>CAWUFW010014225.1:0-425766 GCA_963921515.1 Calotriton arnoldi | reverse complement strand
CATCACAAAATGGATGCTGCTGCCACAGACACGAGTCTGGCCTCCTGCTGCTGGACGAAACTCCGGCAGGGGAGGCCTGGACAATAGGTTTCCTGTCCCAGGGAGGTGTGACCACCTCCCCAGACAGGATAATGTGTATTGGGGCTGGGCGGGAGCACTTTCGGGTGCTTTGAAGTCCTGCACTGGGGGCACATTTGGTGTCCCTGTGCATACCCCAGTTCAAACCGGATCAGGGGCTTGCTGCCCCTGCTTTGGCGCGAACTGGACAAAGGGAAAGGGGTGTAGCCACCCCTCTGCCCTGACCCACCCATAGGTGGGGCCACAGAGTAGTCCAACCCCTATTTTTAGAATAAAGGTAGGAACCCAGTCCTTAGGACTTTAGATTATACCTGGACGAAACTCTGAAACTGAATCCTGGACCTTCGACGCTCTACGACAAGATTAGAGGACTGAAGAATCTCCCTTGGGGTCAAGGAGTGACTCCCCTGCTTGGCAGGCACCAAAGAAGCATCTGTCCGGTTTGCATTTCTGAAGCTCCCGTCGGACGCCGAAGTCATCGCATCACCAGAGGTGGATTCTCAGACTTCCCCGAGGCTACCCTGAGTTCCCAGCAAAGCTGAGGCCCGTGGCTATCGTGGGTGACTTGAGACCGTGACCCCTGGACACCGAGAACATTTGCAAGTGCATCATCTTCTGGGTCTCCCAAGAAGTCGTGCTTTGGGCTCCGAGTAGCCCTAGCCTCCAGCACCACCTGCACCGAAGATCACTGGCCCCCACTCCACGAGTGTCCTGTAAGCCAGCTCCACGTGCGGCGTCACAAGGCTCCTTCGCGGTTGCTAGCCCGTTGGCTAGTAGCCCTTAGCGAAGGCCAATTCTTTTTTTACTTGGCATCCTGGTTGCTCCAGGCCTGCCCTCACTTACCCTCACTGGGTGAGTTCCACAGACCTTGCTGGTCTGCACCATCAACGATCTACATCTTCACCGAGACTTGCCGTTGCCAAGGCTTGTTGGGTCCAATCCGGTCGCCGACACCTCAGCACTTGACAGACATCGTGTACCAGCCCGAATCCTGCTCCTGGTCGCCGACAACGCCTCCCGGACCTCGTGGCTGAAGAGTCAAGACAACCGTCAACACACCTGAAGCACTCGACATCGGTGGGCATCTGTCCATCGCCTTCCTGGTCACTGGCTAGTGACCCAGACTCTGTCCCCTCTGCTTTCAGGTTCTTCAGAACTCCGATCCACTCTTGGATCCACCCGGACACTTTTCTCTTGGCCGCCAGCAGCACTTTGCAGCAGATCGCCATTCGAATCGACGACGAAACCCGACCCCGAAAGGCACCTATGCACCCGGCTTCCCTGGGTGAGGTAACACGAGTACTCCGGTGCTCCCGTGGGTAGAGACTCTTCAAAGTCCTAGATCTCAAAGGGTTTTGTCCTAGTCCTCTTTTAAGTGTCCCTTTCCTCTATTTTCCCGATCCCGACTTTCTCCATAGAAGTTAACGGCGTATCGCGGTTGTGTATTTACACTGCACGCGTCTCCCGTGGGTCCCCTGTGTCACTACCTTGGGTGGTTCCTTGTGGTCCAAGCACTTCTAGAGGCTCTAGGCCTAGTGTCTAGTTCAGTCGTGGTTCGCATACCACTTTATTGGTATATGGTTTGGTACGCCCCTAGGGCCCAAACTTGTATTTGTGCTATTACTGTGATTTAATATCTTATAACTTATGTACTTCGAACTCTAGCCTCATAAAGAGACTAGAGGGGTGTGTTTAGCAATAAATACAAATATTTTGAATATATACCTGGTGTGGTGCTCTTTCATTTGGTCACTCAAGAGATTATAGACTGGTAAAACAAGCTGCTTTACATTCCTTCAAGACTTAGCCTGAAGGCTGCTCTCCATAGCTACCACTAGGATAGCTTTCAATAAGGTTGTCTTTAACCTATCTCCAATAAGGGGTTGTTTGGACTGGTGCAAGGTGCCCACTATAATTAGTGGACAGCATATACCAGGCCAACTTCTCACAGTAGTGATGCCCCATGGTGGAGACCCTCTCAGACCCTTAGGGTGAGGGATTGCTTAGTGGACCATAAGACAGGGGGCAACCATGCTAGTGCAGGTGCTTCCTTATATGACCACTTAGTCAATGAAGGCTCAACTGGCCAAGGTTAGCCTTATCTCCTTTCGTTTGGGGGGGGTTATGTAGGAAGGTGGAATCTGACTATATGGTTGCCCCCACTTTTTTATGGTGTTTTGCTGGTTTATGACTTAGTTGGACTGGGATCCTGCTATCCAGGGCCCCAGTCTATCTGCTTTCTCTGTAAAATGGTTTCCATGTGCCTTAGGCACATCTCTGATTGGAATCTGGAGTGCCCTTATAAGTCCCTAGTATATGGTATACTATGTACCAAGGGCATAGGTACCTCAGAGGCCCACCAGGGGCTGCAGCACGTATTGTGCCACCCCTGGAAGGCCATCCAAACTGACACCACAGGTCTGCTACTGCAGCCTGGGTAAGGTGGTGCATGCACCCCTTACTGTGATATAGGTTACCTATATCACTAAATACATACACACATATAAACCTATAAGTCACTCCTAAGGCAGGCCTTATCAATCCTAAAGGCAGAGTGCATGGTTCCTATGTGAGAGGGTGCCCCTGCATGAGCAGGGCCCCTCTGCAGCGTTCGGAGACCATCTCTGATGCTGTTTGTAGTGCAGCCTGACCATATACTCTTAAGCGCATTATATCCTCGCGGTAAAATGCTAACTTTGGAATGGCTGCACCTAAACATGTCGTGTTTGGTGTCAAACATCTTGGAATACTACCCCCCCGCCAATCCTGGTGGCAGGGGTAGCATTCCACCCTTCTAGAGGGAAAGGCATGTTAACTCTGGCTTACCCGGTAACTTCTTTCTGAAGCCCTGGCATCACAAAATGGATGCTGCTGCCACAGACACAAGTCTGGCCTCCTGCTGCTGGATGAAACTCCGGCAGGGGAGGCCTGGACAATAGGTTTCCTGTTGCAGGGAGGTGTGACCACCTCCCCAGACAGGATAATGTGTATTGGGGCTGGGTGGGTGCACTCTTAGAGTGCTTTGAAGTCCTGCACTGGGGGAGCAAAAGGCTCCTCTGTGCATATGCCAGTTCAAACCAGCTCAGGGGCTACCTGCCCCTGCTCTGGCGCGAAACTGGACAAAGGGAAGTGGGTGTAGCCACCCCTCCCTTGACCCTCCCATAGGTGGGGTCATAGAGTTAGTCCCTCCCTGTTTTACTGGTTAAAATGGGGAACCCTTGCCACAGCAAGATTAGATTATACCTGGACGAAACTCTGAAACTGAATCCTGGACCTTCGACGCTCTACGACAAGATTAGAGGACTGAAGAATCTCCCTTGGGGTCAAGGAGTGACTCCCCTGCTTGGCAGGCACCAAAGAAGCATCTGTCCGGTTCGCATTTCTGAAGCTCCCGTCGGACGCCGAAGTCATCGCATCACCAGAGGTGGATTCTCAGACGTCCCCGAGGCTACCCTGAGTCCCCAGCAAAGCTGAGGCCCGTGGCTATCGTGGGTGACTTGAGACCGTGACCCCTGGACACCGAGCACATTTGCAAGTGCATCATCTTCTGGGTCTCCCAAGAAGTCATGCTTTGGGCTCCGAGTAGCCCTAGCCTCCAGCACCACCTGCACCGAAGATCACTGGCCCCCACTCCACGAGTGTCCTGTAAGCCAGCTCCACGTGCGGCGTCACGAGGCTCCTTCGCGGTCGCTAGCCCGTTGGCTAGTAGCCCTTAACGAAGGCCAATTCTTTTCTTACTTGGCATCCTGGTTGCTCCAGGCCTGCCCTCACTTACCCTCGCTGGGTGAGTTCCCCAGACCTTGCTGGTCTGCACCATCGAGGATCTACATCTTTACCGAGACTTGCCGTTGCCAAGGCTTGTTGGGTCCAATCCGGTCGCCGACACCTCAGCACTCGACAAACATCGTGTACCAGCCCGAATCCTGCTCCTGGTCGCCGACAATGCCTCCTGGACCTCGGGCTGAAGAGTCAAGACGACCGTCAACGCACCTGAAGCACTCGACATCGGTGGGCATCTGTCCATCGCCTTCCTGGTCACTGGCTAGTGACCCAGACTCTGTCCCCTCTGCTTTCAGGTTCTTCAGAACTCCGATCCACTCTTGGATCCACCCGGACACTTTTCTCTTGGCCGCCAGCAGCACTTTGCAGCAGATCGCCATTCGAATCGACGACGAAACCCGACCCCGAAAGGCACCTATGCACCCGGCTTCCCTGGGTGAGGTAACACGAGTACTCCGGTGCTCCCGTGGGTAGAGACTCTTCAAAGTCCTAGATCTCAAAGGGTTTTGTCCTAGTCCTCTTTTAAGTGTCCCTTTTCTCTATTTTCCCGATCCCGACTTTCTCCATAGAAGTTAACGGCGTATCGCGGTTGTGAATTTACACTGCACGCGTCTCCCGTGGGTCCCCTGTGTCACTACCTTGGGTGGTTCCTTGTGGTCCAAGCACTTCTAGAGGCTCTAGGCCTAGTGTCTAGTTCAGTCGTGGTTCGCATACCACTTTATTGGTATATGGTTTGGTACGCCCCTAGGGCCCAAACGTGTATTTGTGCTATTACTGTGATTTAATATCTTATAACTTATGTACTTCGAACTCTAGCCTCATAAAGAGACTAGAGGGGTGTGTTTAGCAATAAATACATATATTTTGAATATATACCTGGTGTGGTGCTCTTTCATTTGGTCACTCAAGAGATTATAGACTGGTAAAACAAGCTGCTTTACATTCCTTCAAGACTTAGCCTGAAGGCTGCTCTCCATAGCTACCACTAGGATAGCTTTCAATAAGGTTGTCTTTAACCTATCTCCAATAAGGGGTTGTTTGGACTGGTGCAAGGTGCCCACTATAATTAGTGGACAGCATATACCAGGCCAACTTCTCACATTCAGTTCTAGTTTATCGAGAATATGTAACTGAAGAAATAATTTATTTTATAAGCTTGGCACATTCTTCAGTTATGACAGCATCTGAGCAAGTCACTTTAAGATCAATCTATTGAATACACCTGTGCAGAGTTCAGCATTTTCCTAAAGCATCGATTTTATAGAAAGGAAAGGCCTAGGCTAAAGTTCTGGCAATAGGAATGTCAGCTTAGTGCATTCTGCACTATTTTCTAAGTGTCATTTTTAAATGTGTTTTTCGACAAATTGATACCAGTATTGATTAATTTTCATAGGCAATTTTCTGGATTGCCAGTTTTATACCGATGCAATCACAGAACAAAGAAAACATCAGACAAACTTGCTAATGCCTTCAAGAGCTTGATGATGCCGTTGCTGTGAAAAAGACTTTAGTGTAGTTGGATGATTATCCAATGATTATGGGATGGTTTCTAAAGTAATCCTGTTTGACTAGGTATCTGGGACACACTTATGCCATTTCAGAGCATTTTCTTCTTTTTTCCCATTGGCAGTTGGATGTGTCACAGAAGCTTTGCTAATTAGTGGTTTTAAAGCTCTAGTTCACTTTATATCAGGGAGATTTCTTGAGCTCCTTGTTCAGTTCACAGAATGGAGGGCAAGAGATCTGTTAAGTGCAAGCATGTGCTTTCTAGTACTCCTTCTTCTAATGAAGAGGGTTCCATACCTGCTAAGAAACCCAATAAGGGCAGGAGCTCTGCTTCTGTACTTCCGCCTCGCATGCCCAGGGATGAGATTTGGGACATGATTGAGGCTGCTGTGTCTAAGGGTATAGAATCTCACTCTTCTTGAGGTGTAAGGCCTGCACCTGGAGTAGCAGCTAATGATTCTTTGGCCTCGGAGATGGATGCTCATTCCACGTTGTCAGGCAAATTTGGGAGATGATAGGAGATGTGGGAAATATTCTCTCACATCTAAGAAAACCTGGGGTTTCCTCCATTCCAATCAGAGGGGACCTCTTTTTTCCCAGTATGTAAATCATCCAGGTTGGTGATGTCCTTTCATGGCCCAATCAAGGACATGGTGATGAGAGAAAGGTAGGAGGTTGACAAGGTCCAGGTTCCCTGCTTCTTGCAGAAGTTGCATTTGTTGAAAAGAAAGGATGTTCTCCCGCATTCAGTGAAGCTGGATACAATTTTGGCCAGGTTAATTGGAAAGATGGCTATCAATCCACAGGACTGCACTCCCACAAGAGCTACTGATAAAAGAGTGGACTCAAGCCTCAGAAGAGCTTTTCAGTGGAGAATCTGGATGTTCAAGCAAGTGTTTATGCCGCTTAATCTGCCCAGTCTTTGGTTCAGGACTTTGATAAACTTGGGGTGACTGTTCAAGAAGGTCTGCAATGCTCAGACTTATTGGCTGCAAAGGAGCAGCAAGTCAGACTTTTGGCGGACATCTCTTCTGACATTATTCTATCTTCTGAACTGTGGACTGGGGCTTTGATTGCAGACGGGAGGAACCTCTGGATGAGGAAATGGAAGGCAGATCCAGGGGAGAAGAACGCCCTTGTCAAGATTCCATTTGAAGGGCTGTCTCTTTTGAGGGACCAATTGAGCATACTGATATCTAAGGTTTTCAAGGAGCACAAGCACACTATGTCCTATAAGGGAGGATCTGCTGGTGGAAAGGTTTGGAGCAGATCTTCTAGGTCATCTCCGAAGCATGATTCCTGTTTTTCTTCTTTCAGGAAAAGGAGATTCCAGACCAGATCATTCTCACCATAGAGGGGCATCCCAAAGCAAAAGGGATTAACAAAGAAGGGATCCTGACAATTATTGTTCACTCACTCTCTTACTGTAGGGGACAGAATTCGGCATTTCCAAAAATCCTGAATGCAGGATGGCGCATATGAGTGGATCCTGAACATTATGAGCAAAGGTTATAGATTTTGTAGAATGGCCTCCGGGCACGGATATGATTTGCACTCATGTGCCTGCCATCATTCCAAAGCATGTGTCAATGTTGGATGGAATCAGAGACCTGCTTTTAAATGGAGAAATTTACAAGGTGTCAGAATCAGAGATCAGAAAGGGGGCATATTTCATCCTCTTTTTGGTACAAAGGAATCAGATGCATTTCCCCCAGTGCTAAAGTGGGTGAATTCTTGAATCAGATCAGTTCATTTCCGAATGGTTACAATGCAGTATATCCTTCCTATGATCCATCCAGGAGATTTTTCGGCGTCTGGGATCTTCAGGACACCTACCTTCATTTACCCATTAGACCATTCCATCACCGGTTTGCGGTGGGAGAAGAGCATTTCCAGTTCTGCATTCTTCCCATTGGTCTAAAATCATCACCAAGGGTTTTTATAAAAGTTCTGGCTCCTTTGATTGTCACCCTTCACTCTGAAGGCATTTTTATTCATCTTTACCTCAACGACTTGCTTACACAGTCTTCAGGAAAGCCGTAGTTGCTAAGACATCTAGACAGTGTGTTACAAGTTTTCCAGAAGCAAGGATTCCTAATCAATTGGGACAAATTTTTCCTGGTTTATTCACAGGATCTGGTGTTGTTCATCAGAGCTCATATCCAGACTCATTTGGGCTTGATGATGTTGCCAGAAAAGAGACTTTGCAATCCTAAGGCACAAGTTCAGAATCTTTTCTGTCATGTGCAACCAAAGGTCTCAGAGAGGTTGCAGGTTCAAGGTCATTTGGTGTTAACGGTCTTTCTGGTACCTTGGGTCAGATATCACCTACACAAGCTTCTGAAATGGATACCTTTTTTTTATTTTTTTTTACGGAGTTTTATATAGCGCGAACTTGACCCGAAGGTATCGGGCATCAGAGTGCTTTACCTGAGGACACATTAATTTTTTTTCGTTGGGCATGGGGAGATAAAGTGATTTGCCCAGAATCACAGGATGTTCAGCGTCATGCCGAGACTCGAACCCGGTTCCCCAGATTCGAGGTCGACCGCCCTAGCCGTTAGGCCAACTCCTCTCCCCAAATTGGTCTCCAACTTCCCACAATCTGTCTTTTCGAATCAGGATGACGGACAGGGTTCAGGCAGCTCTCTTATGGTGGTTGGTTTCGGAGCATCTGCCGAGGTGTATTCATCTGGCTCCTCAGGCTCCAGTGATTCTGACAACAGACGCCAGTCTCCCTGTTAGAAATGGGATTTCTGGTTGGCTAGGGCATGCGCCTAAGCCAGGCAGAAACCACCACTCCAGTCAGGGCAAGGGAGTTACACGCTGAATATAACCCCTGCTCACCCCCTTGGTAGCTTGGCAGAGCAGTCAGGCTTATCCCAGAGGCAATGTGTAAAGAATTGCGCAACACACTCACACAGCAGTGACAAACTAGGCACACCCCAAAAGAAACTCCATAGAAGGTTATATAAAAATAGCCTTTGTATTATCATAAAAACACATTAGAACACATCACATATATACACTGGGCCACCAGGCACTTGTCATGACTTTACAGGCAATATATACACCACGTTGTCAATCGGGCAATAATCATAAACATTACATAAATCACTGTTAGTGAGGACAACCAGTAACTACTGGTAAGGGTGCTCCTAGCACACCACATCAGGCCTAAACCTCCGCCATAGTGTACCACAGTAAACACAGGTCACAGTACACAAATAAACCACAATGTGCAACAAATCATATCAACCCCTTTAATCATAGGCAATGGTCAGAACACCCTGGGTAGGGCAATACCGTAAATACAATTGTTGCAGCGGTTACTACACATCATGGAGCCCTTAGGCATTACACCGCCTTACACCCTCATTGATCATTGTAGGCAGTTTCCAAGACCAGGGCCACACCGTCACTCCAGATGTTAGGGCATCAGAACCACTGTAGTTAGCTGCAGAACTGTAGCACATAAATCCCTATAAGCCCCCGGGGCATAGGGCTTACCAAGCACTCCCACTGACTCCGCCGGACCGGGACCCCCGTGGAGGCGTCTTCTTTGCCCGGTCCCTAAAGTCGGAAGAATGTCCCCTTTAGGTCGGGGGAGGGGAGGCACTGACTCTGTCTCCCATCCGCTTTAAAAATCCAATTGCCCAAGGCAGCTGCCCAACAAGGGTGAGCCGGAGCCTCCCGCCCTGAATGTGTCCTTAGGCGGCCTCACCTTGGGGCAGCAGAACGACATGAAGGCCATGGGAGGACCTCGGTCGGGCCTCCCCGGGCCTGGCAGACACAGAGGAACATCCCCACTCTCCTGGGCTAACCGATCAGCAAAACACACGGAGCCCTCCTCGTGGTCTCGGAGGCCGGGAGACACTGCTCCCTCCTGTAGAGCACCCGTCAGCTTCCTCCTTCCCGGGTGGAGATCTGCCCACAGTCGGGCTTTCTTTGCCTGACTTCCAGTTTGCGGCTGGCCATCCTCACCACGTTTAAAGTAGGAGTCCACTTCTCAAGCTCCGAATAATGAAATCAAAGATGCCCACCCACCCTCCTGGTGGGCAGACACAGCGTGGAAGGGCGCAGTGCAGCGGAAGCGCTCCACACACTTGACTGCAGGGTGAGCCCACACCGGGGGCTCAGGCCAGTAACTTCAGCGCACACCCAGGCCAGTTCCAGGGTCAAGAACCCAGGAAAAATAAAAGCGCTCGGTGCTGGGGACACGCCAGCAGGGCGCAGCCAGGCAGGCCAGCACAAGGGGACCTCAGAAACAGAGGGGCAGTCCTTCCCTCAGCCCCCCAGAGTAATCCAGTCCCTAGGTGGTTCCTCCTGGCAGTCCAGTAGACCGCCGGCCACAAGTTCCAAGTAAGCACACAGACATGGGGTCACAGCCCCAATATTTATTTCACCAAGTGTCTTTGTTCTCCCCTGGCCCAGGGCTCTGAGCCAGTCCAAACCAGTTCTAAAGGGCACTTAAGAATACCTTTTCAAGTGTACAACCACCTTCATTGTTAGTGCAGGTCCTGGCCCTAGACACACCACAGGGGGGCGGAGCCATCATTCTGGAAGGCAGGCACAGCCCTATTCAGGGGCAGGTGCTACTCCTTCCACCACTCCAAATGCAGACC
Source organism: Calotriton arnoldi (assembly GCA_963921515.1). Lineage (NCBI taxonomy): Eukaryota > Metazoa > Chordata > Amphibia > Caudata > Salamandridae > Calotriton > Calotriton arnoldi. The sequence goes on along the minus strand of CAWUFW010014225.1, from coordinate 415,777 downwards.
AGGCCTATTCAGCCTAGCGCTGACTCATCGAGGCTCTCTGGAGCCACTGCACCTCCCCAGCGCCTGTCACTCCAAGGCCTGACAGTCAATACACAACAGGCAGGCACAAAAACACATAGCACACAAAAATGCCTACTTCTAAAAGTGGCATTTCTAAAATAGTGATAATAAATCCACGAACACCAGTACGCAGCATCTATCACCACTATTCCAAACATACCAAACTTGATCACGCTACTCCTCTCATGTCAGGAATTACCACTGAAGCACATATCAGGGAATCCCCAATGCATTCCTATGAGAGGGCAGCCTCACAGCAGTGAGAAACCAAATAGACTGTCACTACTAGGACATGCCACAAAGTTAAGGCACATGTCCGACCTTTTACCTACACCGTACCCTGCCCATAGGGCTGTCTAGGGCCTACCTTAGGGGTGACTGATATGTAGTAAAAGGGGAGTCACAGACGTGGCAACCACTTTATGTGCCACGTCACAGCGGCAGTAAACTGTGGGCGCAGGCCCTGCAGTGGCAGAGGCCTGAGGCAGGTATGAAAGGCTACTTTGGTGGGTGGCGCAAGCAGCGCTGCAAGTAGCATTTAATTTACTGGCCCTGGGAATATGAGATACCACTGTACAAGGGACTGATAGGTAAATTAAATTGGCCAACCAGGTGTAGATCAATCTTACCAGGTTTACCATAGAGAGCACATGCACTTTAGCACTGAACAGCAGTGATAAAGTGCCCAGAGTCATAAAACCACCAACAACAGGTCAGAAAAAATACCGGAGGAAGGCAAAAAGTTCTGGGATGACCCTGCAAAAAGGGCCAAGTCCAACACTCCCCAGATGGGGAGTCTGGATGGACAGTCATCAAGTTCAGGGCTTTTGATCACTCAAGGAGGCTCAAAATTCCTCAAATCGGAGGAAAATGAAAGCAGTGCATTTAGCCCTTCTGAACTTCAGACCTCTCCTCTCGAAGGAAAGCGGTTGTAGTCCGCACAGACAATATGGTAACAAAGTCCTACATCAACAAGTGGGGCAGGGACCAGATCCAGGTCTTTGAACATGATCACTCAGTACATTTTCGATTAGGCTCAGAAGTCTTTAGTGTCCCTGACTGCAATCTATATTTGGGGGAAGGAGAATGTGAGGGCAGACGCTCTGAGCAGGGAAATCCCCTCTTTGCTGCATTTCTCTCTTCACCTTGTTCTGTTCAGCCTCATTGTTCACCGTTAGGGTCGACCAGTGTTGGATCTCTTTGTTTCGCCAGGGAATGTCAGGCTTTGTAGTTTCTGCACAACAGGGAGATGTTGACAGGCATAGGCAACAGATAGGCTGTTGTGTCGTTGGCTGCACACTCTGATTTATGCTTTGTCTCCCTTCCCTTTGATCTGGTCGTTTCTGGTGAGGGTCATTAGAGACAGGACACAGGAATGATGATTGCCCCCCACTGGCCATGGGCGAATTGGTTCCCCTTTGTGGTGCTCATGAAGAGGGATCTAGAGTGGAGATTGCCCATAGATCCTTCTCCTCTCAACTTTTTGTTACAGTTTCAAGGTACATTGATGAAACTGCTTGGACGTTGAGCAAGGAGGCTTAGCTCTCTTAGGGGTTCCCAAGGAGATTGCTGTTCTGTTTCGGGCATTGAGATGTTCCTCTACTCTTCTCTCCTACTGTAGACATTGGAGGTCATTTTCATGACGGTGTGTGAAGAAGGAGGTTGATCCTCCCTCAGTCAGTCTTTTCTTGATCATGGAGTTTTTTCAGGATGAATATCATTTTGGCTTGAAGGTTGCAACATTGAAGGTTTAGTTGTCAGCTATTAAAGTCTTCAGGGGTTCATGTAGGAATTTGAAACATGAGGAGGGGGTTAAAGCCTACATTCTTTAAGGGGTTGTTCAATCTCTTTCCTAGGCCTTCCCGGCAGTTTCTGGTTTAGAATCTACCTTTGGTTTTGGATGCCTTATCTGGGCCTCCATTTGAGTGAGCCCCTGGAGAGCCTATGTATTTGAAAACTCTTACTTTCAATGCATGCTTTTTCATAGCAATTAGGTCCACCAGGCAACCGGGCAAACTGAGGGCATTGTCTTTTAGGTATCCCTTTTGTAAGAATTATCAGGATAGAGCGATAAGATTAATTCCAATTTTCATTCTCAGCAGGAGGTGGTTCTGCCAGTGTTCTGTCTCTCTCCAGCCTCTGACAAGGAGAGTAGGTTACATTGTTTGGATGTCAGGAGGGCCCTTCTGGTTTACCTTCAAAGGGTAGAACCATTCTGGAAGGGCAAATCTCTGTTTATGAATGTTGGGCCTGCAAGGAAAGGAGAAAAATGACTACTTTGAGCAGATGAATATGATGTTTAATGTACATAGCGTATTAGGGGATGGGTGAGGTTCCCCCTCCTGGTGTTCAGGGAAGGTCCACACACAGTATGTCTACCACTATGGCTGAGTTACAGGGTACATCGATTAGGGAGATTTGTAGGGCAGTTATGTGGGCTACTCCCTCAATCTTTGTCAGACATTATAATATTGCTGAATTGGATGTGATTGATAATGTCATTGGTCATAAAGTACTGTCCTCTATGAAGTAATAGAGTAGTTTTTGTGTTTTCTTTTTTAATAAATTTATATGGTATTGCACCTCAGTTGTCCTCTTGTTTTGCTTTCTTATATGTTCTGAAGGAAGGCGAGGAAGGGACGAGGAGGTAATGCTTTGATTACTTACTGGTAATTGCATTACTCCTGGTCCTACTCCCTCGCCTTCATTCAAATGCCTTCCAGTATGGAACAATTGAGTTTCCTTTAGGCTGAGCTTGTTTATGTACAGGAGAAGGCAATGGATGGAGGGGTCATGTTTATTGTTGTCTAATAGGAGGCAAGGAAGCCTGATATGTTCTGAATGAAGGCGAGGGAGTAGGACAAGGAGTAATTAAATTATTGGTAGGGAATAGATGTATTTATTAATAAGCGTCACTAAAGGCACTTTTAGCCAAGATCTTAAAAGTGCAAGTAGATAGTGCAGAGAGCATGGCTTTCGGTAAGCCCACTGGGTTTCATGGATTTTTCAGGGTTCGCCCTTTCTTGGATGTGCTATCCATCAAGCTCCTGGCAAATTGTGGATTGTTATATTGTCCATTATAAAATCTACCAAACCATAATACAACTTCACCTCCAAGCTTTCACCGGGATAAGGAAATTTTATAAGAAAAGCCACATAATGATACCCAAAGTATAGGCCAAAGGCTTACAAACCCTGGGTCTAAAATCAAGGTCTTAAACAAACCCATCAAATGGTAAGGTTTGTCTTAACAAAGAGATCTATCATTAACTCTAATTTGCTTAAAGGTGCATCCAGTAGAACAATTCTCCCCCTCAAAGGCCTTCTAGTTTAGTTACCTTCTGTTTTCAGGGCCGCCCTGCTCATAGGTGAGACAGGATTGTCTTACTCCACATTACTTTTGAGGTTGCTGTCCCACAATCTACAATCAGTGACGAAGCAGCACGAGTTGTAAATGAAACCTCTGCAGTTAAGTTAAATGTCCCTCTTGGGTAATTTTTCTGGGGCTGTGAAACTCAAGGGCAACTTGGCATTGCTTGTAACAAGTTTTACCTGCTGACCTAGGAACTTCAGATGCTAAATACTACTACAGGTTCACTACATACAAAGAACTTTCATTTTAGGAGCTGACTCTTGGGGGCAGCAATGAGGAGTCGTCAATCTGTTCAGGAACAAATATTGTGCAGGTGGTACATAATACATAAATTGTCCATGATGTATCATGACATTATATACATTTTGTAAGTAGTAAGTTTATTCAGCAGTGTTAACAATCTGGGATCATACACGCACTTATTTTAATGAAACAAACAGCTTGAGTGTATTTCAAATGTCACAAAGGTGAAGGTATGACTTGTGGGGGCAGCGTCAATAGCGCAGTACTTTTTGCTGATGTCTTCCAATTCTCATCAAAGTAAGCCCTTAGAAACCTTTCCAGCTTGTTCTGTGTGCACAGCCAATCATCTTCCCCTTGGTGTGATCCTACTTCTGCTTGGAGAAGAGCTTCCACTGGTAGTAAGAAAGATATCTGTCCTCGGGAAATGGCAGTCTGAAGTCCCAGCTAGCCAGTCAACACTGGTGTGGACCATATATTTTAAAGGTTTTGTAGTGGGTTTAAACTACTCTTGCTTGAACTTGAGTTTTGTCTCCAAAAAGCAAATATTGCACCATGTTCTCAATGTCTGAATTTAATGGTTACGTTATATATAGGGCTCCCGGTTTTATGGTATTTATTTTTTTGCCATTTCCGTCTGTATTTATCCATATTTATTTTTTGGGCATTTTTTCTGTATTTATCCACATTTATTTTTGCCACAAGCAAAAGACGAAGCTACAGCTAGTATTTTTCCACATTTATTTAAATTGACAATGCACACATGCGCTCACTTAAACTAGCGATTTGTTGTGGCTTTAGCAGTGCTTTAAATGGTCCGGTACAATGCACACATGCGCTCACTTAAACTAGCGATTTGTTGTGGCTTTAGCAGTGCTTTAAATGGTTTGGTACTGAGTAATTTGAAAAGGAGAGTACCTGTGCTTCTCAGTTCTGCTATAAAAACACTTTAGGATAGAGTACAAGCACTTGTCAGGAGCAAACTCCTTCCAGCGCTTCTGTATTTCCATCTAAAGCCAGCTAGAAACCTGCCTCCCGTATGATTGAGTGACTGTCAGCCACATTTCCCAGAATCCTCTGCGTAACTCATGAGTCACCTAAGAGATACTGCCTCCTCGGTCTGCAGAGCTTCTTCAGAACCATAGAAAAATATGGAACTTGTCATGGGAGTCATTTGGCATTTTCAATTATTTCACCCATGATTTTTGCATTTTCTCTGAGGTTCTTTAGCAGGTATGATGTGGGTGGATATAGCCCACTTGGTGACAGATTGCTATTGGTGTCTGACAATTTTGCATTAACGTTTACACCAAAATGACCAGTGCACAAACAACATTAATTGTTCCTTCAGTTGTTGCAAACGTCGGTTGAACAGCGGTCATTTAGTGCAAATTTCTCTGCAAAAGTGTCTTATACTATTTTTTAATTTTATTTTTTGCAGTCTGACTCAGTTTGGCCTGCATATTGTTTATAGTTTCAGCTTTGTGTTTTAGCAGATTCTTATCAGGCGGTAAACAGGTTAACATTTACACAAAACTGGTATATTTTGGTCCAGGAATTTGCTACTCACCCCAGAGTACAGTATCAGGTTTTATTTCAGAATCATTCACAAGAACGCAGAAAAATATTGTTTTTTTCCGCAACAGCCTAAAATATTGTTCGCAGGGATTAAATGAGACGTTTCCAATTGTGGAGCTCAAAGCGTGTGTTCCTGAACAGATGACAGGAAAATCAATGCAAATGCAAACATCTTCTGCACACACAGGAGCTGGCGCGGGCGGGCGGTGTAATGCCCGACTTCCTTCTTTGATGAGTCAAGGGAGGTTATCACCGGTGAGGGCAGCAGGCTAGACGGAGCCTTAATACCCCTTTAAGTAACCGAAACCTTGAGGGCGCGAAGTGTCATATTAGAATACTGGAGTGGCTGCTGGTAGGCTTCAAAATGAGCTGTGCGAACTGCTGTTAGATATCCATCCTGGTTTGCTTCTAAGCGCTGTGCAGTTTGACAGGTGTACCTAAGCGCACTGTTTGTGTCCTAATTTCCTGTTGTTTTACTTTGCTCCTGCACCCCTTCCAGCCATGTTCACTATGCTCCCGCCCCTTTCCCACAGTGTTCACCACCCCCTCCCGTTGTCTGCATTTTCTTTGCTCCTGCCCCCTTCCCACTGTACTTTCGGTTCCAGTGTTCTACTTTTGCTCCTGCCCCCTTCCCGCCAGGTTCACTATGCTCCCGCCCCCTTCCCGCCGTGTTCACCCACCCAGGATAATATGCTGCATGACTAACCATGGGGTGAAAGAACAATAAAGCCTCGTTTACAAGTAAATGGTCTTCAAAAGACCTGTGAAGTACTCGGGTGCGGCTGTGTGCGTGCCCGGGAAGGAATTTCCAGCAGCAGGAAGGGGCGTGGCGTGGCGAGATAACTCTGGATTCTAGTATTTTGCCGTTTTTACATATAAATACAGACAAAGGAAAAATTGTTTTCCGTCTGTATTTATATGTAAATATCCGTTTAAACGGAAAACCGGGAGCCCTAGTTATATATCACCATGTTAAGTGATTTCAACAAAGACAATGTTTCAACCTGTCAGGTACTTGTTTACGCGCCACAGGCCTCACTGTGTTTGAGGATGGGCATTAAGCAAATTTCCTTTGTTCGGTTGTTCCTGTGGTCTTGCCCTTGAACACAGTCTTTGTAGGGGTGATGCTTTCTTCCTGGCAAGAAACTGAGCAGTCCCTTCTGTTTTAAACCAGTTCACCACAGAGGATCTCTCAATGTTTCATTGAGACGTTTGTGAATCAAGCCCAGAAACAGGGTTTAGCAGCAAAGGGAAGGCAGTAGGAAAGGATGACTACAATCTCTGTGCTTAGATGTTTCTTCTTTGAATACCAACTAAACCAACTTCTTGAGGCTATAATTATACAAGCAGACCCGAATTTGCAGTATGGCAACCCCCAAGCTGACCATATCAATGCTACACACATACATACACTCTCAAATTTCAAATGGGGAGTGGACGGATCCAGGCATGATGGCAACATGGATTTACCAGTGAGAGTCTGTAGACATCTTCCCTAAATGGGGTGCAGGTTGAAAAGCTTGTACTCCATAACAGCATCATCAACAAATGCAAGCGACCAGCCTCGGGGGCATATTATCAGAAAACTGCCGCTAAAGCGGCGATAATGGGCTTGATAATATGCCCTTGAGAATTCCAATAGAAGCCCATGTTCTGGTGTCAAAATGGGCTTCTATTGGAATTCTCAAGGGCATATTATCAAGCCCATTATCGCCGCTTTAGCGGCAGTTTTCTGATAATATGCCCCCGAGGCTGGTCGCTTGCATTTGTTGATGATGCTGTTATGGAGTACAAGCTTTTCAACCTGCACCCCATTTAGGGAAGATAATTTTAACGCCGTTCTTGATAATATGCCCATTAGTTTGTAAAAGCATTAAAACTATAAACACTTAGGGGCATATTAGCAAGACCGGCGATAAAATTATCGCCGTTTTAGCGGCAGGAAACTGCCGCTAAAACGGCGATAATGAGCTTGCTAATATGCGTTATAGAATTCCAATAGAAGCCCAGGTTAGATGTCCTGCACATCTAACCTGGGCTTCTATTGGAATTCTATAACGCATATTAGCAAGCCCATTAACGCCGTTTTAGCGGCAGTTTCCTGCCGCTAAAACGGCGATAATTTTATCGCCGGTCTTGCTAATATGCCCCTTAAGTAGCTCTTCCTCGCCAACAGACTACTGCGCTGCTGATAATCTGCTGGTGAGCAATTCATTATCCAAATCATGGTGAGTACCTATCAGGTTACTGACGATCTGAGTAGGTGCGTGCTAAAAAAAGCTTTACAACTTTGTATGTTATTTTAAACTTTTCCGACTTCATAAAGTGCCAAAATAATAAGACACTAAACAAAGCTTTTAAAAGGAGACTCTGCGTGACTGCGAGGGATCATTCCTGCTGCTGTTCAGGGCAGAGAGCTGTCGGCCGCGACTCGGCAGCTGTGCGTAACCACACTCTCTTCAGCCACCTCTGTCTGAAGCCCTGCCCCACGAGGACAAGAGTTTCTGCAGGTGCGGAATGAACAGTGCAGTGCGTTCCCATGTGTCCCCTTTGTCTGACCTCCCACTCCTTATACGTGGGGAATCCAGCTACAGGGAATTGGAGCCAGCGAGAAGCTGAACTTCGCTTCATGTGAAGCCATAAAACAGGTCGCCTTCACGAAGGACAACATTTCATGCCTGCCCAAATTTAAAAGCAACATTTAATCATAAAATAACTCTATGTCTGAGTTTAATGTGTGGGAAGTAAATCCGATTCCTGAGAAAAGTATGTAACCTGGAGCAGGATTGCAATGTGCAACTGCACCAGCTTCTTCCAATCCTCTAGCCATCAATACTTCAATAGGATCCCTCAGGTTTACCGCACCAGCGTGGGACTTTGACACCAGGTCTGGTCCATTGCTTTTTAAAACATGTCTTCCAGGTCCAGGCACTCTATTAATCTCCCAGCTGAAGTCTTCTTTTAGTGTTGCATTTTCTCTTTTTGTCAAGCTTTAAATGATTACGAAAATCAGAGACTACATAAACACAGACCTTAGTATCAAGAATGCTCATACATACGTGGCGAGGATGCTTAGGCTGTAACAACCTCAAGTGAAGGGCCTGAAGTGTAACTTTAGACCCGAAGAGTAAGGGCCCAGTTGTCAAAGGTAAACGTAGACCTGATTTCTAAGTTTACCTTTGGGAATCGGGCCTTAGTTGGAACTTCACAACAATTTAACACTGGTTTCAATAAGGCAATTAAGAATTAAAATAAGAATAAAGATGTATTCAAGCGTACATTTATACTATTAGTAAGAAAAATACATTTTATCGAGTTGCATCATATTTGAATGATGGACACAACAGAGAGTGAGTCGCCTTCCTCTTACTTTTTAAGCTTGAGGAAAATGGTAGAATTTAGGAAAAAATGATGGGAATCAACTTCTGTTTTGCGTTGGCATTTAATTGGCCTGAATCAAACATAGCTCTGCATCTGTCTATTTGTATCTTGTCTAAAAATGCCACATTGTATTTGAGTATTCATTTTGTAATTTTTATTATGATTTTGTTCTTACTTCTCTTTCATCCTATTTAAGTAAACAGTTCCTTTGCAGTTGCATTCCTGTGAATAAGATTTGATTGGAAATCTATAATTCACTCCCTGAAATGGTGAAAGTTATTTTACCCTTATCACATGATAATTAACACAGGACACTATTTGTAAATTTGATATAGATTTTAAGATAGTAGGACAGAGATATCAGTCTTTCTGCGCTCCCTTTCCCGGAGCGGGGGGGGCGGCATATTTACTAATAGTTTACACAATGCAGCACAGCCAGGCAAGTTGCTGCGCTGCATTGCGTGGACAGGAGAGAGATGAACAGTGCAATATTTACCAAGATATGGCACTGCTCAGTTTCCTCTATGCGCTGGCACACTTGTGGCTGCCTGGCGCCAAAGCAGGCACCCTAGCGCCATGGTGCAAGGATGGGCGGGATTGTTTTGTGTAGGAAATCATATTATCCCTGCACAAAAACAATCCTAAGAGGAAAATTCCTCTTTCTTTTGTGTGCTACAGAATGCAGTGCACTTAGAAAGAGGAAATAACAAGGAGAAGAGAAAATATTTCTCCATGTTATGCCTCTATGATGTAGGTGCACCCTTTTGGCACAAACCCAGGTAGAGAAGTGTCTGTAAATCTGGGTTTGCATCAAAATACATGGGTGGATGCACAGGAACGCTGCAGCTCTACTCATGTATCGCCTTCATGACGCAAAGTAACGCAAGGCAGCACCATGCACTATGTTGCATTACTTTGCAATTACTACATCAGCAAAGCTATGCAAATAGACTTTGTGTGGCTTAGTAAATGCAAAAATGGATTTTGCGTCGGGCTGCACCACAAAAGTGATGTAATCCTGATGGAAAATCTTAGTAAATCTCAGTCCGGGTGTTTAAAGTTAGCTAAAAAAGTGAGCAGTCCATCTCCCCTTGGAGCTAAAGAGATCTTTCTGATAATGCCTGGAAGAATACTGCACAAAAACTTCCATTACTTCGGCTTGTTCTGCATGAGAGGCATCGTGATTATTTCAAATATTATGAACGTGCGTATGAGCCTGTCTATTCATGACCAAAAGTGCCATGATAGACCCGGTACATTGGCTATTTTCCTGGTCCACACAAACCAAAGTGCAATGATTATGCCAATCCTTCTTTCAAAGCTCCAGTCTGATGTTGGAGATCAAACTGAATATATGTTCACAATAAGATTAAACCAAATAGTATCCCTGGTGCGGAAAGCCATCACATGCATCTGCTGGAGAGACCGTAAGTATATTGCCTCCCATTTTAGGTCTGGCGCTATTGTTTAATGCCTGCCGTTTGGCAGTAGCCAAGACCATTCGGTTTTACTAAAATTATGTATATATAACATAATTTCTTATAGAGGCTTTCAGCCAGTCTTCTTGATCCATTGATCAGTTTTTTTCTGTCAGTCATATTTTTCTTTTGTCTGTTGTTTATGTCATTCACATTTTTCTTCAGTCCACCAAAGCATACAGCATGGGGCAATTGGTCAGCCTGCACCAAGCACTGGCTAACTTTACAATGAGTGAGGGTATTCTGCTCCTTCGCAAGAAGCATATCTGCATGCAAAGCATTTTCAATGACAGAGAGTACTATGGCAATGTGTGCTTTTTGCCAATTTTATTTTGGTCTTACCTAATTTTATTATGTTGGCAAAGGCCTAGCAGCTCTAAACTTAAAAAAAACAAAAAACTCGTGCATTCTAAAGGATCACTGACACAATATCATGGTAAATTCAGACTAGGGGCTTGAGGAGATTTAAGGACCTGCGTGGGCCACCTCCCCACTCTTAATATTAAACACAAAAAAGAAGCCACGGGTCCAAAAAATTCAGTTTGAGGTGCAACAAAATTTGATCTACCATGCACTGAAGGGGAATCCCTTTAAGGACGGTTCCCCTCACACACCAGAGGTGTCATGCTTCATCATAGGGGTGCCTCCTCGCGTAGAAGACCTAGTGTCTACGCGGGCTACAACCCCCTCGCTACGAGGGAGGAGCACAGGGATGTTTTTGTGTAGGCGAGGCGGGTTGAATTAAAAACCCTGTGTGAGCGTGGTGTGCGTTATACGAAGTGCAGTGCTAAAGTGTACGTGGTTAAAACTGGCTACAAGGTTAGCTATGTATCAACTTTAATCGGCTACCTTGTGACAGGATTAAAAACAAGTAACTGACAATACAGCTGCCATCATTAGAGGCTTCTGTATTAGTGTGTGACCAACATGTTTAGGCCTAAGGACCTATCAGAGTGTCATGGCCTTCATCAGGGTCGATCATACAGCTACTGCAACAAGGTGAGGTAAAATAAGGTACGTGCGCATGTGAAAGATAATGCGCAGTAATGACGGTGTATTATACTGAACCAGTGGTCCTGCTTTTCAGTATGTTCACCGTTGGAACCTGTGATGAGACACAAAAAAACACAACCTGCGCTAATTACAATGAGACAATTTCAGTGAAGGCAGTGCATGGAAGACATTAGTTAAATCGAAGCACAGTAAATAAGCTCAGTGGTCAAGACATTAGACATCATGTAACCAATTAGTTGACATGAAAATGAATACAAGGATGCACGACTCACCATCAATGGTAAAAGAATTCACTGCATCTGTCCAGGCCTACTAGCCATAGGGTACATGCGCCAATCCAACCTAGAGAATAAGGTGGTGGCGTTAGAATAGAAAAGAGGTCAAGAAAGTAATAGAAGGCGAAGATGTGCCTTCAAGGACAGAGACATAGTCAGTAAAAACGTGCATTGCCAAGGGGAGATATGCCCAAATGATGGGTATGTCCAATAAGTACTCTGAAATATGTACGAAAGATCGGTAGTGCATGTTGTTCATGATAAACAGGAGGACTGGAATGTACCCCTGTCATGCAGTATTGCTGAATTGGTAAGCAGTCTTAGGAACAGAGAAGAGAGTAGCATGGGACTGAACATAGACACCCTGATTGTTGCAGGGCCGATGCTCCAGGGGCAGGACCTCTATGCCCGGCAGCAGTGTGTTAAAGTGAAGGAAGGTGACGCGCTGACCTGCCAGTGAGTTGTGATGGCAGTCCCATGCGGCCCACGGGGACCGGGCAGTGAGGTTGTTCACCATCAGGTGATACTAGTATCTAGTAGCAGATCAACCCTGTCTGGGCAGGAGTGTGGAGACACTCAGGCAGGGTCGAAGAAGCCAGAGTCCCACAACGGGAACTCGGGTCGATGGGCGGCGGCGGCAGGCCCGCGGTGCCCCAGGGAGCCGCGCAGGAGGCTATAACGTCTGGGCGAGGTTCCCCACGGTAGGGGGCCCAATCTACCAGGATAGCAGGCTATGTAGGTTCGCTCTGTGTGTAGGAGTGCGAGGCATGTGGGGGAGCCTAGGCTGTAGTGCTCACTATGCCAGGGAGGACACCGTAAGAGTCAGCAGAAAAAGGAATAAACCGCGCCTGAGTAGGGCGCCGGCAGGTGGTGCGGGAAGCAGCGCATGGTATGAGGACTGGGGGCGGTGTGGTGGTCAGGGGGACCCTTGGTGAAACTTACCGCTCATGCGTAGCGTGGAGGTGCAGGGCACACCTCCTTGGGACAGGGACTGTGTGTGCACTAACACCCCTCATTAAGTAGTGTTGTGCAGTCATCTGTCTGCTGAGGGGCGTGGCAGCCAGGGGAAGCACTTCCTGGTGAGTGCGCTCCACCCGGATGTGTGAGCATGATGGGAGATGTAGTGAAATGAATGCTCGGCAGCGCCTGGCTGTGGCGGCAAAGCCGCGCTGGCGCTGCTGAGACAAATGGTCAGTTTGACAAGCAGCCACGCCTGACTTGGTCAGCCCTGCCATACGGATGCCCAACTGGGGGCGGTGGGGTACTGAGGAGTGTTAAGAGGAGTAAAGACGGGTCCTGGAACAGCTATGGGGTAATCGACACCAACATGGCTGGTCACCATGGAGGGGACATGTGATATAAAGGGGTGCTAGCGCTGCTGAGACAAGTGGTCAGTTTGACAAGCGACTACGCCTGACATGGTCAGCCCTGCCATGCGGGTGCCCAACAAGGGGGGGGGAGTTAAAAGGGGTAATGCCAGGTCCTAGGACAAGGAGTGGTAAGCCCAGAGGTGGGTTGCCTGAGCGTGTGGTTGGAACGGCTTGGGGGTAATCGGCACCAACATGGCTGGTCAACATGAGGGGGACATGTGAACAAATGCGGGCCATAAGTAGGGAGGGATGGGGATCACCCCAGTGCCTACTCAAAGTGGTGGCAGATTGGTACCTCGTGGGTGTACAGGCTGTGGGGCTCAATCAAGTCCCATTCAGAGGTGGTGAATGGTCGGTCGGCTGCAAAGCTCAGGAGAGCGCTAACCAAGGAATGTCGTCATTCAGTCCTGCACTGGAGGTTCCCAGTCTGAAAACCCATCTATGCTCAAGTCTAAGAAGCTTCGTTATAAGGCCTAGTGTGGTTGCACTGAGGTTTGGTTCATCCAGGACAGTCCAGCTCAGAGTGTCTGCCTGGTGGTGCATGTCAAAGAAATGCTTTGTAAGTTTGGTCATTTGTTTTGCACATCTAATCGTGCTCTTATGTTCAGGTATGTGTGTACGCACCTTCCTGGTGGTCATCCCTACATATCTGAGACCGCATGGGCACGTGATTAGATAGACCACTCGCTCACTGTTGCAGTTGGTGTGGTGTTGTAAAACCCATGGCCTAGACGTCCCAATGTCAATGGTTTTTGTGACCTTAGTCTGAGGGCAGGCTGCGCAAGACCCACATGGGAAATGTCCTTGAACGCTTGGGAGGTGCCAGAGAGTGTTGGGTCTATGTATGGTTGCAGGTGGAGGTCTGGTATGAACCAAATTGTCTCTCAGACTCCGGCCCCTTTTGAAGGCGAACAAGGGCTTATCAAGGGACATCTGTCCTTTATTCAGGATGTTCCAATTGCGCAGGATAGATTTCTTCACAGTGTTGGAGAGAGAGCTGAATGTATTCACACATACCAGTCTCGTCTGTGGTTGTTTAGTAGATGCATGGTCCAACAGGGCCTCTCGGTTATTGTTGAATGAATGAATGAAACGGGCTCTTGTATAGCGCATGGCTACCCAGAGGCATCCCAGCGCTGCGGAGGTGACTAGGGGAATAGGTGGAATCATGAAAATAGCCAAGTTTTCAGATGTTTCCGGAATGTCCAGTGGTTGTCTTCCTTGCGGATCGGGAGCGGCATGGAGTTCCAGAGCCTGGGGGCGTTATGGGAGAAGAGCCGACCGCCTGTTCTGGCTCTCTTGATTTTGGGAACCTCCGCCAGGTAGAGCGCGTCCGAGCGGAGGCAGCGCGTGGCCTTATATGGTTTGACCAGATGCTTAATAATGGGAGGACCTCTGCCTAGCAGACCTTTATGCGCAATGCAGAGAGCTTTAAACTGGATTCTCTCTTTTACCGGCACGTTTGGCCGATTTCCTTACTAAGGCGGTCGGATAGTGCCTGTCCAGTAGATTGTTCTTCAGTCTTGAGGCATGTTCCTTATATTTGTCTGTGCTGGAGCAGTTCCGCCTAAGCCGCAGGAACTGGCCAAAGGGCAAGTTCTCACGCAGCGATTTGGGATGGTAGCTCTCATAATGGAGCAGGGCATTCCTGGCCATAGGCTTTTGGTAGAGTTCTGTTCCTAAAGTTCCCCCTGATGGATAAATGGAGAGATCCAAGAAGGCTAACTTTGCCTTGCTATATTCACACGTGAACCGAAGATGGTCATTACGGGTGTTGAGCCACTTGTGTAATGCGTTGATGGTGACGTCATCTCCACGCCATATCACGAGGATATCATCGATATACCTCTTCCAGAGTTCAATATGCGTGCGATATGGGTTGTTATTCGCAAGGACAACATCCTCCTCAAAGACATGCATGAAAAGGTTTGCCAAACTGGGGGCAAAGGTGCTGCCCATCGAGGTACCAGACACCTGTAGATAGAGCTGTGTCTCAAATTCAAAGAAATTCTCTTTCATGGCCATCGTGGTGCACCTCATTATAAAGGAAACTGATGTGATGGTGTCTAGAGGGTGCAGGCTCAAGAGATGTTCTATCGTAGTTAGGGTCTGGTCCTGGGAGATGCATGTTTATAGCGATTCCACGTCGAAAGACACAAGATAGTCTGTGTCTGGATTGAATTCGACCCCTCTCAGGAGGCGCAAAACATCCGTCGTGTCCTGTAGGTATGTGGGCATTCTGGGAACTATTGGTCGTAGGAAAAAGTCGACGAACTGCGACAAAGGCTCGAGCGCAGAGCCTATGCCCGAGATAATCGGTCTCCCTGGAGGTGGTATCTGTGGCTTGTGTATCTTCGGTAAGACGTAGAAGTAGGGGGTCACTTCTTCTTTGGTACAGAGGAACTCAGCTTCTCTAGGTGTAATCCATCCATTGTCTCTAGCTTCTTTGGTCATGATGGAGATGGTTTCAGTGATCCTTTCTGTAGGATCCTTGTGGAGTGGAAGATAGGAATTGGTCACGTTCAGTTGTCGTAGGCATTCAGACCTGTAGGAGACCGTGTCCATAAGCACAGTGGCCCCACCCTTGTCAGTAGGCTTGATAGTAATACTTTTGTCCATACTCAGCTTGCGCAAGGCTTGTTGTTCACACCTAGGGATGTTATGATAAATCCTAGGTGTTGCAGATAGTCCGAGGTTGAGGTCTTTGAGGACAGCCTTCTCAAAGGTGGCTACCTCCACCGGTACTGAGCCAACGGGTGGATTAAATGTCGATTTTGGTCGCGGATTAGTGTTGGTTATTTCTGGTTCGATTGTCGATGGACTTCTGTCAGCAAAAAAGAAGCGCAACCTGACCTTCCTGAATAACTGGTGCACTTCCTGTTGAAGTTGAAAGGGATCACCAGAGTTAGTAGGGACAAAACCCAACCCGCGGTTAAGTACAGCGATCTCGTCAGGAGTGAGTAGGCGTTGGCTCAGATTGACTATGAGGCTTGTTCCCTGCTCGGTCCTGGTTGCGGTCCTGTCTTGGTCATGCTCCTGGTGTTCCGTGGGGATGCTGGGGGGCTCCAGTGTACTTGCTGCTGGGACCGCCTCCTTCCTCTTGAGTGGCCGCGGCCTTGCCCTAAAAAAGGCTGGTTATAGCCTTGTTGAGGTTGTGGTTGGAATCCCATCAAAGGACTTTGTTGGCCCGGGCCGAATACCGGGAATGGGGGATAACCCCATGGATTAGGTGGCCACCACTGGTTGCTTTGGGGTCCTCCCCGTGCCCCTCGCCACTTCCTTTGTCCTCGATTCTGCGCTCTCTGTCTTGTGTTATCTTGGCTTGTGTCTGAATCGCTGGATTCTTCCTCTCTGTCTGAGGACGAATAGTTAGAGCCAAAGCGTCTACCCGTCCTGTGGTATTCGGGTGGTTTGTATGATGCATCCGTGTAAGGGTACACCTCCTCCATTGCGAACTTGGCCAAGTCCTTCTTGAATTTTGTGATTTTACTCGTCAGTAGAGATTCCTTGTAGTCCTTTGTGGTCTTGTTGGTTTCCTCTAAGTTCTTCTTGAACAGAGTGGCACCAACGATAGTCTTGATCTCGGATTCCAGCGTCTGGATTTGGATCAAGATAGTATCCGCCACCTTCTTGGCGGTGCTTATGATCAGAATGAGACAGTCCTTCGTGCAGCGCCAAGCAATGAGGGACCAGTCCTTGAGGAAGGTGGGGTTGTCTAGAAAGAGTCTCTGGGCATTGGTGACAATGAGTCCCGTCGGGGCACAATTGCCGCGAAGGTACTCGGTCATAATGGATCCGTGTGTGGTTGTCCTGATGTAGAGGCATTTAATATTTGAAAGTTTGTTCCAGTCATCCGATGTTGTAATGGTTTGCGTCAGGGGCGTATCTAAAATGCTAGGTGTGGTAAGGATATCCAACACCATTGGGTCATCAAACGCCAGTCCTGTACGTTCAGCCATGGTGTACCGGTACTATGGCCGGAGAGGTGTGGAGTGTACAGGAGATCTTCTCCAACAGGTAGACAAGGTAAAAGAGGAGAAAGCTAAGAGAGAGAGACAGTGAAACAAGCCCGCAGCTGAGCCGCTGCGCAACAATGAATTCACACTAGGGGGCTTGAGGAAATTTAAGGACCTGCGTGGGCCACCTCCCCACTCTTAATATTAAACACAAAAAAGAGGCCACGGGTCCCAAAAATTTGGTTTGAGGTGCAACAAAATTTGATCTACCATGTACTGAAGGGGAATCCCTTTAAGGACGGTTCCCCTCACACACCAGAGGTGTCATGCTTCATCATAAGGGTGCCTCCTCGCGTAGAATACCTAGGGGCCGAATCCGATTCGGGCCGGAAAAAATACCGACCGACTCGGTACGGGATAATAGTCCGACCGACACGTACCGGCGTTGCCCGACCTGGGAAGTACGATGAAATGCATGGGAATCACGACCGACTCGTACGGAACTCAAGGCGAATGACCGACCCGGCCGGAAACAAGCTATCCGGCCAGAAACCACGTGAATCGAACCGACCGACACGCATCAGGAAATAATCCGAACGAAACGTACCCGCGAACTCCGACCCGCGCAGTACGATGCAATGGGTGCAAATTCAGACCGATTCGTACGGAGCCCAAGCCGTACGACCGACACGCATACCAAACCCAGCCGAACAAACACAATACTCCGCGACCGACGCGTACGCCGCATATGAAACTGAGCTGAAACACAGTGGGAACGCCTCGGAGAGGCGCGCACGAGACAACTGCAATGTCCTACTCAGTCATAAGAACGACTCCTACATGCACAATAATCACAAATGAAAAAATACAAAAAAAAAGGGCCAAACAAGCATTGACAAAGCCAATAAATACAGGGGGTGAAAAAAATGGAACAAGGACACACCCCCAACTCCACCTACATAAAGCCCACAAATCCCTACCATGATCCTTTGCAAATCCCACTGACCTGCCAGCACAGAACACCATCACACAGCAAACACAGACACACACACAGCTCATCCAACACAAAAGCCACACACCATTAGCACCTCAACAAATAGCACCCTCACACACACACAGCAAAACCTACACACACACACCCTCACTTGCACTCACACACATCAATCACCACCACCACCACCCATCACCATGCCCCTAAAGAAGAATCCAAAGTTCCTAGATAGTGAATTGGAAGTCATGGTAGACGAGATCCTGAGGGTAGAGCCACAGTTGTTTGGCACATTGGTCCAACAGACCCACATGGCGCAGAAAACCAAGATGTGGGCGAGGATCGTCGACAGGGTGAACGCACAATCACCATGTTTGCGCACAAAGGAAGACATCCAGAACAGGTGGTATGATGTGCGCAGGAGGGTGAGACCTACTCAAGAAGGATTACCTCCTGAGCCAGCACACCGGCAGTGGCCCTCCTGCAAAACCAGTATACCTCAGGCCCTGGGAGGAGAAGGTGCGGGCCATCCTACCACCAGTGAGCGTATATGGACTAACAGACATCCCAGAGCCTGGTGAGTACACAACTAATATACACAATATTGTGTGCCAATACACACACATCACTGTCAATGGGACAGTCAAACCATCCACCCCTAGCAAATCAACAGCAACCAAAAGATAATCATCCCAAGATGTGTAGGTCAGTTAGATAAACACAATACATGCCATCTCATAGTGATATGTAACTGTGTCATGACATGTACAAACCTAACAACAAATAGAGCAAGGCAGTGGCACAAATATAACCAACAAACACTGCCTGATATTTTGCCACCACTAGAACACCACCTTACAGGGAAGCTCACTTAAAGGAAGGAATTCTGTGTATGCTGGTGAAGTTAGTGTAGCCAATAGCATGATGGGAGTTGTAGTCACAGATACTGCTCACCCTCACAATTGGCCCATCAACACCACTCTGAACCATGCTCACATCACAGGGAGTGGATAAGGACTGACAAGATGGCTGACACTGGCTACTGCTGTGGGGAGCACAAGGCCCTGCTGGGAACTGTGCACCAACAAACAGCACAACACCACTGCCTGACATCCTGAAAGCCAACTTGCACTCCCTGCAATGCAAGCACGTTGCATGGTGGGATATCTGGCTGGCTGGGAAGGAGGACTCACAGCACTGACCATAGTTACAAGCAGCTCACCTCACACACCCCCTCAACACAAACTCCACATAAGCCACCTGGGAGAATGCAATGCCTCACATACCAAATGAAGATCCCACAAAGAACCACCACCCTGGGTAATGCAGTGTGAAGCACAGGGACACACCTGGGACTTGTAGCCAAACAAACGCAAGGACAACACTGTCAGCCTTCCTGTCAGCACAGGCACACTACCCCACCGGGAAGCAGAGTCCAAAGGAAGGAAGTACGGGCATGCTGGGAAGGGGGTGTAGGCAATAGCATGATGGGAGTTGGAGTCACAGATACTGCTCACCCTCACAATTGGCCCATCAACACCACTCTGAACCATGCTCACATCACAGGGAGTGGATAAGGACTGACAAGATGGCTGACACTGGCTACTGCTGTGGGGAGCAAAAGGCCCTGCTGGGAACTGTGCACCAACAAACAGCACAACACCACTGCCTGACATCCTGAAAGCCAACTTGCACTCTCTGCAATGCAAGCACGTTGCATGGTGGGATATCTGGCTAGCTGGGAAGGAGGACTCACAGCACTGACCATAGTTACAAGCAGCTCACCTCACACACCCCCTCAACACAAACTCCACATAACCCACCTGGGAGAATGCAATGCCTCACATACCAAATGAAGATCCCACAAAGAACCACCACCCTGGGTAATGCTGTGTGAAGCACAGGGACACACCTGGGACTTGTAGCCAAACAAACGCAAGGACAACACTGTCAGCCTTCCTGTCAGCACAGGCACACTACCCCACAGGGAAGCAGAGTCCAAAGGAAGGAAGTACGGGCATGCTGGGAAGGGGGTGTAGGCAATAGCATGATGGGAGTTGGAGTCACAGATACTGCTCACCCTCACAATTGGCCCATCAACACCACTCTGAACCATGCTCACATCACAGGGAGTGGATAAGGACTGACAAGATGGCTGACACTGGCTACTGCTGTGGGGAGCACAAGGCCCTGCTGGGAACTGTGCACCAACAAACAGCACAACACCACTGCCTGACATGCTGAAAGCCAACTTGCACTCTCTGCAATGCAAGCACGTTGCATGGTGGGATATCTGGCTAGCTGGGAAGGAGGACTCACAGCACTGACCATAGTTACAAGCAGCTCACCTCACACACCCCCTCAACACAAACTCCACATAACCCACCTGGGAGAATGCAATGCCTCACATACCAAATGAAGATCCCACAAAGAACCACCACCCTGGGTAATGCTGTGTGAAGCACAGGGACACACCTGGGACTTGTAGCCAAACAAATGCAAGGACAACACTGTCAGCCTTCCTGTCAGCACAGGCACACTGCCCCACAGGGAAGCAGAGTCCAAAGGAAGGAAGTACGGGCATGCTGGGAAGGGGGTGTAGGCAATAGCATGATGGGAGTTGGAGTCACAGATACTGCTCACCCTCACAATTGGCCCATCAACACCACCCTGAACCATGCTCACATCACAGGGAGTGGATAAGGACTGACAAGATGGCTGACACTGGCTACTGCTGTGGGGAGCACAAGGCCCTGCTGGGAACTGTGCACCAACAAACAGCACAACACCACTGAATGACATCCTGAGAGTCAACCTGAACCCACTGCAAGGGTGGCATGCTTCATGGTGGGATAACTGGGCCAGGTGGAGAAGGATGGCCGGATGTCCACCAAATACAAGCAATGCTGGCCATGCACACACCTCAACATTCATATTGAAATGCCCCATGTATGCATGACAATGTGCTACACCAATATCAACCTCTTACTGTGACAACTTAGGACAATGCAATGTACAGGCCCGCATCCAGAGGTACAGTCACAACTGTCAGGTGTGTGAACCATTGATGTCTGTAGAAACATTACATACAATGTGTGTCTCTTCCAAATACAGGTGACGATGATGGGGACACAGCAGCAGGCGAGGAGGAGTCCCTGTCCCAGGCTCCGGGGGACACAGAGCTCACTGGTGTGGAACAGCCTCTGCCCTCCTCGGATGGTGAAGACCTAACTGGCACCTCCGGTGTGAGTCATCATGCAGCACCAGCTGGACCAACATCTGCACCCCCTGCACCCACCCCTCCAACAACTGACAACATACAGACCACCCCCGCCGACACGGACAGACCAAGGACCACCGCTGACAACAGCACAGGGCCCCAGGCCCACTGTGGAGCAACGGATGACAACACCACTAACAACCCCCAAGTGGGCGTTGGGTCACCTGTGCGTGCCACCGCAGGTCCTGCACGTGTCACCATGGGTGGTGGGAGGGGTGGTAGACATAGGTCGCTGCTTGCAGAGGGGTCTGGACTGCATGATGACCCACAACTGGCACGCATAGCTGATGCGTACCAGGATAGCACCGGAGAGGTCAGACAGGTAGTGGGGATCCTCAAGGACATACAACAGCAGCAGGCTGCCCATCATGCCCGCTTGGACTCCCACATGGCCCGTGTGGAGACACACATGGCCCGTGTGGAGACACACATGTCGGGCATGGAGTCCAAGTGGGACACATTGCAAGAACTCACAGCGGTGCATAGGGACATATTGACATGCCTCCGCCAGATTAGCACCAACATGGCCACACCTCCCTGTGTGCCCACAACATCTGGTGCTGCAACAACTGACACCGCCACAGGGAGGGAGGAGGACTCTGGCGGAGAGTCCCCTGCACCACCGCAGCCTGCACGTGAGGGTCCCCCCCCAAAGAAGAGGGGTCGTCCGAGGAAGGAAAACTGAGAGGTTGATGGCCACGTACATCCCCCAGGAAGCCAACACCTGTTCCGGAAATTCTACTTTGTGTGCAAACGTTTCACCCTGTCGAATGCAACACTACTTTCCCACATGACATGGGGAGTTCAAGTTGGACTAATGTATCATATGACTGTGGACTTCACTCAGGACATTTCTGCTACCAAGACTTCCAACTCATCTGGGAACTTTGGATCACAATCCCAATGTACAGCACCCACCATCCTGTGCACTATACACACATACATTTCTGTAAATAAAATCACTAGTACACCATACTTGCCACTGTTGTTATTCAAATGTGGATACTGTTATGGTGATGATGTTCTGCTAAATTACACTGTGTATGCTAACTGCTACAGCAAGTACAAAACCGTCGTGTGAGTCATGGTGACGTGACACATATGAGGGAGACACACCACTAGGGCTACACAACACAGACACCAGGGCCATCGGACTCATCGCCCACAGTGATGTTGCCAGGAAATACAGTGGAATGCACAGACACCACACCTATTCAGAGTCTGTGTCAACTAGCCCACAGGTGCAGTAAGCAAATGTCAGTCAGATGTGTGACCACAGACAACGCACATCCCAAAGTGAAGCACAGGTTTATTACACATTTGCAACATGTTGTTTCCACTACAAATGCAAGGTTTACCCACGTGGCAGTGGCCACACAGTCAACAAGTGCAGAAGATATGAAGTCCAGGGGTGTGTGGCACATCACTTGTAGGCCAACTACTGCTGCCACCCTGAAAGCTGAATCATGGTGTCGGGGGATCCAAGTTGACCAAAGTACTCAGTAAGCACCCTGTGAAGGACAGACATGACACACAGTTAAAATCACTGTAGAACAGGACAGTACTGCAATACTCATGCCCAATACATGTCACAAGACAACTACACAAAACCAAGTTAGCATATCAAAACTGTTGGTGAGTTCAGACTACCTGGAAGGACACATTGCTGCACGCATCCTGTCAAGTAGCACATGGCCACACTCAAACAGCACCAGAGCACCACCCACACATATTATGCAAACTCACGTCATTCACATTACATCTCCCTGGATACTCACATTCAGCTGAAGAAGTTGGTGATGAGCTGTGTACAGACATCACCATCATCATCATCATCACTGGCATCGTGGTCCAGGCCAGGATCCTCCACAGGTGGCGGACGTTGGTCATCGTCATCCAGGATGAGAGGCAACTCCTTCCGCACTGCCAGGTTGTGTAGCATGCAGCAGACGATGACAATCTTGCACACCTTTGCTGGGGCATATGGGAGGGCCCCTCCTGTCTTGTCCAGGCAGCGGAAGCGGCTCTTCAGGAGACCAAAGGTCCGCTCTATCACTCTCCTGGTCCGACCATGTGCCTCATTGTAGCGCATCTGGGCTGGTGTCACAGGGTTCCTGAGGGGTGTCAGCAACAACGGCATGTTGGGGTATCCGGAGTCACCTACGGACAGACAAGTGCACATTAGCTGATTTGGAAAAGTGGGTGGAATACTACAGATCAGAACACACACAATGGTACAAAGTCAGTACACACCGACAAGCCAGGCACGCTGGTTCTGCATCTGTGCCATCATCCTCGGGATGCGACTACTCCTCATCACGTAGGCATCGTGTGCTGAACCAGGGAAACGGGCGCACACATGTGTGATGCTCATACCTGCTAAACATACCACCAGAGCATTGATCGAATGGTAATGTTTACGGTTCCGGTATGCCTGCTCATGTGCCTGTGGTGGTATCAAAGCCACATGTGTCCCATCAATGGAGCCAATGACATGTGGCATCCTCCCCAGGGCATAGAAGTCACTCTTGACGTCAGTGAGTTGTTGATGTGTTGGGAAATAGATGTACTGGTTCAGGCATCTCAACATTGCCTCCAAAACATCACGTAGCACACGGCTGAACATAGTCTGTGACATCCCATCGGCAGTCGCAACAGTGTGTTGAAAGGTACCGGTGGCAAAGAAGTGTAGAGCTGCCATTACCTTCACCTTGGGGGTCAGCGCCGTAGGGTACGTCCGGCCATGCTGCAAATGTGGTGCCAAGCGCACTGCCAAATCCTCAATCAGCTGCCTGGTGAAGCAGTACCGTCGGATGCTGTCACGTTCCACCATCGTTGCCAGGTCAGGGAATGGTCTATGGACAGCTGGAGCCCTGCAGTGCATAGGTTGAAGGAAGAAAGATTGTCAGTCACCCCACATATGTGCCATTCACCATACTCAATTTCACATGATACATCATTACGTGACACAAGTACTTGATGTGTGTGCCGTTCTGTCGGACATAACTCGCACCTACATGGCCATCATCTAACTTCTCAGTACAACATGTGTGCACAACAGGTACCAGGTTGTGCTATGGGAAACCATTAGGCTGTGTCACAGTACCCATTTACTGCTGTCACGTTCCACACACACACCATAGTGACATGTCTGGACAGATGCGCCACAGGCATCACAGATCATTGACAGGTAGATTCCCAGTGACCCTGTCTTGCCACATGGCCACTGGCATGACATGGCGTATCATGTACACGTCAGAAAAACAAACATGACTCCCACAGGTAGTGGCCCCTGTCGCATCCGCAGGACAGACATGGACGCCAGTGACGCACAACATCAAAGTACATGCACAAACAACGTTGATGTGGAGACTGTCTCCCATCGTGCACATGGAATCAGTGACATCGGAAACACAACATGCACACAGACTGTGGAGGGACATCACTATTGTGGCAATGGGTCATCCTGTGACGTACATGCCTTCCCACATGGGACTCTGGGGGTATGTGACATGTCATACACATACACAACCTGGAAATGTGACCATGCCACATGCTCCAAAATGAACTGTTGCACATCACAGTGGTCATGTGCACAACACACCAAGGACCCTGTCCCCATGAACACATGCACAGCCTGGGTGTGGCTGCCCACAAGTGCCACCACAGAAACCACATGTTAACCCCCATACACAGAGAAGGAAATGCAGCCTTACATGCCTCAGGAAACAGTGTGGACTGTGTGTGGTGTTGTAGGTGTGCCCCTGGGTCTCTGGCAGGTATATGTGGCTGGCATACGTTCACCAGTGACAAGCATGGTGACATATGCGACTGACCTGTACAGGTACGCGTTGTACAGCAATGGACCGATCGGTGTGCCCGGCCGGCCCATTGCATATGATGTGTGCGGGTACGCGTTGTATCCCGAAATACGCGTTGTACAGCAATGGACCGATCGGTGTGCCCGGCCGGCCCATTGCATATGATGTGTGCGGGTACGCGTTGTATCCCGAAATACGCGTTGTACAGCAATGGACCGATCGGTGTGCCCGGCCGGCCCTTTGCATCTGTTGTGAGCGGGTACACGTTATACAGCAATGGACTGATCGGTGTGCCCGGCCGGCCCATTGCATCTGTTGTGAGCGGGTACGCGTTGTACAGCAATGGATCGATCGGTGTGCCTGGCCGGCCCATTGCATATGATGTGTGCGGGTACGCGTTGTATCCCAAAATACGCGTTGTACAGCAATGGACCGATCGGTGTGCCCGGCCGGCCCATTGCATATGATGTGTGCGGGTACGCGTTGTATCCCGAAATACACGTTGTACAGCAATGGAGCGATTGGTGTGCCCGGCCGGCCCATTGCATCTGTTGTGAGCGGGTACGCGTTGTACAGCAATGGACCGATCGGTGTGCCCGGCCGGCCCATTGCATCTGTTGTGAGCGGGTACGCGTTGTACAGCAATGGACAGATCGGTGTGCCCGGCAGGCCCATTGCATATGATGTGTGCGGGTACGCGTTGTATCCGGAAATACGCGTTGTACATCAATGGACCGAATGGTGCGCACACATTGGCTGGGGCCTGGCATGGCAACGGACGCGTTTTCGAAGCTCCAACGAGTCTGATGCAGTGAATTCAGTTGGCCAGCCACAACAATGTTGCAAAATCATGGGTGTCATGAAGTTGAAGATTTGAAGGATGCTGTGGGCGTGTATTAGTGCTGCTATTCCATGGATTGGTCAGATTCAGAAGATGCAAACGACTTGGACCTATCACTTTGGACACATGGGACAGTATCTGCCTCTGCAGCACACATATAATACTGGCTGTTCCCCTGAGAGCTCACTTGCCTGCACTACATGCTCCAGGACGACATCTGCCACCAACACTGCTGCTGTTTATGCATCCTCTGGCTCCTGCAATGGCACGTACTGTGGAGAGAGCCCCAGCCTTCAGCCTTGAGGAGAACCAGGCCCTGCTGGACAGCCTCCTTCCACAGTACAGCAAGCTGTATGGGAAACCAGGGGAGCAGGTGAGTGTGCTGTCCACTGCCTCACTAATTGTGCATGTTGTCTGACTCAGCAGGACTTTCAGTGTGCACACCACTGGCTAGCATGCCCACTGAGTAGTTGTCACACCCCAAAGTGTGTAGTTACATGCACTGAACTGGTACAGTGCAGTAACAGTGCATTCCAACTAGGTTTACTTCCCATGCAATGATACCATGTAGTGACTGCTGGCAAACTGTTCATAGCCATTGTTGCACTGCCTGTGTACATCATATGCCCCTGTGATTGAGACATGTATATCCAACTGTGTGATGCACGTATATGTTGCATGTGTAGTAATGGCCTTTTCACTTTGTCATCCTCACAGGTTGATGCCCACCAGAAGCAGGAAATCTGGCTGACCATCGCCCGGAAAGTAAGATCGGTGGGGGTCTACAGGCGCAGGATCCGCAACTGCCAGAAGAGGTGGCAGGACCTTCATGGCTGGACCTAGAGGATCGCAAAGGTCCAGCTGAAGCTGTCACCTCCTCGCAGGAGGGGCGGACACCGGACCCTGACCCCCCACATGCTCCGGATCCTGGCGGTGGTCTTCCCTGACCTGGATGGGCAGCTGAAGGCCAGACAGCAGCAAGGAGGGGGTGAGTCCATGACTGCACTGTGCACTTTGTCTGACATGCTATGTGCCCTCCTCTGGCCTGGTTAAACTTCCACAGTACATCAGTCATGTGGTCCAGGACCCATGTCCCTCATTTGTGACATGCCCACTTCTCCTCTGATACGCATATGTGTGGCCCTTATAGTCAGGAAATTGTGTCATTTGGGGACTGTGTCATTGCATTTAGCTTTGCTCAAGGTGGGGGACAGCATTTGTTCCCGTGACTATGTTGTGCGATTCATGGGTGGGTCAATTGCTTACACAATGCCTAAGTTCTGACATGTAATCTGGGTGTAACTTTGATATGTGGTCCGCTTGCTGCTCTGACTCACCACATGTCCCTGGGGAATTTGGCACACAACCATGCTGCTGGTGGGAACAATGTTTGGGCCTCAGGAGTATGTGTATCCAGTTTGTCACACATGCTTAGCCACCTGCCTACTGTCCAGGACTCATCCCTCTTACAGGTGGAGCTGGACAGTCATGCCTACTCCAGGGCATACAATACACTCTGTACTCCCACTCCCGTGTATCATCTGGCATGTTGTGATCAGTGAAATGTACCCTCAGGTGTCTGCCTCTGTCTCATTGTGCTGTGTCTTCGTTGTCAGGACTACTGGTATGTTTATCGGTTAGGGCTCAGCATGCCATCTGAGATGTGACCATGATAGACATTACTTCTGTGACTTATAGGTGTCTGATCACTTGACTGTGCACACAGGTGTTTGCGACTGTGACTTTCAGGCTGCTGTATTTTCATTCACAGCACACTGTGAGGTGCTCATGTTCAAAGAGTTGTGTTTCATGTCCCCCATATGTCCAGTTGGTATGACGTCGACAAATAGTAGTACAGATGATGTGGTATTTGGGGGATGGACATGTGCACTTGTCAGTCACATAACTTGCATTCCCCATGCCCTCGGATTGTGACACAGTGCAGACTGTTGTTGGCTGGCTGCCATGGCCATGTGACTTGAGACAGTAATGTATGACTTTGCACGCATTCCTGTGTCATGGCATTAAACTTTCTGAGACTGATCCTGCAGGGGAGTGACATGTGCAACATGCACCCCATTGTGGCATTGACTATCCGGACATGGGTGCATCATGGTGTCTGGTGCTGGTATGCATAACATGCATTTCTATTTAGACTCTCGCCATCCCTTTATCCGGACACCTGCACTGACTCAGTGGCAAGAGATGTGATGTGTGCATGTTCACATACTTCAACGTGTTCCCTGCAATGTCCAACAACTGTGTAGGTGGTGCATGTGTCCACACTGGGGTCTTACCATCAGACAGGCACCAGACAGATGGGTGCAAGGGCAGGAGGGGTGTGAGTCCCATGGTTGACCATCAGACTGACAATTGGCTTCCCCGAATCTGTGTGAGGACTTTAGGCAATGTTCAACTAAGGATGCCAGGGCTTGCTCTGTAATGTGCTGTACTTACTGTGGTGTGTGCGGTCAGTGCAGGTGACTGATGTTTGTCTGTTTGCCTAATTGTTTGCAGATACATCCACGGCCACAGGAGGGGACAGCTCCACGGACCAGGAGGAGCAGCAGAGCCATTCTGGGTCAGCATCGGACGAGTGGTCAGAGCGACCCAGTGGCACGGAGGGCGAGAGGAGCCACACCGAGGAGTCCTCAGCACCATCCACCTCAGCTGAGGACCACAGCAGCTCGGAGGATGACTCCCTTGTGGAGGCGGGTCTCAGCAGCCACCAAAGGCCAGCTAGTATGTCTGGCCCCGCCACCACCACCACCGCCCTCCCATTGGCTCCCATTCCTGAGGTCCGTGGAGGCTCCCGTGCTCGGGAGCGTGTCTCCTTCGTGCCTGGCACCGCACCCCCTGCCCCTGTGTCCCCTGCTGCCCTGAGTGAGGAGTCTGTGTACCTCCTTCAGCAGCTCCATGTAGGGCAGACAGCAATGCTGAGTGTCCTCCATGCACACACCACTCTGTTGACACAGCTGGTGTCGTTCATGGAGGGCATCTCGACGGGTATGTCTGCCCTACAGAGAAGCAATAAGTCCATGGACTCCTCCCTGACGGCAGCAGTGTCCCTCCTCCAACAGTCCCTCACCCCTCCCACCTCTGCCCCATCCACACTTCCTGCCCCCTACCTGTCCAAAGCACATGCACACCTGCACAGTCACCCAAACACACAGACACGAGCAGCACAGACACACCCAAGAGAAAGGCAAGACGTGCACACAAGCATCCTCAGGGGACTGATACCACAGACACAGGGGATGGGGAACACACACACACACAGGCATCCACATTCACTCCACAGTCCTCCAAATCCTCTCCCTCCAAGACCCCTTCCCTTGCCTCGCCTGCTACCCCACCTACACAGCAGATCTTCCTGTGTGACCTCGGCCTCTTCCCCTCCAATCCTGCTGATTCAGCATACCGGGGGAAGAGGAAGTCCACCCACACAGAGGGGAGTGCCCCTCGCCCCCGGACACCCTCCCACAGGCGCAGGCAGACACAGGACCCCATTCGGAAGTCCCCCCGGACCAGGAAGAGCAAGACCCCACCACCACCACCACATAGCTCCACCGCCCAGTCTCTCTCCTCCATCCCCCAGGCCACCACTGCACAGGTTCCCCCGCCACACCCTGCCCCAGGTTCCCCCACATACCGATACCGCATCCCCAGACTGCTTAGGCCCTCCCCCCCTGCCACTTGCTCTTCCACCCCCAACCCAGACGCTCTGTCTGTTAGTGGCACTGTTGTGGAGACCGGGTCCCCCCTCTGTCCTGCCCACCTCATCTGCCCACCCTTCCACTCCCTTGGAGTCATGCACTGCAGTGGAGTCCACAACCACCACGTCTGACTCGGGCACTGCAGTGGGTACCCAGTCCACTACATCAGTCCAGCCCACTGCAGTGGTTGCAGCACCCACACCAACTGACTTGTGTACCACAGTGGTGCCGGCCCCCCTGAGTCAGACACCTCCACTGCAGTTGCCGGTGACACTCCTGCACCCACCACCCCTTCACTGCCTCACTCTGCCATCCCCTGATCCTGTCCCTGCGGTGCCTGGCCTGCCCCTTGTATGCCCCTCCAAGGGGGATGTCCCCTAACCGTACCAGTGCAGGCAAGCAATGTGTGACCAGTTGTCACTTCTCACCCCGTTGGGACTGTGATTTTGGACTGGCCATTGGCCTTAGTTTCTTTTGGACTTCCGTGTTTACCCTGACATTTGCTGAATAAAGCCTCTTTTTGTTTACTTGTGGGTTTTCTTTTGATGTACATGATGTGGATGAGTAGCATCCTGCATTTGCAGTTGTAATAGTGTTCAGATCAGGAAAATGAAGTGTTGCAGTGATGGACCCATGTCATCCATGGGATATGTGTCCTGTTGTAGTCTGGATCTATGGCATCCTTTGCTACAGTCTGAGGGTGTAATGTTCAGCATTTGACACAGGGATGTCCATTTTGCATTTGTAAATGAACATCTTTGTCTTACACTGATGCACATCTGGTGGGCTTACCACTGTTCAATGTTCCGAATTCCCTGACTGTGTGCCCAGCTCCACTGGACATGCAGTTTTGCACATCAATGTCGAAGGACTCATCTGTGTATACAGTGCAACTTGCTTGACACGTGTTTTGTGTGTGTGCAGATGACTGACGTGACACTCCCGTACCCAGGCTGATGTGAGCAGAGCCTTCTGTGTGTTGTGGTTGTTGACTCACTGACGGAGTGTTCTGCTGACATGTTTGGGTCGTGCACAGACAAGGTTTGGCACAGCGGACCTTCCACAGGAGTGGAGTGCCCTCATGGCAGTGTGTAATCCGGTGACATTGCGTGGGCCTGTGTTGTGTGTTGTGTAAGCATTTCTGTGCGTGTTCCCTTCCCTTTTCCTACACAGGCTGTGTCCCTAGGGATGTTCCTGTTTGTGATGCTTGCTGAGTTGTTCCGTGTTCATCCAGCATCTTGGACCTGGTTTCTCTGTGATGTGGGTGCATGGCAAACTAATGGTCATGAGGTTGTCATACCAGGTTGTCTTTGTTGTCAGGGCTGGGGATGTGGGCAAACGCAGATGGGACACATTCAGGATTCCCCTTGGCACTTGTTGTTTACACGAGTCATGTGATTTACAGTTTGTGTTAGCTTTCAGTGATTGTGACACGTTGTGTGTGTGACTGCTGCCACTCCTCAGGGTCAGAGCTGCAATGTTGGAAGTTGTGTACGTGTGTTCTTCGTGTGTCACCTTGGCTTCTTCGTTGGTGTGTGACTATGGCCAGGATCCCATTGATTGTGGTGGATTTCACATCATGCCCATGTACGGCATACTGTGCTGTGTGTCAGACATTGACGAGTCTTGTTGACTGGCCATGTGTGATGGGTTTCTGCACCTTAGTTCCCACCACCACCCCTGGTATTGTCATGGGTGCATGTCCAATGTCACCAGTCCATGTGAGCTTCACTGCTGCACATTGGTGGAGATCAGGTTGTGTGGTGTTGAGTGTGTGCAAAAGTGAGTTGTTGCACGGCTAGACCCCTACCTCCATATTGGCCTTGGCTGGCAGGCCGTGCTGATTGATTGGAGCTTGTGTAGGTGTGATGGTAGTTAGTTGCTCAGGACACATGGCTGTGGTTCACAGTGTGAACGACATCTAACTTTGTCATCACAGTGGGATTATCATGCAGGCTAGTGTCAGCACAATGTGGGGTCCCTGGGGGTAGTGCTGTGGTGGGTCTGTCTCTTGCTGTGTTAGTTGCTGTTCCTACAAGCTTGTGTGACATGTGTAATTTGGGCTCCCTCTCATCTAACAATGCCTGATTGCCCACATAGGGGTATCCGATCCATGAGTAACTTTTGTATGGCACTGTATACACATCTGTGTGGTTGGAATTCAGGCCTCCTCATGTGTTGTGTGGTTGTCTGGGGACACTGGCACACCCCCCCATCACCTGTTGTGTTTGATATGCAGTGTGGGTCTGCCTGTTTGTGTTTGTGCCTTTGCACCACTGCATTGGCATATCTTGAGTGTGCCATTGGCTGTATGTTGTTTGGTGGCTTTCCCCTGCTGTCCCTGGGACTCCTAGGTCATCAGTCAGCACAATAATCATGGTTTGTATGTCCCATTGCTGCCATGGTATGGTATTTGTTCACCTGACATCTACAGTCTCCACAGGATATCTACATTTGTGTGTCCATTGGTGCAGATATGTGGGTCAGCATTATGATGGTCACTTCTGTCATTGTGTTATTTGTGAATGTTGACAATGTGGGCCCCCATGGGTGATGTTTGTATGCACATGGCCAAAACGATGTTTCAATGACACTGCACTGTTTCCCTTGACCAATCTATGTTGCTATGGGACACAAGCACTACTATGCCACTGATGTGTTTGTTGTTGTGTGACCATGATTCATCCATGCAGTTTGGCTTTGGCAGCTTTTACCATGACTACACTTCCCTTTTGGTCACTGTGGTGATGGGGCTTTAGGCCCGATTGCCACACTGTTCAAAATGTGCATCAGCTATGGACACCACACTTCCCTTTTGGTCACTGTGGTGATGGGGCTTTAGGCCCGATTGCCACACTGTTCAAAATGTGCATCAGCTATGGACACCACACTTCCCTTTTGGTCACTGTGGTGATGGGGCTTTAGGCCCCATTGCCACACTGTTCAAAATGTGCATCAGCTATGGACACCACACTTCCCTTTTGATCACTGTGGTGATGGGGCTTTAGGCCCCATTGCCACACTGTTCAAAATGTGCATCAGCTATGGACACCACACTTCCCTTTTGGTCACTGTGGTGATGGGGCTTTAGGCCACATTGCCACACTGTTCAAAATGTGCATCAGCTATGGATAGCACACTTCCCTTTTGGTCACTGTGGTGATGGGGTGTTCGAGCCCATTGCCACAGTGGCCATGGTCGGTTTGCATTGTGGAGGCCACACACATCTATGTGTGACACATGTGCTAGGGGGTCACTTTGTATGTTCAATGTCATGTTCAGTGTTGTAGGCATTTGACACGGACTACACACACTTGTCATGGTGTTGGGGGGATGTAATCTTCTGTCATTCCTTATGTGGGAGTATGCTAGTTGTGTCATGCATTACCCATCCTATGAGTAGGAGTGGTGTTAGTGGTAGGCATCCATCACCCCATGAGTGGGGATGGTAGTAGTGACAGGCATCCAGGCCCCCCTGAGTAGGGGTGGTGGTAGTGGTAGGCATCCAGCCCCCCTGAGTAGGGGTGGTGCTAGTGGTAGGCATCCAGCCCCCCTGAGTAGTGATGGTGGTAGTGGTAGGCATCCATACCCCTAAGGGTGGGGATGGTAGTAGTGGCAGGCATCCAGGCCCCCTGAGTAGGGGTGGTGGTAGTGGTAGGCATCCAGGCCCCCTGAGTAGGGGTGGTGGTAGTGGTAGGCATCCATCCCCCCATGAGTGGGGATGGTAGTAGTGGTAGGCATCCATCCCCCTATGAGTGGGGATGGTAGTAGTGACAGGCATCCAGGCCCCTGAGTAGGGTTGGTGGTAGTGGTGGGCATCCATCCCCCCATGAGTGGGGATGGTAGTAGTGGTAGGCATCCAGCCCTCTATGAGTGGGGATGGTAGTAGTGACAGGCATCCAGGCCCCCCTAAGTAGGGGTGGTGGTAGTGGTGGGCATCCATCCCCCCATGAGTGGGGATGGTAGTAGTGGTAGGCATCCATCCCCCATGAGTGGGGATGGTAGTAGTGACAGGCATCCAGGCCCCCCTGAGTAGGGGTGGTGGTAGTGGTAGGCATC
Organism: Calotriton arnoldi; assembly: GCA_963921515.1. Taxonomy (NCBI): domain Eukaryota; kingdom Metazoa; phylum Chordata; class Amphibia; order Caudata; family Salamandridae; genus Calotriton; species Calotriton arnoldi. The sequence continues at coordinate 382,347 of CAWUFW010014225.1, read as the reverse complement.
CAGCCCCCCTGAGTAGTGATGGTGGTAGTGGTAGGCATCCATAACCCTAAGGGTGGGGATGGTAGTAGTGGCAGGCATCCAGGCCCCCTGAGTAGGGGTGGTGGTAGTGGTAGGCATCCAGGCCCCCTGAGTAGGGGTGGTGGTAGTTGTAGGCATCCATCCCCCATGAGTGGGGATGGTAGTAGTGGTAGGCATCCATCCCCCTATGAGTGGGGATGGTAGTAGTGACAGGCATCCAGGCCCCCTGAGTAGGGGTGGTGGTAGTGGTAGGCATCCATCCCCCATGAGTGGGGATGGTAGTAGTGGTAGGCATCCAGCCCCCTATGAGTGGGGATGGTAGTAGTGACAGGCATCCAGGCCCCCTGAGTAGGGGTGGTGGTAGTGGTGGGCATCCATCCCCCCATGAGTGTGGGTGGTAGTAGTGGTAGGCATCCAGCCCCCCCTGAGTAGTGATGGTGTAGTGGTAGGCATCCATACCCCTAAGAGTGGGGATGGTAGTAGTGGCAGTCATCCAGGCCCCCCTGAGTAGGGGTGGTGGTAGTGGTAGGCATCCAGGCCCCCCTGAGTAGGGGTGGTGGTAGTGGTAGGCATCCATCCCCCCATGAGTGTGGATGGTAGTAGTGGTAGGCATCCAGCCCCCTATGAGTGGGGATGGTAGTAGTGACAGGCATCCAGGCCCCCTGAGTAGGGGTGGTGGTAGTGGTGGGCATCCATCCCCCCATGAGTGTGGATGGTAGTAGTGGTAGGCATTCAGCCCCCTTGAGTAGTGATGGTGGTAGTGGTAGGCATCCATACCCCTAAGGGTGGGGATGGTAGTAGTGGCAGGCATCCAGGCCCCCTGAGTAGGGGTGGTGGTAGTGGTAGGCATCCAGGCCCCCCTGATTAGGGGTGGTGGTAGTGGTAGGCATCCATCCCCCATGAGTGGGGATGGTAGTAGTGGTAGGCATCCATCCCCCTATGAGTGGGGATGGTAGTAGTGACAGGCATCCAGGCCCCCTGAGTAGGGGTGGTGGTAGTGGTAGGCATCCATCCCCCCATGAGTGGGGATGGTAGTAGTGGTAGGCATCCAGCCCCCTATGAGTGGGGATGGTAGTAGTGACAGGCATCCAGGCCCCCTGAGTAGGGGTGGTGGTAGTGGTGGGCATCCATCCCCCCATGAGTGTGGATGGTAGTAGTGGTAGGCATCCAGCCCCCCAGAGTAGTGATGGTGATAGTGGTAGGCATCCATACCCCTAAGGGTGGGGATGGTAGTAGTGGCAGGCATCCAGGCCCCCCTGAGTAGGGGTGGTGGTAGTGGTAGGCATCCATCCCCCCATGAGTGGGGATGGTAGTAGTGGTAGGCATCCATCCCCCTATGAGTGGGGATGGTAGTAGTGTCAGGCATCCAGGCCCCCCTGAGTAGGGGTGGTGGTAGTGGTAGGCATCCATCCCCCCATGAGTGGGGATGGTAGTAGTGGTAGGCATCCAGCCCCCTATGAGTGGGGATGGTAGTAGTGACAGGCATCCAGGCCCCCCTGAGTAGGGGTGGTGGTAGTGGTGGGCATCCATCCCCCCATGAGTGTGGGTGGTAGTAGTGGTAGGCATCCAGCCCCCCCTGAGTAGTGATGGTGTAGTGGTAGGCATCCATACCCCTAAGAGTGGGGATGGTAGTAGTGGCAGTCATCCAGGCCCCCCTGAGTAGGGGTGGTGGTAGTGGTAGGCATCCAGGCCCCCCTGAGTAGGGGTGGTGGTAGTGGTAGGCATCCATCCCCCCATGAGTGGGGATGGTAGTAGTGGTAGGCATCCAGCCCCCTATGAGTGGGGATGGTAGTAGTGACAGGCATCCAGGCCCCCCTGAGTAGGGGTGGTGGTAGTGGTGGGCATCCATCCCCCCATGAGTGTGGATGGTAGTAGTGGTAGGCATTCAGCCCCCCCTGAGTAGTGATGGTGGTAGTGGTAGGCATCCATACCCCTAAGGGTGGGGATGGTAGTAGTGACAGGCATCCAGGCCCCCCTGAGTAGGGGTGGTGGTAGTGGTGGGCATCCATCCCAACATGAGTGGGGATGGTAGTAGTGGTAGGCATTCACCCCCCCCTGAGTAGTGATGGTGGTAGTGGTAGGCATCCATACCCCTAAGGGTGGGGATGGTAGTAGTGACAGGCATCCAGGCCCCCTGAGTAGGGGTGGTGGTAGTGGTAGGCATCCATCCCCCATGAGTGGGGATGGTAGTAGTGGTAGGCATCCAGCCCCCTATGAGTGGGGATGGTAGTAGTGACAGGCATCCAGGCCCCCTGAGTAGAGGTGGTGGTAGTGGTGGGCATCCATCCCCCCATGAGTGTGGATGGTAGTAGTGGTAGGCATCCAGCCCCCAGAGTAGTGATGGTGATAGTGGCAGGCATACATACCCCTAAGGGTGGGGATGGTAGTAGTGGCAGGCATCCAGGCCCCCTGAGTAGGGGTGGTGGTAGTGGTAGGCATCCATCCCCCATGAGTGGGGATGGTAGTAGTGGTAGGCATCCATCCCCCTATGAGTGGGGATGGTAGTAGTGACAGGCATCCAGGCCCCCTGAGTAGGGGTGGTGGTAGTGGTAGGCATCCATCCCCCATGAGTGGGGATGGTAGTAGTGGTAGGCATCCAGCCCCCTATGAGTGGGGATGGTAGTAGTGACAGGCATCCAGGCCCCCTGAGTAGGGGTGGTGGTAGTGGTGGGCATCCATCCCCCCATGAGTGTGGATGGTAGTAGTGGTAGGCATCCAGCCCCCCTGAGTAGTGATGGTGGTAGTGGTAGGCATCCATACCCCTAAGGGTGGGGATGGTAGTAGTGGCAGGCATCCAGGCCCCCCTGAGTAGGGGTGGTGGTAGTGGTAGGCATCCATACCCCTAAGGGTGGGGATGGTAGTAGTGGCAGGCATCCAGGCCCCCTGAGTAGTGATGGTGGTAGTGGTAGGCATCCATCCCCTAAGGGTGGGGATGGTAGTAGTGGCAGGCATCCAGGCCCCCTGAGTAGGGGTGGTGGTAGTGGTAGGCATCCATACCCCTAAGGGTGGGGATGGTAGTAGTGGCAGGCATCCAGGCCCCCTGAGTAGGGGTGGTGGTAGTGGTAGGCATCCATACCCCTAAGGGTGGGGATGGTAGTAGTGGCAGGCATCCAGGCCCCCCTGAGTAGTGATGGTGGTAGTGGTAGGCATCCATACCCCTAAGGGTGGGGATGGTAGTAGTGGCAGGCATCCAGGCCCCCCTGAGTAGGGGTGGTGGTAGTGGTAGGCATCCATGCCCCCCTGAGTAGTGATGGTGGTAGTGGTAGGCATCCATACCCCTAAGGGTGGGGATGGTAGTAGTGGCAGGCATCCAGGCCCCCCTGAGTAGGGGTGGTGGTAGGGTGGTGTTGGTGGTAGGCATCCATCCCCCTACGGGTGTGTATGGCATTGGTGTTGGCCATCCCACCCCTATGGTTCTGCTGTTGCTAGTGTATGTTATTTGTGCATCCCTATGTGTGTGTGACATATTTCGTGTACGTGTAGTTTGTTTGTATTGTTGGTGTTTGACTTACCGTCTGCGCCGTACGCGTCCGTGCCGGTCCCGGTAATAGATGTAGAGTATAGGTAGGACCTGCGCAATGGGATTCATGCTTGGATCGTCTCGTTCGGGTTTCTCGTGTCTTCGAGTCGTACTCGTAGCAGGCTTGTTCGTCTCGTAGCCGTGGATCGTCTTGTGGCGCGAAACGGAGCTTATGTACGGCTCGCCCGGATGCTCAAACGTGCCGGACGTAGCGACGGGTTCGGCGCGTCACGGATTGCGCATCGTACTCAGTCCGGCCGGAAGGTGCTGTGTATTTGCTTCCGTGCGGCTCGATTCGGTGTTCACGGATCCGGCTCGGGCGGGGAACAGGAGCTGGATTGGGTGAGTACGGCTCGCTCGGAAAATGAGTTGTTATACGCATCGTACTTGTTCGTCCGGACGAGTGTACGAATCGGTCGGGGAACACGCGTTCGGCTGGTATTTTTTCCGGACGAATACTGTTAGGTGCCCTACCGGCCGAGATCGGAATCGACCCCCTAGTCTCTACGTGGGCCACAACCCCCTCGCTACGAGGGAGGAGCACAGGGATGTTTTTGTGTAGGCGAGGCGGGTTGAACTAAAAACCCTGTGTGAGCGTGGTGTGCGTTATACGAAGTGCAGTGCTAAAGTGTACGTGGTTAAAACTGGCTACAAGGTTAGCTATGTATCTACTTTAATCGTCTACCTTGTGACAGGATTAAAAACAAGTAACTGACAATACAGCTGCCATCATTAGAGGCTTCTGTATTAGTGTGTGAACAACATGTTTCGGCCTAAGGACCTATCAGAGTGTCATGGGCTTCATCAGGGTCAAACATACAGCTACTTTAACAAGGTGAGGTAAAATAAGGTACATGCGCATGTGAAAGATAATGCGCAGTAATGACGGTGTATTATACTGAACCAGTGGTCCTGCTGTTCAGTATGTTCACTGTTGGAATCTGTGATGCAGCACAAAAAAACACAACTTGCGCTAATTACCATGAGACAATTTCAGTGAAGGCAGTGCATGGAAGACGTTAGTTAAATCGAAGCACAGTAAATAAGCTCAGTGGTCAAGACATTAGACATCATGTAACCAATTAGTTGACATGAAAATGAATACAAGGATGCACGACTCACCATCAATGGTAAAAGAATTCACTGCATCTGTCCAGGCCTACTAGCCATAGGGTACATGCGCCAATCCAACCTAGCGAATAAGGTGGTGGCGTTAGAATAGAAAAGAGGTCAAGAAAGTAATAGAAGGCGAAGATGTGCCTTAAAGGACAGAGACATAGTCAGTAAAAACGTGCATTGCCAAGGGGAGATATGCCCAAATGATGGGTATGTCCAATAAGTACTCTGAAATATGTACGAAAGATCGGTAGTGCATGTTGTTCATGATAAACAGGAGGACTGGAATGTACCCCTATCACGCAGTATTGCTGAATTGGTGAGCAGTCTTAGGAACAGAGAAGAGAGTAGCATGGGACTGAACATAGACAGCCTGATTGTTGCAGGGCCGATGCTACAGGGGCAGGACCTCTATGCCCGGCAGCAGTGTGCTAAAGTGAAGGAAGGTGGACGCGCTGACCTGCCAGTGAGTTGTGATGGCAGGCCCATGCGGCCCTCGGGGACTGGGCAGTGAGGTTGTTCACCATCAGGTGATACTAGTATCTACTAGCAGATAAACCCTGGTCGGGCAGGAGTGTTTAGATGCTCAGGCAGGGTCGAAGAAGCCCGAGTCCCGCAACGGGAACTCGGGTCGATGGGCGGCGGTGGCAGGCCCGCTGTGCCCCAGGGAGCCGCGCAGGAGGCTATAACGTCTGGGCAAGGTTCCCCACATCCCTTTGCTCCTCCCTCGTAGCGAGGGGGTTGTAGCCCGCGTCGAGACTAGGTCTTCTACGCGAGGAGGCACCCCTATGATGAAGCATGACACCTCTGGTGTGTGAGGGGAACCGTCCTTAAAGGGATTTCCCTTCAGTACATGGTAGATCAAATTTTGTTGCACCTCAAACCGAATTTTTTGGACCCGTGACCTCTTTTTTGTGTTTAACAATATCATGGTAAACAATATTGTGGATACAAATATTTTGTCAAAAATACCATTCATCGATATATTGTGCAGCCATACGCATAATGGTAAGTACCAAAAGATTGGAAAAAAATATCGTTAACACTAATATTATCAAAAAATATGCAAAAATATTGATTTTTGAATATACATAGAGTTTAAAGTGGTAAATGCTAAATATTTGAATACATAAATTAAATTTATTGTAAATTAAATAAATTACACGAATATTTAATAGTTTATATAAATATAAAATTACACATATATATATATTTGCGTCTTTGTGCTTATATATATATATTCTTTTTTTTAAATATTAAGAAGTAATGTATTATAAATGAATATTTCTATTATTTATGTTACAAAACCTATCCTATTTAGCAGCCCAAGGGAGGCAATCTTTTCCCTTTACCACCATGTGCCTTCATATATGAAACGTTGCGTCTTGTATCAATGCTTTGTCCTTTCAAAAGTATACTTTTGCAGTGTATCATGCACATATTATCATTATATGTAAGTATCCTTATGGTGATTCATAAGCATAGTGCGACCAGTACCAATTATGTTTACTTGATGTCAAGTGGTGAGACCATGATCACATGCTGCATTTTGGCAGTTTCATTCTCTTTGATTATTTGTCTTACACTTATTGAGAAAAATAATTCCTATTTACCGTTATGTTTTCATCGCATGTTGGTGCAATATATATTTAGATGTTTTTCACATTGGTATGCTTAATGTCATGAAACGCTTTGTATTTGCATCCGTAATATATTCTAAAATGGCGGCCATAATTGAAGTACTTTCTATGGCATTTGATGCAATTTGTTCTTTGTTTATGACACTGTTTACTTAAGGTACACCCCTGTGTTGGGAAATGTATCATGTGAGCAAGGCCACCAGCTGGTTGAAACACATCACAATAGCTTTGGAGTAAACTTTACTTATATCTTGCAGTGTGTCCTGAGTGAGTGTCTATCTTTGGAATTGTTATTTGACTTTATGATTACTGCCAGTGCGCTCCACCAGCTTGGAGCTTCACCTCTCATGGGTCTGGGGATTCACGAGGTGATGCTGTTTTGTAGGGGTGGGCAGCAAACTCCGCTCCGCCGGCGGAGTTTTGTCACTCCACGTTCCATTTGGAGCATGGTGTTTGGCAAAAACTCCACCTCCGCGGTATGGTGGAGTTTACTGCCTACCCTATAACTTAACATGTAGGAAATCCCTCCTTTCTTGTCTAGATGTAGACTTTTACCCCGCCCCCTGGGTGAATATCCAATCCGAAATCAAGTGTATGCTGAGGCCACACCCCTTTGCCGCACAGATGAAGTGTCCGAGGATCTTTTTTCATTTAAAGTAAAAGGGGCTGGCTACTGGGCAAATGTAGGCAGCACGAGCACTAACCCACCAAGACAATAGATGCTTCTGAGAAAAGAAATGGAAACTAGAAAGCAATAATAAATACGTCACAGCATACTGGGGGCATGAAGGTTCTTGTCCAGTATTTTCCTTCACCGTGTTATCAGATGCTATGTGAAGGAGTGACATCAAGTAGTGTGATAACCTGGGAGGCAGAACGGAACAGACCACCTATCTACCGTCTCCACTGCATACAATGGTACGCATGTACCATTGTATGCAGTAGAGACGGCACTGCTCCCGCCAAGCCATAGCAAACTGCAATGTCCCAGGTGTGGTCTCCCCAGGACATTGCTGGAGCCGGCCCTGGGGGGTGGTGGGCCACAGGCCATGTATGGCTCCACAGCACCAGGAGGGGGGCAGTGCGGCCCCTGTCCTATCTTGAAAATAGCCCAGGGGAGGTGGTGGTCCCCGGGCAGAGTTGGGGGCGCAAGGCCCTCCCACATTTAAGTATAGTAGCCCCGGGGAGGTGGCATCCCCGGGGCTGCGTGGGAGGGCCATAGCCCCCACTCATCTTAGTTAAATACAGCCCCAGGGGGTGGTCGTCCCAGGGGCTGCGGGGGGCTGCATGGCACCCCCACATTTCAAACAATTAGCCCCGGGAAGGTGGCAGTCTCTGGGGCCGCGGGGCCCATGCGGGCCCCCACATAATTATTACTAATTGCCCCTGGGACCTGGCCCACCTGGGGGCCTGATTAAACAAAGTGCGGCAACCTGCTTTGTTTTTTTTAAATTTTGGGTAGGATTTGCTGATCCACTGTGACTCTCGCCCAAAAAAAAAAATGCTTTTTGGCCCCCCAAGAGGCCCAGGGGGTCAGGGTGTTTCTACCCTACCCCCTTAGCTTTTTTTAAATATTATTCTTGTGACTCGATTCAACCGAATCACAAGATGGCTACCAACACTTCCTGGTTTGAAGTGTTGGCAGCCAATCAGATCTCAGGCACGAGATTGGGAGGGGTCACGTATCCACCTCGGCCACAGTTGTATATCTGAGAAATCTTTAAATTTCTCAAAAAGAGTGCTTTCTGGACCAAGAGCTACATTTTTGCCAAATTTGGTGTAAATCCGTTCAGCAGTTCGGGCTGTAACCGTGTCTAAAATTCCCTATGTAAATTAACATGGACAAAAAGTGTTTTGAGTCCCACCTTTTTCTCAGCCCCCGCTTGACGGATCACCCCAACACTTTCAAGACAGCAGTTAAAGTGACTGGTGTATTAGTTTTGAAACTTTCTCGAGGATTCGTCAAACGGAATGAAAAAACGCTCTTCCTATGGAAACTAGGTCCTAATTATAACTACCTGGTAATATACCTGGGAAATATATATATATATATATATATATATATATATATATATATATATATATATATATATCCACAAACACGCTGTTCACACATCAATGATTACAGCAAGCCACGGACACCCAAATTTGCAAAGACAGTGTTTTTTATTTATCTGGTAGGCAACTCAACACGTTTCAGAGCTTGCGCTCCTTTTTCACGAGTAATTTTGTTGCATTCGCCCATGAAACTTAAATAAACATGTGACCTTTCGTAAAATAAACATGGTAAACAGACTGCAAGTTAACATCAGTTGCAGTGATTACAAGTACTTCTTTCATATTCAGTTACATTTCACTGAAAGTACACATAATAGCGTATAAATCTAATTTGACGAATGTGAAAATCAAATAGAATAGAAAGTGATGGGAAATCGGCAAAATCCAAAAATTAATGCCCGTCTCCTTGATAACTCAAAAAAGTATTGAAAAAACGTAATTGTTGCTTAAAGCGGCCTCAGGACACGCAGTGCACGGACACTCTATAGAGGAATGCACAATGTAGACAGGGACTCATAATCTATGCTCTGTTTGAACCAGCAATCGTGAACGGGCCCGTGCATGAAAAGCCTCATCTTAATAAACGAGGGGGAGACTGCAAAGACTCCCCATTAAATCGTCAATACAGTCAATAAAGTCCCACATCCCAATACAGCCCCAGTGGGCTTGTTCGCTTCACTGAATGCCATCACTCATGGCCAAAATCTAATCAAGGGATCATTCTCTTAAATTAATACCGCCCAAGTGGGCTAGACCGATTGTCACTTCTCATATGGTCTTATGAGCATACTCATTCATGCTCATATGTAGTAGATATCAAGCTCTTATACCTTCCATTCGTCAACCGATGTACATGGGATCTGTAAACACATAAACAAAAATAAATTTACTGTCACAAATAGTATTGCTTCATACAACAAAATATATTCAACTGGAATATAAAATAGAAAAATGCATATGATTAGTGAGGTTAAAATCATTCCTTATCAATTTGGTAGCAAATACCAAAAGAAGTGGGGGAGGGAGATAAAACAGTAACAAGGAATAGACAGTTACACTGAACAATCACCAGACTATCTTTCTCTTTAGGAACCAACTTATCCTAGATGTACTGACAGTTCTTCATCTCCATTAGGACCTCTCGGGGTCAATGTGTGATACTGAATTATCAATTTGGACTCTAAGCCTCTCAAATCTTGGACTCTATTTCCCCCTCGTTCTAGATTCAAAATAGTGTCAAGAACACAAAATGAAAGGAGTCTGTTGTTTTGGTTATGGTGTGTTTTAAAGTGCCTAGCAATTGCGTACTGTTTATCACCATTCTTAATGGCGCGAAGATGTTCTAAAACACGCTTCTTCGCTTTGTGAATCGTACTGCCGATGTAAAATATATCACATGGGCATCGTAGGGCAAACACAACGTGATCAGTATTACAGGAAACATGTTTGTTGATTTTGTATGGTTTGCAATCAGTGGATAATCTCACTTCTTTGCAGTTCTTACAAAATTTGCACGCTTTACAGCAGCCACACACAAAAAATCCTTGAATCCCAGTCGTCTTAATAACTAGGGCAATGACTGCTCTACATAAAGTATCTTTCAAGGATTTGGCCTTTCTAAATGTTACCTGTGGATATTCTTCTACACAGTTGGCTAGGTCCTTGTCAGTCCTTAACACTTGCCAAAACGTCCCCAACCCCTTCCTTACTTGTTTGGCCTGACCATGAACGTGGTAATGAACCTAATCTTTTGTTCAGTTTCTTCACTGCACTTGTTTCCTGGTGTTAGTAAATCTGGTCTCATGCGTTTCTCAACTTCCAGACTGGCTTTATTAATCCTGGGGTGTGTGTATCCTCTTTGTAAGAATCTTTTCTTCATGCATGCTTCTTCCATCTTGAGGCCCTCTTCTGAGCTACAATTTTGCTTGGCTCGAAGGAGTTCCCCTAAGGGGATGCTCCGAATCAGGCTCTCTGGATAACAACTACTGGCATGCAAAAGACTATTGCCAGCTGTCTCCTTCCGGAAAAGATAGCTGTCTAGCTTCTTTCCACTTACCACTAGCAGGAGATCTAAGAACTCTATTTTATCTTTAGCATACTGACTTGTAAATCTGAGGTTTAGTGTGTTGTTATTGAGTGTGTTGACAAACTCATTGGCTTCATTCTCGTTTCCGTGCCAGATACAGAAAATGTCATCTATGTATCTGGCCCACATAATCACTTTTTGGGAATAAATCTCTAGATTGTTGACTACTAGCTCTTCCCACCAGCCGAGGTAAAGACCTGCAAAACTGGGGGCAAAGCAGGTCCCCATCGCGGTACCGAGGGTTTGCCTGTAGATTTTGCAATTGAAAGTGAAAAAGTTTTGTGTAAGACAAATGTGCATCATGTCGATATGCATCTCAGTGTGGAAGAGATGCGACAGCGACCTGTTTTTCAAAAAATGACGGCATGCGTGTAGTCCTAAGTCATGTGGGATACAGGTATAAAGACTGTTAACATCCAGACACAGAAGAGAGTGCTCATCATTCCACTCAATGTTTTCAATCCGCCTGAGAAAATCTCCCGTATCCTTGACAAAAAACGGGAGACTTTGTACAAGCGGTTGAAGAAAAAAGTCCACATATCTGGACGTATTCTCCAGGCAACTACCCCGCGAGGAGACAATAGGTCTTCCTGGGGGTTTGGAGCTATTTTTGTGAATCTTTGGTAGGAGGTAAAGGGCTGGTAATTTGGAGAACTTACATACTAAGAAATTGTGTTCCTCCCACTCAATCAAGCCCTTCTCCCTCCATTCACTCAATTGTATCTGGTTCAATTTAATAGATGTCTCATACTTAGTTTTACAGGTTAGCTCATCCATACAGCCACTCACACAGCATCTCACTCACCCACACCGCTACTCACACATCCACTTATACATCCATAGAGCCACTTACACACCCATACACACCAGGATACAGTTACTCACATAATATAAGTTAGAAGTAGTATCACTCAGTAGTAGTGCACCTAGTATACTAATTTAAGTTTTGTAGTAGCTTACTATATATGTTTAACACCCATAAACTCTTAAAAACACTCACTTGATGATGTCCTCATTGATGGCATTTGAGATGTCTTCAGTGATGTCATCAGTGATGTCACTGACCATGTCATGAGTGATGTAATATGTGAGGTCATAAGCAGTGCATTGCAGGGGAGTAAGTAATAGTTAGCTCAGGTAACCATAACTGCCGAATTTCACTGGTTTTGTATGAGTGAAATCTGAGCCTAACTATAACGTCCCTGTAACCTCTAGTTATTTCAGTGAAGTTTTAAAAAAATTCTATTTGCTAAATATAGTGTAATTGTAACCTTTGGTTTTTTAAGTGAATGTCTTTTTTTTTTAACTAGTAGTAGAGTTTGCAGAGTGGTGGACTGATCCTGATGGGGCAGCATTCTGAATCGCAGGCCCTAATGAGGGTGGTGCCAAGGCAGGCACCGCCGTCGGGATTACAACGTCTTTCCGACATCCTTTTCATTGCTGTCCCACTGCCATTAAAAGGCTGTCGCAAATGGAATTTGGGTTACCCAAACAGGGCCCCTGTCCCTCTTGGGCCACTGCAAAGTGGCCCAGGGGGCACATGTAGAGCCCCCACGCACATCCATGCACCGTGAGCCATGCACCACAAGGTGCATGGCACACAGTGCATGAATGTGCACAAAGTGCTCTTTTACACTGCGACTTGTGCTGCAGTCATTCTCCAGGGCAACAGCACAAGCCACTGTGTGTTAAAAAGCACTTTTCCGACCACCAGCCCGAAGGTCGTTTCATAATTGGGCAGTCGGACCACTGTCTGCTTGTCGGTCAGTCTCCTGCCCAACGTGATAGTGTGTGGCGGTCCGACAGCCCATTATTGTAATAAGGCCCTTTGTGTGGTGATATTTAGGGGCTGCCTGAGCCCGCCGCAGAACACCGCTGCAAGCGGTCGGAGGTGCCAGAACATATACATATATATAAAATACATACACAATAAAACCATCAAAAAGTAAACAATTGAATAAGAAAAAAATATATAAATTAATGTAGACAACAAATAAAATATAAAAATTTATGACACCAAAAAACACATTTGCTTGAATACTATAACATCAAAATTCATTTAAAAATAAAAACAAATAATATTTAAAAAATAAGCAATTAATGCTATATAAGCTATTTAACCAATATTATGAAAACTATGGATTCTAAGAATAAGAAGTCTGAGACAGTGTTGGAGTTCAGAGGGGTTAGATTTACTATTCCTACTCCAGTCACCGATATAGTAGGAAAAGTGTTGGACTTTGGAAAACCTAGAGTTTCTATTCTTACTCCAGTCAGTGCAACAGTAGGGAAAGTGTTGGACTTTGGAGAGGTTAAATTTACTATTTACTGCTGCCAATACAACCTGAGCAACAGTAGAATATGTGTTGGACTTTGGAAAGGATTTAATATTCCTACTCCAACCTGACAAAACAGAAGAAAAACTGTTTGAATTTTGAGGGGTTGGATTTACTCTTCCCACTCCAACCAGTGCAACAGTATGGAAAGTGTTTGACTTTGGAGGAGTTCATTTTACTATTCCTACTGCGGGCTAAGCAAAAGTAGAGAAAGTACTTCACTTCAAATACATTACATATGAGTAATCACATTAATGTAGAAAAAAAACTCTCAATATAAAAATTATTAAGTAACATGAAAAAAATATAAATATGTGCATTAAAAAACGGGGAATAATTAATCAATTTGTATAATTATTATTCAATAATTATCAATTATTAAATAATTGTTTTTCAGTTATTAATTAATTAACTTCCCACCTATAGACCTACAACCCAAGCAGCCCGCATCTAAAAAAATAAGTGTTCCATAATTTTCATATTTCAAATCAAATAAATAATTAATAAAAAAGTAATAATACATTGTTAAATAATTATTACTTAATTAAATGTCCACCCTAGATCCCTACAAACCTAGCATACCACAAGCAAAATATAATTAAAATAAATGCGTTTTCCTAATTTACATATTTAAAATTCATTAAACTATTAATTTACAAATAATAATTAACAGTTAATTAATTACTACTTAATTAACTTCCCACCCTATAGCCCATAAACCTAGCATCCCTTAACTAAAATGTAAGTAAAATAAATCAGGATTCCATATTTTACATAATTAAAACTAAATTAAATAATGAATTGTTGATAAATTATTCCTTAATTAATGTCCCACCCTAGACCCCTACATACCTAGCAGCCTGTAACTAAAATATAAGTAAAGTAGATCAGTATTCCATATTTTACATAATTGAACATCAATAAGTAATTAATTTAAAATTAATTCTTAATTAATTATTACATAATTAACTTTTTACCCTATATCGGTATTACATAATTTGCATAATAAATATTAATTTAATAATTAAATACACATTTTTAAATAATTCATAATTAATTATTACCTAATCAACTTTCCACCCTGCAAACCCAACAACCCGCCTCAACACTACAAATTACTATTAAAAATAAAATAAAATATTGAGGATCGCTTAAAATGACATGCTATATTTTTAATGAACAACATTTATATAAACAATAGTAACACACAAAATTAATATATCAACTAAAAAACATGAAAATAATTAGAAAAATGATATTTTCAACTAATACATTACTGAAAATGATATTAAAATGATTCATATTATTTAAAACAATATTACTTACCTCAAAAAAGGATATTCTTATCAACTTTATTCTTGCATCCCAATATTTATGTATCACAATATTTTACGTCCGATATTTCTGTCTAACGATATTTACAACCCATATTTTGTTTAAACACCATTGTGAAAAGGCCGGATTTTGAAAAGCTTGTACGATCAGAATTCATAATTTTGCAGGAGTATATGATCAGCAGTCCAAGTCTGAGGACAACTTACTGAAGCAATGATGGAGAATTTTAGCTTCCTGGCTAGCTAAACTTGCAATATCACTGAAAACAATAAAGAAATAAAAAAAATTTAAAACATAAAAGCTGAAGAACGTAGACGAACAGCCAAGCATCAACAAGTGTGAATGTTTGCATATTGAGTAGAATGAAACTATGAGTTTTTGCTCTACTTTGTGAAATTTGTGACCAACAGGAGAAAACCTAACAATCACTGGATCTAAAATGACATTGAAGGTCACAACACAAAAAGTCTTGGACAAATTAAATTCTTCAACCTGGACCAAAACTATTTTCCTCCACCCAAGGGGCATAGACTGAGCAAATAAGAAATGTAATCTTTTCAACATTGCAATATAAAATGCCCTATCAGCCACAACTACCAACTAACGTCATGGATATATTGATTGCTGGATTTAAAGAGTACGATTGCCACTGCTAAATTAGTTGATTGTGCTAAAATGCTTGACCTCTGTGAAAATGCAATTTTACTTTCATGTAAACACAGAGGATCTGGATGAAACTCATAAAATGTAGGGCCAGTTTTCTGCATTTCTTAGGGCCTGATTATGAATTTGGCGGTCTTACTGCCATCCTGCTGTGGCGGTGGGACTCACAAGTCCACCGCGCTGAAGACATTCCCGCCCGCCATATTATGATGTTGCGCCTGGCAACATCTGACAGAACTATGTGACCGCCGTGTTGGCAGGATATCGTCGAGCAGATTACGATGTTACCGATGAGCTGGCAGTCTCTCGGCAGCAGTGTCCCTGATGACGGGAGACCCGTGGGGGCGCGGTCAGCAATTCACAAAATATAGCTCCATATGTGTCAATGCAGGTGTGTGACATGAACACATATGCATGATACATGGGGAAAAATATATTGTACAAGCACTTTTCCATTGCTGGAGTACGGACCATATGTGCCCAGTCCAGTCAATGGGAGTAAAGGGAGAAAAGGACTTACCTGGATTTCAGTGACGGTGGGGTTGTTTTCTTCATGGTCAAGTTGCTGCTGCGAAGGAGGGACCTGGATGAAGGGTCCCATGTCAAAGACTGAGTAAAAAAGAAGGAAATGAGTGAGTTTGAACTCCTTTATTTCTGTTAACTCGAAGCAGGCTGTCTCCCCACCGCAATCGGCTCGATGGAAAGCCACTTCGTAATTCGGACGGCGGAATCTTTGTCTGTACTGCCCTCTGGTAGCTGCTTTCCCCATGCCGCCATCGAGGTGGGCAGCGAACGGCTGGCGGTGGCAGCGGTGTTCCAGCGGTCTTTCGTTCTGCAAGCCACCAACATCGTAATATGGTGGGCGAACCACCAACTAGGCGGCTAGGTTTCTGATGCCATTTTAATGGCAGTTCCCTTACAGACAAACTCTTAATCAGGCCCATAGTGACACAGAGTGCATTAACATACCAGATGTTGTTTTTTTTTTAATTGGCTGAAGAATGGCAAAAGAAAAGAAAACAAAATTGCAATAACCTTTCTCCTCACACATTTTCACATGAAGGTGAAGCCACCCCTCCCAGATCAACACATACCGCACCCACTCATCCTCTTTCCTCTGCTGTGCTTCAAAATCATTATACCACCCTCAAATCCTTAAACCCTTCTACCTTCTTGCTGTGAGATGATGTGGAAGTTTTCCTTCCACATCCCATCCCTTACAAAATTCCCCTAATGTCTTGCAGAGAAGAAGAGAATTAGTTTTAGGGTGCTTAAAAGGTTAATATATTGTTATGAAACCAAATATAGAAAATACAAATGAAGTGCTGAAAAGTACTAATATAAACTAACGCTGGGCTAAGTAAGCGTAGCAAAGTTAAAAAACACTCTGCCGCGCTACGCGGAGGTCCGCGAGCGGGCGGAGTTGCTTGTACCGCCTGTTTATGTGACGTTTCAGCTGTACGTCAATGCGGATTGCGTGTTCGCATGGAAAGATCACGCGAACTGCACCACGCGGTCGCACATGGGCGCGGCCATCTTGTTTCTTACTCTGTGTATGGTGCTGGGGCCTACCTTTCCATCCTTTTTCAATCTTTGCAATCCTTGCTTTCTAAAACTTTTTTTCAATCTTTTTTATTTATTATCTTACCCTTTGTCTTTCTAAGTGTGTATTTGTGTTTTTTTCTACTTTACTGTGTGTTTTTGGTGAGTTTTGTACTTTTTTATTTTTTAGCTTTCCTACTTCCCAATTACCCAGTCCTTCCTTCTTTTTCCCCGTTTCTTTTTTTTCTTTCTTTCCCCCCAGCCCCATGGCAGATAAGGGTGCACTAAGACGCGCAAGTAGCAGCCGCCTTCCTTGCGGAAGGCGGCGCCAAGCAAGGGTGCAGCCCCGTGCCCTATTTTCCAAGGTGGAGGTGGCAGTGCTAGTTTTTTATATCCAGTGCCACCTCTCCTCCACCCTGGCAGCAGGCGGCAGGCCTGGGTCCGGGTACGGGATGCGGGAGCACCAGCAGCGCTGGGCGAGGATGCGTCAGGCAGTTTACTACTGCTCTGGGGTCCGGCGCACCCATCAGCAGTTGGCGCACCGCTGGTCTGACATCCTCGATCGAGAGCAGGACCTGCTGGACCTGATAGGAGTTGAGGTTGCGAGGCTAGGTGAGTAATTATTAAAATTATTAATTTTTATTATTACTTGTGTATTCTATGCTATAGCTAATATTTTTTTCCAAAATAATAGCAAGCATGCTGCTCACATGTAGGGAAGTTAAGTTTTCAAATATTATGTAATAGTCTGTTATTCTAGACAGGTGGTTAGCTTACTTGGTGCTACCCACCTTACCTAGTTATCGAATCGTACTTGTTGCCGCTAGCTTGGGCTGATGTGATTAGTGATGATTATGTAAGACATTCTGTAATTAGTTTTTTGTAATTTCGTAACCACATGGTGCATGCCATACGGATGGTGCAGGAATGTTTGTGAACAACAACATCCATTTTTCAATGGAAGCTTGTGCTGTGGGCTTTTTTCGCCTGCCACAAAAGCTTCCATTGACAAATGGAGGTTTGCAACTGCCCTATGGCCTATGGGTGGTCGCATCAATTCGTAATAGACTAGTGCGGTTGTTGTGACCGCGGGGCCGACCTAAGGTCGGGTGGTTCCAGAACCGCAATGGCGTCCACCCGACATCGTTGTAATCATTATAATAAGGACCTTAGTGATTAGTGCATTGGCCCGTCAAAGGGGGTTGACTTGAGACTGAGAGATTGCGAAGGAAATTTTAGAAGAAGCAAAAGCATTTGTTGCAATTTATTATTAGTAATTCCAAAATGCAGTTAGATTTTGGAAATTTTGACTAGGATAGGACGGTCCACAATATACTACTACTAGTTGATCTGATTTAGAAAAGTTCAATGTTGTTGCGATTGACTTTGCCTGTCAAAATATATTTTGGGGAGATATTATTTATTACCACTAATCTTTTTTGGTTGTTTTACATCAGCATCCCGGGGCAAGAAGAGGGCTGAGGCGGGTGAGGGTTTGGGAGCTGGAGGTGCCTCCCAGAGTTCATCGGCCGATGGCTCTGCTGGCCCCAGTAAGTCCTCCTGGTGTTAACATTAAAATATTTATTCCCCCAATTTTTCTGCTCCTTTTTGAATAATGTGGCATCTACCCGGTTTATATTATTTTTCCAAATCCTCTTCGATCTATCCATTTCTAAATTCTTGTTATTCCTGCATTATCCTTTTTACTTATTTTCTACATTTCAAGTTTCTCTACTTTACGTCAAACTGTCTCTAGTTACTAGTCTGTCTGTAGCTTCCTTTCTTCTGCTTTTTCAGTCAGCTTTCCCTCTCCCCTTTTGATGACTGCCTAGTGGTGGTACTCTAAGACTCAGAGAACCCATTGGTCACATACTACTACTACAACTACTCCTCTGCCATGCAGATTGCATGCCCATTGCCCAAGTAAGGTATTCTACGCATGTATGTTGAGATGAGAAGGCTCAATCACTAAAACAAGAGAGTGGCAATGGTCATGTTGGACACCCCAAAGTTGTGTCTTCTTAAAAGCTAGACCTAGTATTATTAGCAGCAGTTGGTGAACTGATGACTGTGCACCATGTCTTGGAGGAAGTACGAGGAGGACTGCCCCATTGCATTTGCCAACCAAGGCCATGTGCTATTTTTTTTTCAAAACATCAGATTCATCAATCAATAGCTCCAGCCACTCCTTAACAGCTTGTCCCTTGTCTTGACTTCAGGCTTTTTTAAAGATTTCCACTAACAAATTGCCCAACCTGATATTTTTGCTAGAAGATACTGTTTGTAATGTATCCACATTGTAGTGAATGATGTGTGTGGTGTTTTTTTTATTTTGCTATAAAATAATTGATAGGGGGAGGTGTATTTGCCATGTAAGGAATGTGAAATCTTTGTTTTCTAGCCGCACCGACCACCAGTGTCGGGGCCAGCAGTGACGGTGCCAGCCAGTCTGCAGATGCGGCAGCAGAAGGGGGTGAGCCAACGGCAGTGGTGGGCGGTGGTAAGTCATATTGCTTGCTTATTGACAATTAATTATAATTATAAGCTCACTGTAAAAGTGTAGTCTTGTTGACTTATGAACAACAGGTGAGCACAGCAGGAGTTGAAGTTGAGCTGGGTAACTAATGGCCGCTCCTATCTTTAACTCAGAAGAGAGCATTTCATGAACAAGACCTTTAACTATGGGTTGATGGAAAAGGGAAGGGGAAATGTAATATATATGACTGAAAGAGAAGGATGCATGGGTGAAAGCTCCGGATGCATAAATAGTAACATAGGTGGCTGATAGCTAGGATGCATGGGTGGGTGAAGGATGGATGAAAGGTAAACGGGTAGGAAGCTTGCCTGGGTGGGTGAAAGTGTATGTGTGAAAGGATGCCTGCCTGGGTGGGTGATTGGAATCCTGTGGTGGTTTCTTTTGATTGAAATAAACTTAAGGACGCATGGGTGGGTGCATGTCAAATGACAAATGTATGTTGCTGAAAGGTTTGTACTTGAGATCATGAGACTAGAGTGAGACAGAGAGACATATTTGGATGGATGGCTATATGGATGGATGGGTAGTTTGAGTTTCAATGGTGAAGAGTGGATTGAGAGAATGTAAAACTTAAATGGTGGTGAGTAGCAAAGCCAAGGGTGAAGAATAAAAAATAAAATACTCGAAGAACAATGCAATGATGAATGGAAAAATCCTTGGGAAGGAGAATAAGGGACTAGGGTGCTCCTCTGTAGTGGTGATCTTCTCACCTTTACTTGCCTGGAATGTTTTTTTCCAGGTTATTTTTATTCAAAGGGTTGAGGAGGTGGTATTTCAGACTCCTCCCTAGACTCACAGTAGTTTTCAAGTGCAACATTATGTATCCTTCCTACCCACCCTCATCAATCATCTCCCTCCATGCCCATGGCATAATTTTCTATTTGTTTTGCTAGGACCATTGTTTACAATTTGTCTTTTTTCTTTCTCGATATGTAGCTACTCCTGCTGCTCCAAAAACACCGAGCAGGCAGGAGATTGCAGCCTAGACCCAGCAGCGGAAAATCGAGGCCATCAGGGCCGAGTACCAGCGGCTGGTGGCCTTGGAGGATGAGGCAAAAGCTGCTGCAGATGCCCCGGGCCCCAGTCAGGCCACAACAAGCACCCCACAACACTGTTGCTGTGGTCCAATGGGCTCCCGCCAGCGCCGCCATCATTCCATCAGCACTTCTGCTCACCCTTATTTCTGCCGGTTTGAGCACCGCATCATGTGAAGGCTGGCGAATATTGAAGCCAGTAGGGAACGGATGGACAGGCACCTCGAGAGGCTCCTAACCCGCCATTAGTGCTCTCTTCAGCCCCTTTTTTAATTTGTTTTTGGGTGGGTGGCAGTTGGGGGATTGTTGGGTTTTTCTTTATTTATGGACATTTCTTGGACTTTGGTTGGGGTTAGGGAGAGGGGTGGGCAAGTTGTGGGTTTGATTTAGATTTGTTCAGGGAATAAACTTTTCATACTTTTACATTTTATGATTATGAATGATTTAAAAAACCTTTGGTGGGGTTATTGATTGTTTGTTTTACTTTGCACTGCTGTCTTTTCCGCACCCAGTTTTGAAAATCTGCTGATAGTGTAAACAAAATAGTGATGCGGTACCCTCCCTTGTCCTACTACTCTCTCCTCCTAGTCTCTGCAGTCTATTCTGAACTATATATTATTATTAACCCTTAAGGACTCGGAGGGGGTGGGGGGTGAATTACCATTGTATAGAATGATTGTCGTTCAACAATGATCAATCAACCACAGTTCACTTCTCTTACCTGATTAGATGAAGTGAGGGCTCCATGGTTTCCCAAGGTGCCATCATGGTGGTGGTAGTAGTAGCAGCATGCATTGCTAGCGTTTCTTTTGATATTGAAGGCAAACTCATCAGAACTGAAGCGAGGTCCCCTCTTCCTCCTAGGTGAACTAGACTGTAGGATAAGGGCTCGGAGAGTGGGGACTATTCATTGAAACGGAAGTTAACAAATTGAAATAAAAAAACTAGGTTAATGCCGTTATTATATGCAAGCTTGATGACAGTCACCAGAGACTAGACTACTAGAACACACTCAGTCTCAGACACAAGAAGAGAGTATGATAAGCAATCAAAAATTGAACTAATCAGAACAATGTTGAGCTACTACGAACTGTATGAAGTGGACAAACTTAACCTGCAAATTTATACAGTGCCTGAATGATGATGCTGGCAATGAGATGTTCCTTTGAAAAAAATATCATACACTGTGCTGGGGTGGATAATATAATATATATTGCCAGTGTGGGCTATATGAGCTTAAGAATAAGATCCTCCTCACCTTGCACTGAGTTGTGTTGCTTTCAGCACCTCCGCCCCACCAAGTGTGTGATCAATTCATGGTGCAAATTGTTAAGTCACACCTCAATAAATCACACAGCCTGGGGGAAGAGGGTTAGGGGGTTTGATGAATGGTTGGGAAGGGGGATTTGAGGGAAAGGTTTGACAAAGACAAACACTACACATGGACAACACTCATCTTGGCAGCCGACCATCATAAATCTGTTATGGGAGAAAAAGGAAATGCATGCATGATGATGAGAGGTACTATACTAGTACAGGGCAGTATATTAATTATGCAATTGTCTGTCTGCCCCCAGAGAGATCCAAGTTACTTACATTATATTTATGTTCTGTTGTACCGGGCTTAGAAAGATAGCAAATACAATTAAAAATATCTGTAGGAGTAAAATAAGCAAACATAAACAACACACACAGTCATAATGATTGAAGAAAAAAAAACATACTGTATAAATTGGGTGTTGCATCTCCGCATTCCTCTTGGACTGACCGCCCGGACAGAACTCATCTTGGCAGCCGACTATCATAAACCTGTTATGGGAGGAAAATGAAATGCATGCATGATGATGAGTGGTACTATACTAGTACATTCCTCTTGGACTGTCCGCCCGTCAATCTTGGGTGCCTGGCGGATGTGGTTTGGTAAGGTAAGTGTGAGTTGTTTTTCCAGTGTGGTGCAGGGTAAAGGGCCTGTAGATGGAAAAACAAAAAGGATATTGAAAAATCAAGGAGAAAACAAAAAGACTTTCAGAGGCAGCATGGCTAAATCAGACTCTGTTTTCCAGCAGTTACCTCCAACAACAGGCCACACCAACCCATACTCCACTTAGCATCGGATTTGAGCCAGACAGTACTAAGCACACATACATACACTCAGCAACATAGCATTTTCCAAATGAAGTAAAAAATCAATGCACCACTGTCAGTTACATCACACTCGCCGCCCACCACCACTACACAGACAAGTAGGTCTGGTCTGTGTTGTTGTTTACCTTTAGGCCACTTCAAAGTCATCATCAATCATCCAAATCGATTGGTTTCAGTGATTTTTAAATCTTCCATCTTCTTCTGGTGGCATTTCTCTAAGTAGTCACGCTCACACCCTGAGTTATTCCATCAATCATCTCTGATCCTCCTGATCTGATTCTGACTGCGAGTATGGTGTCCAACTCCGAGTCCGTACCAACAGTGTCCGACTCCCGAGTGAGTCCTCCAGACTTGTCCCAACTCAAAATGCAATGGATTGGCCTGTAGAAATACAATTTTGTTATTGATCAACAAGAAGGGAAAGATTGACTTGAGTCACTTTGTAGAATAGTAGACATTCACACAAAAACAACAATCACTCAGTGTGCAATGCATGCCATCATTTACCTGTTCTTCCGGGGCAGTCCCTCTCGGTTAGGAAAGGATAGATAGATAGTCAGGGCCCAGGGTTGGCGGAAGGTACACATTTGTGTGAATTCTCCATCCAATGTCTGGCTTGAGGGAAATGGCTTTTGGGCGAGTCAGGAGTGAACTTTATTTCTTCACTGACTCCACACAGTTGCAACTCCAATCCGGCAATAAAAAGAGTAAGATGGTGGGGATGGATTTGTGAACCAGAAAGACAGTGACACACACAAATAATAAAGTAGATAATGTTCCTTAGCTATATCTTTTTTTTTTTTTTTTTGGGTGTCAAGCAAAGAAAGTAACTGGAAAATGAAAGAGCCTAGTTGTCAGGGAAGTAGAGCTCGTCCTCAAACTCTGGTGGTTCGACCAGAAGTAGGTCACCTAACACACTACTTCCATGATCTGAGTCGCTGTCATCATCTTCCTGCTGTGCTACTTCAGGTATGGTGTAATCCGGTGGTATAAAGTGCTGATTCATTTATATCATGGTTAACCTCTCCACGTTTTGGGGTGAGAGACTGGTCTTTCTCACTGTCAGAACAGCACCAGCAGCACTGAAAAAACGCTCAGCAGAGACACTTGCTATGAGGCAAGCCAGATAGCTTATTGCCAGCCTGCTGAGCACTGGCCATTGGCACCTTTTTCCCATACCAATACAGCAATGGGTTTTGATCAAAGTAGACCTCTGTTGGGTCATCCAGATAGGCCTGGACCATCCGCTCAATGGTCATGGGTGCCCCGCTTTGCTCGGCCTCTTTTGTCTTTGCCTCAGCACTGGCCTTAAGCCCTGCCTGTATAAACCATTCCTGTGCCGAATTTGGGGCTGATGCTCCTGTTCTTGTTGTTCTTGGTGTTGCTGGTAGTTTTGGCTGCTGTGAAACAACCACACTGCCCTCAGGCGCCGAAGTTGAACTTGAAGGCTGTCCTGCAGTACTTGTTGTACCCTGGAGGAGCGGGCCTGTTAGAATAGAAATGTTTCTGCTTACGCATTATCTTATCTAAGTTAGCATACGCGGCACCATTTTCTATTCAGACGCCATTTTGAATCATGATCGAACTAACCGTTCGCTATTTCTGAGAAAAGGCCTCTGCTAGGTTTCATTTCTCCAAGGTTGGGTTTTGCTTCACTAATGAATAGACTTTCTCACTAGATAGAGGCCTTCTCCCACTTGCCCGTTGGCGGGGCCGACTGGAGCAACCTTGGACTTTGTAACTTTGTATGAGATATGAGCACTGAGATTGTTTTTCTTCTCGCTTACATTGCTTTGCAGCACCTGCCTGGAAAATTCCATTATGGGCGTGTTCTATTCCAGTTATGAAATGTACCAAATGTATCTTTATGCTTGTCGATTTCAGTCCCTCTGCAGCACTCCTAGCAACTGGGCAGACTGGGCTCCGCTCTCAGTGTATTCTGAATAAACAGTTATTGGTTTGTATTCTCTACTGTCTGATCGACTCTTCATTTAGTATGGAAGGCTGAGAGGTGGTCATTAGTGACTCGAGTGACCCGAAACGGGCCACTTCCTTCAGTTGGCGCCCGAACAGGGACTCCTTCGGGTGATTGGTCCATCCCCTTCCGTGGACAGGTCGGAGGTCGAGGCCATCGTCGGGTTGGACTGACGGTTCAGGTATCCTTGCACGAGGAGTATCGATTGCTCACAGCTGCCCCATCCGTCCTGCCAGACGGTGCCTCACCCAGTGGTCATCCCGACTGGAGTCTTGAACGGCGAAACCCTTGGATCTGACAGTTTGGTCTGAAGAGTCGGCAGTGGAGAATTGGTTCGTTTGTGCTACTCATATCAGGTGAGTTTGTTTTGGTTCTTTGTGGATATGGTACCAGTGTGGTTTGAGGACCGTTTTTGATAAAAGCACTTGCAATTGCTTTGCCAGGCATATATAACAAATGTATTTTCTTTTTGAAAATGCCTGGTCTTAGTAAGTTCTTGTCTTTTTGTTGTCGTTGTTGTTCTGCAGATACTCGTTTGGAAGAAGCTCAGCCGGCGCCTCCAGAAGGCACCCCTAATTTTGATATGTATGCGAAGCATGGTCTTGGCCCTATTATGTTTAGTACATTATGGCACAAATATACGAGGGGCAATGCCGAGTTACAGTGGCCGTTGACGGGCACTTTTGATGAACAGAAGATTGGGTTTTTACAGGAACAGTTATTTAAAAGACGAAGTAGACAGTCTATGTTTAATTTCCCTCAGAACATGGCAGAAAGTAGCTAGACAGAGACGATTGAAGATGGAAAAAGATGCATGGAAGGGGAAGATGCAAACACTGACTCAGAAAGCTGTAGCATATGATAGAGAAAAGTAAGAGGCAGGAGTTGAATGTGAAGATAGGAGGTTTCGGTTGCATATTGATAAATCGTATTTGGCCCAAGAGGACACGGATACTTTTTGGGAGGAATTGTTAGACACTCGACCCCCGCCTCCATATGCTCTGCAAAGGATATACCCCGCTGTTCCCTTACAGTTGCAGCAGCCTGTCATATCTGCTCCAACTGTTCCCGTATCTACTGCTGTTGTTTCAACGGCTTTGGCTGCAGCACCCTCTGCTCCTTCTTTGTCTTCGCCATCTTTGGCAACTGTGGCTATTAGCACACCTACTGTCTCGACTCCTGTATCCTCTGTTCTCTCTCCTCTGGCACAAGCGCCAGCAATGATTGAACCTGGCACTTCTGTTGCTTCTCCTTCTATGGTTTTTCATCCTCCGACTTCTTTGAGTATTGAGACGCCAGCACACGGATTTGAGGATAGAGATTGGACGAAATTTAAGGAGCGCATGGGCCCTTTAATGCAGTCTGGGGATGAAGAAAAACAAGTAATAGCTAATCAGGCTGCGCAGTGTGCTCATAATGTAATCTATAGTGTGGAAGATGTTTGGGAAGTTATGCGAGATTTTGAGCCTTTTATACAGCAACATGCCCTAGAGCATATGTCCGCCACGTTGATTAGTTTTTGGCAACAACACTTTGGGACAGATGCGCCTCAAATTTTATTTGATGTTAGAGGTCGTGTGTATGTTAGTGATTTGGAGCCAGGTCAGGTTTTTGGAAATCTTACGACTCTAATTGCTTATAGGGGAAGGTTGTATGAGAAGAATCCTATGCCGGTGTCTCAGTTTCCAATGCGAGAGGGTCATCCTATATATCATCCAGAAACACCAGAGTTAACGGATCAGCGCGGTACTGTCGCCAGACCGGGTGTGGTGGCCCGTTTTCAGGAACAATGGGTTTATACACCATGGAAAAGAAGTGAGGTTTTATCCCTTAAGACTCATTTGCCTGATCCGAGGAAGAATCCCACTGCTTATTATAAAGAGTTGACCGAAGCTGCCTCTTCTACCGTAATGACTCTTGCTGATATTGAAATGTTCTTTGGTCTTCTTGTTCCGGTTGATATTGGAGACAGGTTCATACTCAAGATTTTGTTGCGGAGTTGGGTGGCACCTGGGACCAGATTAAGGGATGGGATCAGGAAAGGAAGCCAGGTGATAAGCTGAGATACTTGTTTTGCCCGGTCGTATTATTACATATATGCATTCTCTTATTCCGCCGAAGAAAGTGAGTTGGGATAATTTGACGGCTTGTCGACAGAAGAAGGATAAAAGTGTGTCTGATTTCTTCACTCGGTTTGAATATACGTTTCTGGACTACAGTGGGCAGGATATGCCTCTCGAGGAAGGAGTTTGGTTGTTTGTTGATAGATTTGTTTCTAATCCGCTTCCTGAAATTGCGACTCGTTTGCAAGCGTCTGAAAGTACTTGGTCCACTTCTTCCCCCTCTGTTATTTTGAATATGGCCCAATATTATGAACACCGTGACCAAGAGGAGAAAGAGAAGACAGATAAAAAGCATAAGGAGTTGAAGACGAAGGTGTTGTTACAACAAGCGTTTAGGGGAATGGTAGAGGATGCGGTGGTCCTTCTAGACAGCTTCCGTGCACCAGCAGACAGCCGACCACGACACCTTTGGGGCCGAATCAGTGTGCGTGTTGTAAGGAGGAGGGCCATTGGCGTAGCAAGCGTCCTGGGCTTTTGCAGAAGGTTGCGGTCCCTAGAGGGCGAGGTTCTCATGGACGAGGTCGTGGGACCGATAGAGCTCAGAATGCTGCGGTCTCACAGGGTCATTCTGATAACAATTACTTTGATGATCCTCGCGATGGACAGTATTATCATGATGACTACGATATGGATGAGGTGACAGGGATGTCTTACAGCTAGGATAGCCATGGACAGAGTGAGGGACCAGTTCTGATACCTGTAGATCAGTGTGGTCCTTATGTGACTGCGGATTTGCAAGGCTCGACTAAGGAATTTTTGGTGGACACAGGAGCGACGAAGAGTTCTGTTTCTCGGCATTTGGTCCCTGGGGTGAATCTGTCTGGCCATAATAATGTTTCGGTAGGTTTTTCAGGTGTACCGGTTGTAAGCCCCATTTCCCGACCCCTTGCATTGGCTGTTGGTCCTTTTATTGTGGATTCTCCATTTTTGTTGACCTCAAATTGTGCAGAAAATTTGATGGGTTTGGATTTGTTGAAGAGATTGCATGCTACTATTTATTGTTCCCCGGCAGGTATTTATGTGACGATGGGCCCTGTTGTGGGGGCTAAACAGTGTCTGTCTCAGGATGCACCTCCTCCCGTTGAATTCGCTGATGTGCCACCCACACTATGGGCGACAGGTGATATAGATGTAGGACTGTTGCACATACCGCCAGTTTCGATAAAGGTCAAAGACAATGCTATTTTGCCTCGTATTCCTCAGTATAAGATACCTCAGGCGGGAGAGCGAGCCCTTCTACAGATTATTCAGGATTTGATACAAAAAGGTGTAGTTGAAGAGACTTCTGCCAATATTTGTAATAGTCCTATTCTTCCGATTCTTAAACGGACACCCTCAGGTTCCCAAGATGATCAGGAGGATGTTTAACGTTTTGTGATTGACTTGCGCGAAGTTAATAAAATTGTGGTCCCCCAGTTTCCAGAGGTCCTGATATCACCACGCTTTTGACAATGATTCCTTCTACTGCTAAATCCTTTTCTGTTATTGATTTGAAAAATGTATTCTTTTGTATTCCTATTCACCCAGATAGCAGATATCTGTTTGGGTTCACCCTAGCTGGTAGGAGCTTTAGGTTCTGTCGAACTCCAGAGGGCTATACAGAGAATCCGAGTATTTATAGTCAAGCTTCAAAGAGTCAGTTGGATTCCCCTTCACTTCCCTCAGGTAATGTATCGGTGCAGTATGTTGATGGCTTGCTCATCACTTCTGACATAGAACAAGGTTGTAAAGACAGTACGGTCAAACTGTTGTTACATTTAGCCCATCATGGACATAAGGTTTCCCTTTCTAAATGCCAGTATTGTCGACAGGAGGTCACCTATTTAGGTCACCTACTGTCGAAGGAGGGTAGGAGGTTGACCCCTGAGCGTATCAGTACCATTGTTAAAATGCCCACTCCCCGAACTCAAAAAGATGTAGGCGCTTTTAAAGGTATCACTTTCTACTGTCGCCAGTGGATACCTAATTATTCCCTACTAATCAAACCTTTGCTTGCATTAACGACGAAAGAAGTGCATGAGCCTTTGCCCTGGGAGCCATAATGTCAGCAGTCTTTTGAGCAATAGAAAACTGTGTTTTTTTTGGCTCCCATGCCCTGTACACCTAACTATGGCAAGCCGTTTGTGCTTTATGTCCATGAGATGGCTGGGTGTGCGCTTTCTGTCCTAACACAAAAATTTGGGGATAAGCAACGACCGTGTGCTTATTTCTCTGCTGTGCTTGATCCAGTTGCTAGAGCCCTCCCGAGTTGTCTGAGAGCGGTCACAGCTGTGGCCACTTCAATCGCTGGACTCGTACTTGATACGGACCTCACAGTCATGGTACCCCATGCTGTGGACACGCTTTTGAATAAGACAAAGACACAGCACCTCACCAGTGCACGTCTTACTGGCTATGAATTGACATTGTTTGCTAAACACATTATAATTAAAAGATGTGCTACTCTGAATCCAGCCACGTTACTACCCCTTCCTTCTGAGAGTGATGAAGTCGATAAACATGACTGTATTTTCCGAACAGAAGAAGAAACGAAAGGACGGGTAGACCTGACTGATGTTCCCTTATCTGACCCACAAGGGGAACTATATGTCGATGGCCCTTGTTTTAAGTTACCAGATGGCACTACGACTGCAGCCTACGCTATTACCAGACTGCGCACGGTAGTAGAGACATCAGGGGTACCTTATCAGTCGACTCAAGCTGCTGAGTTAGCTGCCCTTATTCGAGCTTGTGAATTGAGTGAGGGGCTGGTTGTCAATATCTATACTGCCAGCCAGTATGCCTTTGGGGTCGCGCATAATTTTGGGTGACTCTGGGCTGAGAAAGGGTTTCTTACTTCGCATGGCACAAAAATCCAGCATGGACGCCTCATATTGAGGCTTTTGTCTGCTTTGACTCTCCCCAAGAAATTGGCAATAGTAAAGTGTAGTGCCCACAGGAAAGTTACCGATGATGTAGGTAGGGGAAACGCTTTTGCTGATCAGACAGCTAAGGAAACGGCCCGGACAAAGATGAAAAGAATGTTTGCAGCAGGTCCAGCTAGGTGGGTTCCTGAGGTTGTCATGTTTGAAGATACCCTTGAAAGTGTAAAGGAAATACAGAGAGAAGCCACAATAGGAGAATTAGCGCTGTGGCAAGAAAGTACAGCACAGTTGAATGAAGAAGGGTGTTGGATTGATAAATCAGGTAAACAGAGATGGATGTTACCAGATGCATATGTTCTTCCTGTGGTTACAATGGCCCATGGTCCAGCTCATATTAGTGCAAAAGGCATTTGTAAATTGTTAGACCCTGTGTGGCAGAATGATAACATTTCCAATATAGCTGCACACTTAGTAAAGTACTGCATGGTATGCATGATGCATAATCCTAGAAAGGGTACCCCTACACCACCCTGTAACTTTGCACCACCTACTTTCCCTTTTGAAGTCCTTAAATGGACTACATTGAATTAGAGAGATGCACTAATCTTAAGTATGTTTTGGTGGTTGAATGTGCATTTAGTAAATGGGTTGAGGCTTATCCCACTGAGGATAATACAGCCATTACGACTGCAAAGGTACCCCTGAAGGAGTTCTTTTCTCGTTTCAGCTTGCCCCGAGTGATCTGGAGTGACAACGAAGTCATTTTAATGCAAAAGTGATTCAATTGATTTGTGAGGGTCTTCGTGTGAAGCAGAAATTTCATGCTGCCAATCATCCGCAGTCAGCGGGTTTGGTTGAGAAGTACAATGGTACTCTCAAGCTGAAAATGCCAAAATTCAGGAGACAACAGGGTTACAGTGGCCAGATGCTTTACCATTGGCACTTTTTTCAACAAGAACGACAGCTCATTCTAGAACTGGATTGTCACCGTATGAGGTTGTGTTTGGACGCCCGGCAAATGTCTGGGGCGTCCCGCGCCCTCGTTGGTTCTCTGATATTGAGTACCCTGTGTTGTTAGATTATATTGGCCAGTTAACAGAAAGTTTACGTTCTATCCACCAACAGGTGTGGGAGACCCTGCCTTCTATACCCGAGGGACCCGGCCACGATATTCAGCCTGGTGATTTTGTCCTTCTCCGGAACTTTCAGCGAATGGAAGGGGCCGGAATAGGTCCTGTTAGTGACACGTACTGCTGTAAAGGTTGCTGGCCGTAAGAACTGGGTGCATTCCACCCATTGTCGGAAGGTTCCTCTACCTCTACCTCTACCCTACGATCAGTGGGTCAAGGATGGCATCGGGGACTCTGAGTGCGAGCAAGTGCCTCGGTTTGTCCCATTCAGCGATGCCCAACTAATTTGGACTCAGAGGGATAAGGAGAATGACGACGTGTTGAATGCGGCTGTTCCTCCAGAAATACGAGCTATTCGAGAGCCGTTGTTCACTGATCCTACAGTGCCTGGGGCTTCCAGGTACAATTTGCGCCCTCGGCTGAGGGAAAGTGCATCCAAGGAGTAACGAGATTAGGGATGGACTGTGTAAGATAGGCTGTATTGAGTTATAGTACAAACGGAGAAATATTAAGTTTGGTGAAGGATTTTTGCTTATTTTACTTAGTTGTTTGAACATTAGATAGGGAAGACCAAAGTATACCGTGGAGGTATACCATCGTGATCGACGTGGGATACGAGCTTAGGACAGAGCAAGCTCTACCGCCGGTGCTCAAGAGCGCCAACGTATTGATGAACAATAGGAGCCTGTACCTGTGAGGCTCTGACGAACACTGGGAACTTGTATATTTCTTTTGCACTTTGCCCCCATTCCATCATTTGTTATGCATCCCTTTGGTAGGTTGGTTGCTGAGGAAGAGCAGCCAGTGATTCCTGTTGCCTCGCATAATGTGGTGTGTACCCCCAAGAAGAAAATAATGTGTGTTGCTCTTGTAGTTTTATTGCTAATAATATTGTGTGGGATGTAATGGGTTTTGGAAAACAATCAGGATGTGTCTTTACGTACCAAGGTTAAAATTATTTCCCCACCAAGAAAGAAAAGGACAGCCCCGAGCAATGTGTTTCTAGACACCCATAAGAGATTCTTTGGAGAAGAGACCGCTTGCTACTCCACTGAGTCCGTCACTAGTTTATGGGCTGCATACCCATTATCTCTTGTGAACTATACATATACCCGTCCACCGCAATTTGTAGAAGTGAAGGGAGTATTTGGTTTTGGCTATCCATGTCCTTGTCTATATTATAGAAAGCCACTGGGAATGGGTTATCCAGGGTGTGATAACAACACATATTGCAACAACTTTTACATGGAAGAACAGAATGTCACATTGATGGGTTGGCACTATAAGGAATTGATAGTTGCCAGGGAGGCTGGTTATTATCCTGCTTGTTGCCCCATCATGAACAGTACGGACACTTCTTTATATATCAATTGTTCTGGGATAGTGCTGTACAAAAATACAATGCCCCTGGTAAATGACAAGGATCCAAGTACGTTTGGAATGAACACCAGATATGCCGCAGTAGATTACGAAGGACCGATTTATGCACACCCAGGGTTTTATTTTTTGTCATACGGTACTTATTCTAATGTTTATAATTGTACCAACGATGTCGCCCTTGGGCTGGTGTTGCCCTTAGGTGTGCCCTGTAAATACGCTAAGCCCAATGTCCGTTGGGTTACGAGGACTCTGACCAAAGAATTCTGTGAGGGAGTGACTGACATAGAGATAAATAACTATAGTAATGGGATTACTTTTGGATACATCCTTTGTTCCATTTTCACTTTGGGTGGTACCTCTATGGCCCGGGGTGAGTAAGCCATAGAATATTTTGGGTGCAAGTTGCAAATATTATCTAACACTACCGTGGCTGCTTTACGCAACATCACTATTCAGTTGGAGAGTATGCGAATATATTCTGAACAGACTAGATACGTAGTGTATTTTATTCTAGCCAAGAGTGGTGGTGTATGCGTGGTAGTGGGAGACCAGTGTGTAGTCGGGATCAAAAATATGGAAAATAACATTACTAAACACATATTAGATATCCTCGAGAACGTCAAGGGAATGGAAAGTGGAAATTGGAGTTGGTCCCTTTTTGGTGGATGGGGTTGGATTCTTGAAAAGGTAATTTACTTGATTGTGATATTGGTGTTTAGTTGTGCCCTTATTCAGTGCCTCCCCTTCTGTTGCTCTTATTGTACCACTCTTCTCACTCCCAAGAGGAAAATATCGATTCATGATACCAATGCTGCAATTATGGTGCAGAAAGAGATAGATGACCTAATGCAAATCGATGAGGGCATTTTCGAGACTTCTTCCCTCCTTACAGTCTCCCTCCCTGATAATGAGAATATGGAATGTTCATGAGGAGTTATGCTCATTGTCTTTTGTTTCCCTGCTTTTATATTTTTCTTCTTGTTGCTGGAAAAGGTTTTAGCTCATGCTAAAAGGAGGGTCTGTTAGAATAGAAATGTTTCTGCTTGTGCATTATCTTATGTAAGTTAGCATTCACAGCACCATTTTGTATTCAGACGCCATTTTGAATCATGATCGAAACTAATTCTTCACTATTTCTGAGAAAAGGCCTCTGCTAGGTTTCAATTCTCCAAGGTTGAGTTTTGCTTCACTAATGAATAGACTGTTCTTATTAGCGCATACTTTTCTCACTAGATAGAGGCCTTCTCCCACATGTCTGGTGGCGGGCCGACTGGGGCAACCTTGGACTTTGTAACTTTGTATGAGATACGAACACTGAGATTGTTTCTCTTCTCGCTTACATTGCTTTGCAGCACCTGCCTGGAAAATTCCATCATGTGCGTGTTCTAGTCCAGTTACGAAATGTACTAAATATATCTTTATGTTTGTCGATTTCAGTCACTCTGCAGCACTCCTAGCAACTGGGCAGACTGGGCTCCGCTCTGAGTGTATTCTGAATAAACAGTTATTGGTTTGTATTCTCTACTGTCTGACTAACTTTTCATTTAGTATGGAAGGCTGAGAGGTGGTCATTAGTGACCCGAGTGACCCGAAACGGGCCACTTCCTTCAGGCCTCTAATTCCCGGCCATTCTTTTTCTAGCTGACTGGCTTGCACAGCTATCCAAGTTTTGTAGCTGGCAACATCCCTGACTGAAAAAGGAATGAAAGTGTAAAGTAATGGTTTGTACCGTGGATCAAGAATTGTGGCACAAATGTAATGGTTGGATGACACAATGCCTCTTTGCACCCTTGTATTTCCAGAGAAGCAAAAGGTTAAACTCTCAACCAACTCATATGCTTCTTTTTTTCCTCCACACCTGTGTACATTGCAGACACCTCCTTTAGCTGTTCCTGAAGCATGTGCAACAATGGGATAGATTGGCCCATGGTACAGTCCTCCTTGCTGACTTCACGTGTGAAGACCTCGAAAGGAAGCAGCATCTCCATCAGGCATTTAACTAGGCCCCATTGGTCCATCTCAATGATCATGCCTTTCACAGTAGAATCCCCTCTTTGCATGACATATTCATTGATTGACCTGTACTGCTCAAACAGACGTTAAAGCATGTAATAAGTAGAGTTCCAACGTGTTGGCACCTCCTGGATGAGTGCTTTAACCGGCATTCTATTATCACGTTGAATGATCCTCAGCTGCTTCTGGGCTTTACAATAATGGCTGAAATGTGTGCAGATCCTTCTGCAGGTGGTCAGTAAGTTGCTGACTCGGTCTTCTTTTTTTAGAAAGTCTTGAACAATGATGTTAATGCAGTGCGCCAAACACAGGACCCTGAAATAGCCACCATCGACCATGGCCTTAACCCAGATCTGTGACTGGGGGTGAGTGTCTGAAAAGTTTCAGTGCTCCGTCCATCATCTCCTTGTGTTTGCTTTGTTCGCCCTAATTTGGCAGGGTATGCCCAGACGTGGGTCCCGGGCACACTTTGCCACTGGATTCAAGCTAGCCTGGCTGATGAGGGGTGTTACCCTGAAACTGGTCCCAGGATGCTTGTTTCCAGTTCAGGGAAGACCTGGCTTGGCAGTTCAGGCTGGACTGTTCCCATGAGGCACAGGGTCAAGACTGATTTGCATATAGTTGGGTCTGAACTGAGATGGCGAAGTGAGTTAAAGAACGATGATGGATTCAACCCAGATCTGTGACTGGGGGTGAGTGTCTGAAAAGTTTCAGCTCTCCGTCCATCATCTCCTTGTGTTTGCTTTGTTCGCCCTAAGTTGGCAGGGTATACCCAGATGTGGGTCCCTTGCTCACTTTGCCACTGGATTCAAGCTAGCCTGGCTGATATGGGGTGTTACCCCGAAACTGGTCCCAGGATGCTTGTTTCCGGTTCAGGGAAGACCTGGCTTGACATTTCGGGCTGGACTGTTCCCATGAGGCACAGGGTCAAGACTGATTTGCATATAGTTGGGTCTGAACTGAGGTGGAAAAGTGAGCTAAAGAACGATGAGGGATTCAACCCAGATCTGTGACTGAGGGTGAGTGTCTCAAAAGTGTCAGCGCTCCGTCCGTCATCTCCTTGTGTTTGCTTTGTTCGCCCTAAGTTGGCAGGGTATGCCCAGACGTGGGTCCCTTTCTCACTTTGCCACTGGATTGAAGCTACCCTGGCTGATGAGGGGTGTTCCTCTGAAACTGGTCCCAGGATGCTTGTTTCCGGTTCAGGGAAGACCTGGCTTGGCAGTTCGGGCTGGACTATTCCCATGAGGCACAGGGTCAATACTGATTTGCATATAGTTGGGTCTGAACTGATGTGGCAAAGTGAGCTAAAGAACGATGATGGATTCAACCCAGATCTGTGACTGGGGGTGAGTGTCTGAAAAGTTTCAGCGCTCCGTCCATCATCTCCTTGTGTTTGCTTAACTATAATACTGCCAATGTCTGTGGCAACAAAACCAATGTTAAGCCCTCTTGGTCGCAGCCATTCAAAGACCTTGTTGTCAAAGTCTTCCAAAATGTT
This sequence comes from Calotriton arnoldi, assembly GCA_963921515.1. Lineage (NCBI taxonomy): Eukaryota > Metazoa > Chordata > Amphibia > Caudata > Salamandridae > Calotriton > Calotriton arnoldi. Next base: position 347,335 of record CAWUFW010014225.1, on the reverse strand, counting down.
TGCAGCAGAATGAGATTTGTCCATGGCGAGCATGGCTACTGTTGTATGTTTCTGAGCAGCATTAAAAATGTCAGCAGTGTCAACACCTGCAGATATCGTTTCTCTAACCCATCCCGTTTGCAGTGATGCACATGTAATCAGTGGCTTAGCAACTGGTTCACATGTCTGTTGTCAGGTGGATAGTGTGAACAGCACTCTGCTGCAAAGCTTGTCCAAGCAATTCCAGCATGTCGTGATGTAGTGCTGGAACAGCAACTCTGGCGAAATAGGACCGTCTGGGAACCTTTCATTTCGGGCAGATGGCTGCCACAAATTCAAGAAAACCCACCCCTTCAACAAAAGAAAAAGGGAGGAGGTCTAGCACTAACATTTTAGCCAGCTTCGCGTTGTACAAACATGCCGTTGGGTTGTTGCGTTCGTACTGCCCCTCCGACCTAAACATGCTGAGAATGGTTGCCTGGATCTTTTTCTTTTCTGGTGGCAAAGATGCAGGTGACTTCTTGTCACCAGATGGTAGGCACAATGCGCGTTTTTTTGTTGCGATACTCTCTTGCCTTGGACCCCCTGGTGTCTCAGCCTGACTTCTGTGCCATTGTGATGTTGCTGATTATGATGTCGGAGGTAACACTGCACTGCTGGGGACAGGGCTGCTTTGTGTACCGGAGAAAATGTCTCCCTCTTGTTCACCTTCCACCGTGATCAGATCTTCTACTTCTTCATCCCCTCCAACAACAAGGGGTGCAGTTTTTTGGCCGCTAAGGTGCGCCTCCCACTGGATCAAGTGGTGTTTTCTCATATGGGTTCTTTGGCCTCCGGTACCATAGTTTGTACCAAGCTTACCCCGACTAACACCTACTCCACAATTGGAGCACATAGCAATGTTCACCTCCTTCCTGCTAACCGAAAAGAAGTCCCAAACTGGGGAGGTCAACTTTCTGACGCTGCTGGTACCACTTGCAATGTCGGATGAACTTGTAGGTGGGTATGACGTTTGACTCTCTGCAGTACCTACTTCTACTGAGGTGGTTGCTGTGGATGTAGGTCGCTGCCGGTACTTTGTAAATATGGCAGCTGGAGTTGGTGTTGGTGGTATCTGTGTTGGTGACATCCGTGCCACATCCCTCACAGCAATTTGGGATGGGGTAATGTCGATCTCCACTGGGGCGGGGCTAATGTCCATGATGACTGGCTCATCATCAACCTCCTCTTCTACACCTACCTCCATAACTCTAAGGCGTTCTAGAACCTTCCTTTTCCCTAGCCTTGTCTCATGGAGTGTCTCACTCTCAGACTGAGGTGGGATCCAAGTGGGGTCTAGATCATCAGAAGGGGGGCTTAGAGAAGAAGTTGATGAACTAACCCTCCTTTTCCTTGCTGGGGATCTGGAAGACAATGGATCTTCTGAAAGAGTGGCTTGCTATTCTTCTTCCTCAGCAGGAAGCTCGATCTCCTGAACTGCCCCTACTTCGGGAGGAACAACTACTATTGGGGGTGGTTCCAGCTGTTGTTGCCCACTTATCTGAGTTTCCTGCATTGATTGGGTACTACTATGCGATAAAAATAAGTCAATTTCAACATCACTGCTTGTCAGTGTTGTCGTGATTAGACTGGCTGCCTCTGCAACAGACATGGGCTTGGGCCTAGGTTGGTGGGGTGGGTCCACTGATGAGTGTGTGCTGCTCCCAGCTTGCTCCCCGGACACCGCTGCTGCAGGGGCAATTTTTGGTTTCTCAAAAAAGGTCATGGGCGACATACCGGTGGTGGTAAGTGGCAGTGCCTTCTTATCACTGGAAACATTCTAGGTACTGGACCTGGTCCTTTCTTTGGGGCCATCTTGAAGATGTCAGTTAGCACGCAGTGGCACAAGTTGAAGAGATGTCTGTTTGTGGTCACACATCACGTGACGTTGTGCGCAGGGCACAGGCCTTCTGTCTGGCAGTACAATGGGTCATGTTGTCTCCTCCTCCTTTGTGCACCTAAAAGCAAAGAAGCAAGAAGAACATTTGTGAAACATAGCATTGTTGTGGTTCAATTACTAGTACAAACAAATACAATATAATTTAGTGTGTGTGGTCACACTTGTTAGTGTTATTACCTCAGTTATTAAAACAATTAACAATACAGTGTAACCATTTGTGAGAATTTGACAACAACAAGGGTTTTTATGGTGTACTGTATACACTACAGTAGTACACTCAGAAAAGATAGGAAAGAAAAAGAACAACAACAAAAATAGAAATGTAACGGTTTGGCATTGCGCATCACGTGGGATGCAGCACTCAGGGAGCTGCAGCTGACAAATGACAATGGAAGCAATAAGCCAAGGGGAAGAAAGGGAAGACAGACATTTAGGCCTACATGGCAAAAGCACACTAACTGCCTCCACAAAATGGCCGCCAGCCACATGGTCACAACAACAACAAGCAGGAGGCCTGGAAAACAATGAACTCAAGCAAGCCTATATGTATGGACACAGACTTTGCAAAATGCCCCCTGGCCACATGGGGAGGATCAGCCAAGGCAAATGATGGCCCACTATTACAAACATGCTCACACACTGGCCAGACAAAGGAGGCATGCTAAACAACACATCTTTAATTCAACAATGCCAAAAACGAAAATCCACAGGGCTAGAAAAAGGTTTGCAAGTTACAACCACAAGCATCCAACAAAGGTATGTAACTAACACACATAAACAAAAAGGGAAATACCCCCCCAAAAAATCACATTTTGTATTTCAATCCAATGCCATCCATGCCCTAAATGATGTTTAAATTCAACTGACACCAGAGAAACAGTTGTTTCATGCACGCATGAGTAGCTCTGGGCCTATTGGTTGGAAAACCCATTGGCAGACTAGCCCACATAGTGAATTAATTCAAATCAATTTTGCAAATTTATTAAAAACATGGAGAAAATGTAGTGAACTGTGCTACATTTTTTGCTGAAGAAAAGAAGAAAAAATTGCATGCAAAACAACAACCAGCAAGAAGACATGGCCACCACAAAGAAGGCATTCAGGCCTATGGCAGAAGCACACTGGCTGCCTTCCCAAAATAGCCACCAACCACATGGCCAGGCCACAACAACAAGCAATAAGCCTACAAAGGGAAGACAATGCAGGCCTATGGCAAAAGCACACTGGCTGCCTGCACAAAATGGCCGCCAGCCACATGGCCAGGCCACAACAACAAGCAATAAGCCTACAAAGGGAAGACAGACAATGCAGGAATATGGCAAAAGCACACTGGCTGCCTTCACAAAATGGCCGCCAGCCACATGGTCACAACACAACAACAACAAGCAGGAGGCCTGGAAAACAATAAACTCAAGCAGGCCTATATGTACGGACACAGACTTTACAAAATGGCCCCTGGCCACATGGGGAGGCTCAGCCAAGGCAAATGATGGCCCACTATTACAAACACACTCACACACTGCCCAAACAAAGGAGGCATGCTAAACAACACATTTTTAATGCAACAATGCCAAAAACGAAAATCCACAGGGCTAAAAAAAGGTTTGCAAGTTACAACCACACACATCCTACAAAGGCATTTAACACACATGAAAAAAAGTGAAATACCCCCAAAAAAACATTTTGTATTTCAATCCAATGCCATCCATGCCCTAAATGATGTTTAAATTCAACAGACACCAGAGAAACAGTTTTTTATGCACCCATGGGTAGCTCTGGGCCTACTGGCTGAAAGGCCTATTGGCAGACTACTGGGTTACATAGTGAATTAAATAAATACTACAAATTGATTTCAAAGTTGGAGAAAATATAGTGAACTGTGCAACATGTTTCTTTTATAAAAGAAGAAAAATTACTCACAAAGAAACAAGTAGGCCCCCTTCTGAAACTACAGGCCACCCACCACAATGAATTAAATAAGTACAAATAAATCTAGGTGCATGGCCCCAATCAAATAAACAACACCAATTTTCCAACTTACTTGTGAAATCTAAATTCAAAAGTCCTCAAATCCAATGATATATGATGTAGCAGACACAAAGAGTGATCCTTCCAGCTCCAAATCCAAATCCAAATGAAAAGTGACCAGGAGATGGACAAAGCACTGGGAGGAGCCTGCTGGACAGGAACAGGAAGTTGGAGACTCTTGGACACTTCCTTCCTCTTAAAAAAAAGTAGAAAAAGGACTCCTTGCACAAAAAAGTACAGCCAAATGTCAATTTGAGGAGTTTTTTTAATCCAAATCATCATTTTGAGAAGGTTTTGATGCTGCTAGGGGAGAGAACCTTCTCCAGATTGCAGTTGCAGTAGATTCTGCGCATTCGGGATCACGTTCTTTACAACAATTTCCGCCGGAAATCCGATGGCGCACCCGAATGACGTGTTCTCGATCGCAAACTCTCGCGGGACCATGCAGCCGCCTAGCAAATCTCGTGGGGCTTGCGAACGGCTTGGGAAATCTCGTCGGCGAGCGCAGGCACCCGGTAAGTCGCTCCCGTGCGTGTGAAAACACATTTCGGGCACACAAACACAAAAAACCTCGGCTCCGTTGCGGAGTGCTGAGTTTTCGGCAACTCCGCGTTCTATGAGGAACGCGGAGATGCCAAAATTCTGCAAACTCCGCGAGCGGAGCAGAGATTTACACCCAGGGTTAATATAAACTTACTCTGCACCTTTCATCTGTTGCCCTAGGCCAAATCCTTTGCATTACCAGTCATCACTTCCCCTCTTAATGTCAATCTAAAAAAGGTAAAAAGTGGAAGTTCAAGCTATCTCACAGAAAGAGTCTCCCCTTTAGCCGACGTTTGGAGGTGGGTGATCAAAAAAGCCAGATGAATTATTTATCAAGGCTTGAGCCTCTTGGGGCAAAAACAAAAGTAAGTTCATTCCTCCATAATGACTATCACCATAGCTGAGCTCTAAAATCATACTTTGGCTCCTAGTTTTTACAGTGCATCAAAACTGTTTTAATTATCTAACCTACCCCTGAAAATTCCCAGCTCATAGATGGCATTGCATTTCATATTTCTGATGGTTTGCATAATGCTCTGATTTGCATCAGGGTTTGGACACCCTTGAAGGGTAAAGGGTTAGCACGGTGTTGGTTGTTAAATTAGCTACATGGGAGGTGTTGAGTGGGATGCATGAAGTATTGAGATGTGCTCTAAAGATCGTGTAGTTGCATTTCTGCATGTAGCATGAACTTTTGAGGAACAGAATGAGAACAGAACCCATGTAGAGGCTAAAGAGCAAAGCAAGTGAGTGGCTAGGTTAAGTAGTTGTCTTACAATTGCATTATTGATTCTCTACATGCTTCATAATGTCTTGAGTGCCAGAACGTATGTACCATTAGTTTAGTCAAGCAGGGAAAGGACTAGAATGGTGGTGAATATTAAAAAGAAAGTAATCAATATAAGCATGTACTGACATTCTTTTGCAGATTGATTAACTTGAGGCAACATGGATATATTTGAATCCAGGATCTCACTTAGAATCCTCTCTTGAAGTGATAGGCTTGGAGGTGGATTAGGCTCTTTTGGACAGATGGACAAAGGGTACTAGGAGATCTACTTTCTACAAGTTAGTATCTTATTTTTTGATGCGTTTTGTTGGAGGTATTTAATTTAATTTGTTAATCTATGGTTAGGAGACAGAGAACAATGTAACAGAGACCCAAGTCAACTGGGCTTTGAAGTTTTAGAATAATTTGAGAGTCACCCAGAGTTGAGGCAGTTGAGTTGGAAGAACGAGTTCAGCTGAAGTCTAATGTGTACTCCTGAAAAAGAAGAGAGCAGGTGGTTGTGGATTCTTGAGGGATTCATAAGTTTAATAGAAATGGAGCCACGAGTGAGTAGAAGAGAGATTGGAAGAGAGATCTACTTGAAATGACCCAGTACTACTGAGGATGATGCCTTGAATATTCACTTGATTCCAATCCCCTGAGTAGAATGGAAGGATGGACCATATTGATGGCAGAAAAAAAATCAAACTATGTATGATTGATGCTACATCATTTGAATGCACAGAAAACCTAATGCTATCTCATGTTGTAATTAGTGATGATTATGTGCTCTTGGCTGTTCAGATTAGATGTCAGAGAGCAGCTCCTTTTGTTCAATATAGGATGAATGTAGGCAGGCAGGGTGGCAGCTGAACAGTTGATGAGGACGACATTAGGGATGTAAGCTGGACATTGGTTTGTAGATGATCCTGAATGCCATCGTCTTTTGCAGCATTGGTGAAGTCATCCATATAGGGGATTGAAAGATAGAAGATTCTGAGGCAGCTGTCTAAACTGAGTGTAATAAACTGTGGAGTGCCATTTTTTTTCCCGCTGGAGTGATGTGGGTCCCAACTTCCTCTTCTCATAACTTCTGTCCCTTTGATAGAAACAAGGTAGCCACAATGAAGCAGAAGGGAGAAAGTGGTATGGGAGGAAAATAGAGTAAGAGAGGCATCAAGTTGAAGAGTAGCCAGTGTCTTGTTGTTTTGATAGCCTTCATCCTCTAATTGCTTGACCTAATCTGGAGGAAGTCAACCTGTATATCTTGGGTATGACACAAAAAGTTATAGTAGCTATCATCCTTCAGTTGTACTTTCTCTCTAACTCTTAACCATGTTCACACAGTAACATTGTTCCTCTTATTTACCTTTGATTTTTCTCCATTATTTTTTATAGGAAGGTAGGATAGTAACTGGCATTTCTATAAATTATTACAAAAAAGAGAACACATTGAACTGCTATTATGCAACAATGTACCCTGTTTTGTTCCTTCTCTAAATCACTCTATCTCAAGTACCTGGCAGGCCTTAAATGATTTTACTACTGGTTGTACTATGCTGCATTGAAATCATGCATCAAATATGAATTAGATGTGTTGAGATTATCCTGTATGCTGAAGCAATCTCAAATTGTTATCCATAAACGTTCTAATGTATCTCTTTTCTGTCTTCCCGGGTAAATATTGGTTTAACTACAAATTTGGTGTGACAGGGAGGAGAACTTCTACTAGTTTCCATGTAGTATTGAGCTTCAGTGCCGATGCTTTTTCTCAAACATTCTTCTTCTTACTTTTAATTGTTTTTCTTGTTGCTTTCTTTTACAGGTCAAGGATTGCACCTGCAAGTTTGTCAATTGTAGAGTCTTTGGAAGCAGTGAAATCACAAGTTAGCGCTTGTAATGAGAGTAAACCTCCTTTCAGGAATTCTTTCAAGCAAGCAAGGACTCAGGAGATGGGCATGGGTTGAATATTGAGCTGTGTCCAAGATGTCTGCCACTCTCACCAGACTTGGAACTGTTGTGGGAGTTGCAGCCCAGCGCAGGTGATGGCCATTGCTCACATGTCTTCTTAACATTCCGAACAAAAGGCATGTTAATGGTGTGGTCTTCAAGAGGTTGAGCGGCCCTAACTTTTTCCTTCTGGCCTGATGTTGTGTCCTCTAAAGAGTGTGTAGATTGAGGGATTGCGGTGATGTGTGGGTTTGGCTGCTGATAATTTTTTATATGTTTTTAAGCACCTTTCCGGGATTTTATATTTGCAGGTGAAGTAGAAGTCAACCAACCCTGTCTTCCAAACTCACGGTTTACCCACTCTAAATTTCTGTCAGTACAGCCTTTGGTAGTTTCACCAGTGGAAACATGAGTGATGGACCAACTGGCATTGGGCCATCGGCCAAGCTGCCTCAGACCATCTATCCTATTTAGACCAAATGCATATTTTTCCTCTTTGGGACCACAAGGAGCCTTTGAGGTCCCAAGCAGGAAAAAAATGAACGACACCTACACCATGACAGAAAACTCCCATTGAGTCAGACATTGTTTTGTTTTTTAAAAACAAACTCTCACTCTCTGAGTTTTTTAAAAACAAAATACTTTTCTGTGCAGGTGCCATGATTATGGCACCTGCAGATCGAGGCTTCAGTGCATTCAGAGAAGTTGCCTCAAAGAGGCACAGAGACCTCCACCTGCCTGACAGAGTCTTCCAGTTTAGGCTGACTGACCATTTGGAGCAGGGACAAGGCTGATTTGCATATGGCTGAGTTTAATCTGAGGCGACATAGTTTGCAAGAATACAATGGATTTGTATGCGTAATTTCCTGTGGTGGGGATTAATTGAAGCATTCCATCCATCACTTTTTGCTTACTTCGATGCAACACCCTAAGTGCAACAGATATGATCAGGCTGGGGACCCTTGCTCACTGTGCCACAGGAAGCAAGCTATCCCCATCTGAAATGCCCCAACTAGTGTTGCTTGTATTCCAGTTCAGAGAGAAACTGATTTAGCAATTTTGCCTGGGCAGTTCTTAATGGAGCAGGACAAAGGTTGATTTGCATATGGCTTGGTCTAACGTGTGGTGGCATGGTGGACAAAAACACGACGGACTGGGATGCGGCTCTCAGTAATCACCAGTGGCCGATATTAATTCAAGTTCCACACATCACTTTCTTATTAACTTAAATGCGGAGCCCTAAGTGTGATGGGCATTACATGACGTGGGTCCCACAATAAAGATCCAAAAAGTGAGTGATCAGAAGCAAAAGACCCTAGTGGACTAAATGAGTGAAACACATTTGCAACAGTGGGCCTTTATTTTTGAATAGTTCAAGACATATGCATTGCACACAAATGAAAAGTGACTATGTTGGAAAGACGGGCTTTTCTGGTAATAAAAAGTACCCTTATCAAACACAACACAAGCCCACCTATGGTAAAATGTAAGTGAAAAACAGAGGAAAAGTCTCAAACCAAATGTTCTTTGAAACATTCTCAAATCATGGTTGTGTGCAGGTGTAAAATGATCTTTGATTCAAACTCCTGAAAATAGATTTGCCTGAAATTGAAAATCTCAACTGACCCAAACTTTATTAATGGACAAAGAGCATCTGCATCTAAATCCTGAAAGTAGTCTATTCATGCAGGAGTCACAATCAGTAAATAGATAAAGCACTGATGTATCTTCGCATAACATTGAAAAGAGAAAAATAACAGACTTGTACCGAATTCCATACATGAGTATTTATATTACTATAATACGGGACCGGACCGATCGATGTCAGTTATTGCATTATAGAATCGATATGTTACAAAAATATACAAGTTTGCAGAAACATTTAAATAGTTATCCTAATATTTTTCGATCTTCACCATTGTTAGGAAACATTTACAATTATAGTTTTTATAACACATAACAGACCAGATGTCCTTTTATGTTATGCCATTTGTTTAAGAGATTTGATAAAATGGTGATTATTTTGGCCAAAATTATTTTGCAAAAGATGTTCTTGTGCATTGATCCAGTGTTTAAAATATCTCCGTGAATGGTATACGTTAAGCACCCTAAATGCATTGGAGTTTGGGGATTCTCAATTTGCATATAGATGGGGAAATAATCTATGTGGGGTTGGGGTGCTGCACTGGTTGGTGTTACATTTCTAGACTAAACAGCACCCGCTATATCTGACCACCATCCTCACAACCTCGTCTTTGATAAAATTACATAAAAAATGAATTTTTTTTCATTGCTGTATCCTCTGTTATTTGATATTAATAACTCTGGGGCATATTAGCAAGACCCACGTTAAAATTATCGCCGTTTTAGCGGCAGGAAACTGCCGCTAAAACGGCGTATAATGGGCTTGCTAATATGCGTTATAGAATTCCAATAGAAGCCCAGGTTAGATGTGCAGGACATCTAACCTGGGCTTCTATTGGAATTCCATAACGCATATTAGCAAGCCCATTATCGCCGCTTTAGCGGCAGTTTCCTGCCGCTAAAACGGCGATAATTTTAACGTGGGTCTTGCTAATATGCCCTCTATTTTTATATATTTTTATCATCTGTTTTATTCAGATGGTAATATTAAAAAGTTTGAGAAGATTGTAAAGTAACATGAATGTAGTTAATGATAGAACCTCTCAACTTTCAAAGATAAAATTGATCTTTTGAAAGATTAGCTAAAATTGTTAAATTTAGGTTTTCAGAAATACTGCTTCTCTCCTTCCCATTTCACACTGAATAATTTATTGATAATCCATGTCTGTTCTTCAGAAAATTTGACAGTGGTCAGAGGCCAGCAAAAGTTAATTTATTTGCAAGTATATATGAAAATGTAATCACTTTTTACATTATAAAACAGGAAGTGAATCTTAAAAAATAACTTGTAAATGAATTAATGCAAAAGCACAAACAATTGCAGTGGATTTTAGCATCTAGTGGTGCCTGGCTCTGATCCCTGCAGGAAAGTAGTTATCTGATGTTCAAATGGGTGGTTAAGATCCCACATTGAGCAAAGAAATATAAACTGGAAATAGGGGTGTGTCCGGTTAAAAATCCACCAACAGACTTTAGGAAGTTAAAAATTCTGCAAATTTGTGACTTACACAAAGTTGGAGAATCTTTATTAAAAAAATTGCCCTAACGTCAGTGCATTTCTCTGCGAATATTTAGCCCATGAGAATAGGGGGGATGTTTACAAGAAACTGTCGGAGCGCGGCGTTAAGCCAAAATTGCTAATGCCGCGCTCCAACAGTTTCAAAGCGCAGGGATGCTCCGTATTTACAAAAATGTGGCTCTCACCTGCTTTTCCCCTAGCGCTGGCACTAAGTTTAGCTGCCTAGAGCTAATGCAGGCACCCTTGCACTATAGAGCAAAGGTGCCTGCTTTGCAGGGAATGATTGTTCATGTGCAGGAAGGTGTCCCTTCCTGCACATAAACAATCACTAATGGTGATTTGTAACTTCTATGTGTGCTATAGAATGCAACACATATAGAAGTTTCAAAACGTCATTTTTTTAATGATTGTTTATGTGCAGGAAGGGACACCTTCCTGCACATGAACAATCAATAATGGCGATTTGCTATTTCTATGTGTGCTGCATTCTGCAGCACACATAGAAACAGCAAAAACAAGGGAAATTAATCATTTTCTCCTCGTTGTGCCTGTTTATGACCAGGTTTTCATTTGTCATATTTTTGGTGCTGCCCCATATTTACAGCACCATTTCAAACAGGTGGCAGCGTCAAAAAGCAATGGGTGTTGCGATGGAACGCCAACAGCAACACCCATTGCCAGCCCCTTTGCCTCAGCGGACTGCTGCGGTAAGGGACATTTTTACAAGGTGGTTGTGGCTTAACACCACCTTGTAAATATAGAGCAGGGCATTGTGCCACAGGAACGTCATTAAAAGTGGCGTTACTGTGGCACAATGCCCTTGTAAAGATGCCCCTATATTCCAAGTTTTCAAATATTTGGACAGACGCAGTGATTTCAATTATTTTCACCAAGGAAATGAGACTGAAGATCATTGTGGACTCTATAGAACTCTTTCATGATTTTTCAATAGGGAGGTAACAATAATATGATAAGGTCATTGCCAGACAGTAAGAAGGAGGTCTCAGCCACAATTATGGAGTGGAGTGATTGCTCTAGGTAAGCCCAGTTCATTGGTATTTGCACTGCAATTTTCTAGGATAACAAAGACGATTTCAGTGGTTTTTTGACTTCAGAATAGACAGAGAACTGAAAGAACCAGATGGATCAATATCTGCATCTAACAAACAGATTGTGATCAGATAGCTGTCAAAGGAATGGTGTTAAAAAGCATCAGGAATTTTTTACATTGTCTGCTGAATTCATGGACAACTAGGCAATCCTAGACACCAAATTTCCTCATGGTCTTAATACAGAGGAGGAGATCCATGTACATCTGGGTGAAGAATGATATTATGCGTTACCTGATGTATGTGCATGTATGAAATTTAATTACTATTGCATTTGATTTTAACAGACTTTTATTTTTCACAGGTGGTGGAGACAAGAAATTGAGCTCATCCCCAGAAGCTAAGATTTAATATTATTTTGTACATACTTATATTGAGTAATTTTGTACATGAAATATATTGATTTAATTTGCACACCCACATTGTCTTGATTGCTTTGTTAACCGGTCATTTGTGATGATTCAGGGATGACCATGGTGTTGATGAATTTATCTAGCTACATGATATGAGCTTGGTTACAGTTATTTTTACTAGCACCTATGTACCAAATTGCCTGAGAAGTCTGATTTACCACTGGCCAGAAGATGATCTGTTATACAGGCTTGAGGAACTGGCCACACTGACTAACAGCACCTCGTATATTGTATTGTTTGGAATGATCAAAATATGGTGACCATGGTACTCAATGAAATTTAATGACATGTCATACATATGTCTGTACAATTACATTGATTATAATGCTTTAATTTATTTTCATTTCATTTTCACTTCATTTTGGAGATGCAACAAAAACTATTCATTACCTCTTTGTTTTTAATGGACTTGAATATGTGTTTTTCCTCTGGTCAATAAGTACCCCGACTGTCTTGTAGTATAATCCAATGGATGTGTATCCCAATTGTCTAACAGTAGAACCCAAGATTCATTGATGCATTGTTTGAGATTAATTTATGCAGGGGAATCGGGGATTTGACTTTTGCAGATACTTTGCATTTCGTCGTCTTACACATAGAGAGTTGAAGATGGCACCTATGTTGGGCAAGAGGATCCAACACCTTTTATTCACAGTTGTTTGTGTTTACTTTACATGAATTCGTAAGTGGAGACTATTTGAGATTATCGCCTGAGAGGAAGGTCACTGGACCACGACATGTAGGGTGTTTACTTTTTTTTAGCCTAATAAACAATTCAATAGCATTGCAATCCTGGAGTGTGCATCTTCCCGTTAATATGAATGTGACGGGATTTTGGAGATATTACTTTGAGGGAACATCTGGCCCTATATCATGCACCAATCTCAATACTTAGAAACAAGCTTGAACAAGAAGGAAATAAAATGCAAGTGTAGGCTTAAACAAATGCAATTAGCATATGTTCAACAGAATACCGTCAGTTCATATAATAATGGGAAAACATCGGATATTATTGTATCACAAATTATGTTTTTAATGTTTTTGTATAAATTATTTTAAATACAATCAATAAAATTGTGAAGAAATCGTATTGTGTCATTTACATATGCAGTATTCTGAATAGTGGTACTTTGATGAAATACATCAGAGAAACATTTAACGAATTAGTTGTGGCTACATACATGGATACATATGACTGAAACTGGAAAGCATCAATACATACAAGACATGATTCATTTATAGGATTAGCTCTTGGTGTGAGTGGCTTTCCGCGCGTTTCGGCAGGAATGCCTTCATCAAGAAGCTGTCACATCATTCACTGAAAAGGACACAAGACAGATATGAGGCTATATAATTAGTATGCCCACAACTGATATATTTTAAAATGACCAAATAATATCATTGTAAATAGAAACAGCAGGTGAGTTAAGACTTCAGTGACCTGAATGGTGCTCTGGGATCCATTCTTGATCTCAGAAAGCCAAAAATCTGATATCATGAAAATCACAGAATTAAAAGACGGAAGAAAGAAAACCACCAATATTTACAAAGTATGTGCAAAAGATATATTGCTCCCAAAAAATAAAGGTATAAAACTTAAATGACGAGGAAAAAGATATATATATATGCTAGCTGTCTATTCACATATGCCGAAAGCATGTTTCGGACCATAAAGATTCATGTCTGGCCCCACCACGATGGAAGAAGAGACCACAGAGTTCCAGATATATTTATGGATACTGTAGACAGTTATATCTGAACTTACAATGTAGAAGCCATAGGTTGTAATGAAGATTAGAAATGGGGCCGTTGAGGTTAGGGAATCTCAATCTAATGTATGGCCCAGTCGTAGACACACTTGGAAGGAAACCAAGGGTCACAGTGTCCTGAGAAAGACATAGAAAAGAAAAGATGATTGTTACCTATTCCCCTTTGACATTGTGTAGTATGCGTAGGCACATTTAAGTATAATATAATTACCCATCTGTTTGGTTGCACATGTTTTAATGGGTAATCCGATGGAAATGGTGACAATCTGAACCACTAACTTCCGTCACTGGCCATGTTGTGCAGCTAACAAGGAAACATACAAAGTATGAGCCATGGCAGATTTTATGTAGAATAACAGAGAAAGTTAATGCAGTATTATTATTTGGATGAGTAGATAATAGATACGTAAAATAATTTATAGCTAGCTAATTATTGATATTTATTTAAAAGAATAAGCCTGATAATTGCCTCCAGTTTTACCTACCGAATGGATGTTTTAAATATTGGCAAAATCGTGGAGGGGCTTATGATCACGTAACTAGCTTGTAAAGATTCAGCTCTGCTTCAGGACTACTGCTAGCAAAAGGGTAGTGTGTCATTTCCAATGTTGGGGAGAGTCCTCATAATACCAGGAAGGGAATCAGCAGGATAACTGCTCACATTCTGCAAGCAAACGGAAGTAGGAATGTAACTTCAACTAGAAAAGTTCCCTGTCTCCTGAGAGGTATCGGCATTCGCTCTTGGCAAGATATGCAGTCCGCAGGGGCCCCAGTTTTCTTAAATCATGCACCAAACTCACAAGGCCTGTCTGGGATCAGCAAGGAACTTTCTTTTTTTCCTTTAAATAGTTAGGATTGTGTTTTTATAGAAAATGCCTTTTTTGTGTTGCTAATAACTTTCACACAGTTTGACGAATCATCACAAAACTTTCCAAAAACATGCTACATTTTGTCTAGTTTGTGCATGAAAAGTTTTGGGGTGATCTGCCAAGTCGCAGCCAAGGAAAATGGGGGGGGGGTATGAAAACACATTTTTATGACTCATTTTTCCATAATATCTTTAGACACATCTACAGGCCAAACTGCTGAACGGATTTACACCATACACGGCAGAAAGCTAGATAATGGTCCAGAAAGAGTGTTTTTTGTGATTTGGTGTAAATCCATTCAATTAATACTCAAAAATAGGGGTTTTGGGTGGGGTAGTGTATTAATACACGGGTATATAAAATTAATACCAGAGTATTAAAATTAATACTCAACTATTAATGTAAATATTCGAGCATAAAAAAAGCAACAAAAATCACCTAATAATATTTATAACCAAATAATACACAGAGAATATAATATTATAAAAATTAGATTAAATATTAATAAAATGCATTTAAAAAAATACTATTTGCAACATAATATTATTAAAAAACGAACAATTTTCATAAAATACAAATCTTAAACATTTGGATAACATATTTTTATTAAAGAATACAACTAAAAAAAATTCTTAACACAATTAAACGTAACAAAAAAAATAAACAATGCAAAAACAATATCATTAAACAAAACAAAACGACAATAAACGGCAGCATAACAAATAAACCACCATTTTACTCTACACCTAAACGAAAGTCCTACTACGCTTTCTACGAATGCACCTTGACCCGCTGGTCGCCAAAATAGCGGACAAGAAATCCTTTTTATTTTAAACGTACATAGAGAAAACGCTCAAAATAATTACACATTTTGTCAGCATTAAAAACATATCATAAAAATATGAACAAAACATATTCCCAAATAAATTAACGATCAACTCACAAAAACGTATAAAAGCAGCCAACCACCATTTTGAAAACAGTGGTAAACTGACTTCCACAGAGACCACACGCGTTTTGCCTGCCCAGAAATTCGCAAACTCAAACAGTGCCATTTACAGTCACAAGTAAGTCTGCCCTTATAAACTGTATTTCTCTAAAAAGTTAAAACATATCCTTAAATTAACTAAGAAATACTATTTAATTATTTTCACATTTCAAAAAACGTGATAAAAACACACTTCACGCCACAGTCATTCAAAGTATAAACAATGTAAGTAAAACATACTTTTACATTTTTTTATATATAAGAAATAAACCCTTAAAATGTACATTGTTAAAATACTGAACAAATGTAAAAGCCAAACTCCCATTTTTTTTTATTCAAACAAACTCCTTATAACAAGCTATTCCTTCCTGTGTTTTCCAAAGACAAAAATGCTAAATGTTGAAGTGAGCCAATTTACTATTCCCACTCCGACAAATGCTTGCCTCAAAGAAACTGCAGGATAGTGATGGGGCAAAATTACTATTCCTACTCCAACAGGTGCTTGCCAGTGGAAAATAGCTTGATAGTGGTGGGGGCAAAATTACTATTCCTACTCCGACAGGTGCTTGCCTCAGGGAAAGTGTGAGATGGTGGTAGGGGCAAATTTACTATTCCTACTCGGACCAGTGTTTGCCTCAGGGAAAGTGTGGGATGTTGGTGGGGCCAAATTTACTATTCCTACTCCGATATTTGCTTGCCACAGGGAAAGAGCTTGATAGTGGTGGGGGCAAAATTACTATTCCTACTCCGACAGGTGCTTGCCTCAGGGAAAGTGTTGGAATGGTGGTGGGGGCAAATTTACTATTCCTACTCCGACAGGTGCTTTCCTCAGGGAAAGTGTTGGATGATGGTGGGGGCAAATTTACTATTCCTACTTCGACAGGTGCTTTAGTTAGGGAAAGTGTTGGATGGTGGTGGGGGCAAATTTACTATTCCTACTCCAAAAGGTGCTTGCCTCAGGGAAAGTGTGGGATAGTGGTGGGGGCAAAATTACTATTCCTACTCCGACAGGTGCTTGCCTCAGGGAAAGTGTTGGATGGTGTTGGGGACAAAATTACTATTCCTACTCCAAAAGGTGCTCGCCTCAGGGAAAGTGTGGGATGGTATTGGGGACAAAATTACTATTCCTACTCCAAAAGGTGCTTGCCACAGGGAAAGAGCTTGATAGTAGTGGGGGCAAAATTACTATTTCTACTCCGACGAGTGTGTGCCTCAGGGAAACTGCTGGATAGTGATTGTGCTCAATTTACTATTCCTACTCCGTAATGTGCTAGCCTCAGGGAATTGCTGGATGACATTTTGGGCCTCATTAGGATGGCGAGCCACCCTGGCGGTGCTGGGACCGGCCACCAGACGTGCGGCGGTCCCGCACCACTGATTAGGATGCGACTGCCACCCTGGCGGTCACATCCTGCATCTTTGACATTGCGGCGGGTGCTGCTTACAGCAGCACTCACCGCAATGCCAAAATGGCATGTTGTTCATTGCCATGCACAACATGGCAGACACAGCAGGGTGCCTGCCACCTTGTGCATGGCGATGTAGGGGGGTACCATGGGTACCCCCCAAGTGCAGCCCCCAACCAACCCGGGGGCCCACAACGGGCCCCCAAAGCGATTCCCGCCAGCCTTTCCATGGCGGCATTGCCGCATGGAAAGGCTCTGTATGCCACACATCCTAATATGGATGGCGGTGCCTGCTAGGCACCGCCACAATATTAGGCCCCCAGTCCGCCCAGCTGGCAATCGTAACGATTGCCAGCCGGGGGTAAAGCGGCGGACGCACTTTGCGTCCGCCGCGGTACCCCCCGCCATAATAATATGGCGGGGGTAATTCTGGTTACGATGGAGGCAGTTCGTCCAGGCTGGTGATGGCGATCCCCCCGCCATTGTAATCAGCCCCTCAATGTTTAAAACATTTATAATAAATCTGCAATTATTTAGTAAACTTTTTTAAATCAACAGAAAACCACAACAAAAATAAACAACTGAGAAAAAAACCATCCATTGTGTAAGAAAAGAAACAACTGAAGACTATAACTTCACTAAAAGTGCAGATTAGCATCATCCCAATTATTCCCTAAATACTTGGCAACCTTACAGCATTGAAAATGCATGCACAATTTGCGAGTACCATGCAATTTCCATTAAATCCTATGAAAAGCCTTTCCTTATTTGCGACACGCAATTTGCGAGTTGCAAATAAGGAATGTTTTGGAATCGCAATTTTAAAGTGCAAGGGTGCCAACCATTTAAATGCTTGATAACCTTGCACCATTGAAATTGCATACGCAATTTGCGAGTACCTATTCGGTACTGGAAAATTGCGCATGCAATTTCCTTTAAATCCTATGGGTAACTTTTCCTTATTTGCGACCCGCAATTTGCGAGTCGCAGATAAGGAATGTTGAGGAATCGCATTTTCAAACGTGCAAGAGTGCCAAGCATTTAAATGCATGACACCCTTGCACCATTGAAATTGCGTACACAATTTGTGAGCACCTACTTGGTACAGGAAAATTGCGCATGCAATATCCATTACATCCTATGGAAAGCCTTTCCTTATTTGCGACACACAATTTGCGAGTCGCAAATAAGGAATGTTTTGGAATCGCAATTTTCAAAGGTGCAAGGGTGTCAAGCATTTAAATGCATGACACCCTTGCACCATTGAAATTGCGTACGCAATTTGTGAGTACCTACTTGGTACAGGAAAATTGCGCATGCAATATCCATTAAATCCTATGGAAAGCCTTTCCTTATTTGCGACCCGCAATTTGCGAGTCGCAAATAAGGAATGTTGAGGAATCGCATTTTCAAAGGTACAAGGGTGTCAAGCATTTAAATGCATGACACCCTTGCACCATTGAAATTGCATACGCAATTTGTGAGTACCTACTTGGTACAGGAAAATTGCGCATGCAATATCCATTAAATCCTATGGGAAGCCATTCCTTATTTGCGATCCGCAATTTGCGAGTCGCAAATAAGGAATGTGTAAAGAATTGCGATTCGTAAATTGCGATTTCTTAAAAGTCACAATTTAATAAACTTGGGGGCATATTAGCAAGACCGGCGATAAAATTATCGCCGTTTTAGTGGCAGGAAACTGCCGCTAAAACGGCGATAATGGGCTTGCTAATATGCGTTATAGAATTCCAATAGAAGCCCAGGTTAGATGTCCTGTACATCTAACATGGGCTTCTATTGGAATTCTATAACGCATATTAGCAAGCCCATTATCGCCGGTCTTGCTAATATGCCCCTTAATTCCTTAGTGTGAAACATGTAACCCAACAACGATTGTAAAAATAATTCTATTTCAGGGTAACTATTCACTAAAATCACTAACACCTAATCTTTTTTTTTCTTTTTAACTATTTCAGACCACACTAAAAAGGCTAACTAGTGAAAGAAACCAGAAACCTCAAGAAAAGCCTTCTAAAAAAGGTAAGATTACAAAAACAATAACCCAAAAAATCACTTAACCAATATTTCTCTCCCTAGGAAACTTCATTGAAATAGCATAAGAGTAATAAAACGTATAATATCTTTTCTCTTTCAGACCCAAATAAAACACAAAACAGACCTCCATACTTAAAGCATCAAGAAACATCTTTAAAAAAGGTAAAAATCTTGAAATGTTTAACACTAAAACTACTTAACCATTTTTCTCTCCCAAAAAAGCAATTTTGAAAAATACATATCAACAAAATTTAGAATTGCAACATGCTTTTAACATTCAATATAACTTCAAACAGCATTAACTATAAACAGTTTAAAAAAAAAGAAGAAAACTTTGTATTCTATATATTTTCTTTAAAACAGGAAAAGCACTATAAATTAAAAATAAAGTAACACATTTTTTTTTCTTTTCCAATCCATAACAGAGAATGTCATCTAATCAAGATGCAAAGTACATCACCTCCAGCCGGGGACACCGTCTACTACAACATAGTGGGTATGTTTATTGTAAGGAGAGACTAACTGAGCCCAGGTGTCATTGGAGGTGTGTGCAATACTACTCATCCCATTGCACAGGCAGAGCGGTTACTCTTGGTGACTCTGTTTTAAGAACCACAGAACATAACCACTGTGCCTCTGCAATGGAGATTGAGGTGAGAGAAACAATGAATGAAATTAAATATATTGCATCCACCTCCAATGAACTCTGTGGTGCAGTTTTGAGGGAGGTAGCCCAACACATTCCAGCACATGTTGCAAGTAGTATGCCCACAATTCCTAATCTGAGAAGAATTTTTCAACGTAAAAAACAGGCAAGTAACCCACAAAGAGTCACACCCCAAACCTTTTCTGACATAAACATTCCACCTGAACTATCTGTAACAGTTCCTAATGAACCTTTTCTTTTGCATGACAACAAAAACCCTCAAAAAAGGGGCCGATTCCGATTCGGGCCGGAAATCTCTCCGACCGAGCCGGACCCGGAGAGATTTCTGACCGAATCGGACCCGTGCAGCCCGACCGAACGAGTACGATGCGCACGTATGCCATCGGACTCGAGTCGGTCGGACTCCCATTGAAGTCAATGGGAGCCTGTCGTACAACGCGTACGCGGGCTCCCATTGACTCAATGGGTGCGAGGCGGACAAGGGCGCCCCTACAGCGTGTACGCGGCGAAGCGACTCGCGCCATACACGCACAGGTAGGGGGACCCATGGGTCCCCCTGTGTGCGACTCGCGCGGCTACGCGTACAGGGGGTCCGACACGGACTCCCAAAGTATGGCTCCGACTGCTCTTTGGAGCCGGAGTGTGCGGCTCGGTCGGACTGCTCGCGGCGCGCATCGTACTTACCCGGCCGGGGAACGTCTCCATTGCGCGGTGCGAGTCGAGTCCGAGCGAGTCGGTCGGTGCGGTTAGACCCGGGAACGAGTCGGTCGGAGCGGTCGGGACGCCCGGACGAGTCGGTCGGCGATTTCGCATCGTACTCGCTCGCCCGGACGTGCGTACGAATCGGTCGGGCAATAGGGCTCCGAATCGGATCCGGTTAAGCCGAATACGATTCGGAGCCCTACCGGCCGAGATCGGAATCGGCCCCTCATAATACTAATCTTTAACTCACCCGATAATCTTGTAAGATTGGATAACAGTGATATTTGGATGATGGATGGGACGTTTAAATGCACGCCCCATCCATTCACCCAAATATACACTATTCACGCATATACAAATAATACAGTAGTTCTCTTAGTTTACAGTTTACTCCCTGATAAACAATCCCCAACATACACTTAATTTTTGTCAGTGATAAAAGCTAAAACATCAAACAAAAGTCCTAGAAAAGTAATAATTGACTTTGAATTACCTATGATTAATACTATTACCAAATTGTACACGGATACCCAAATTCAAGGATGTTTTTTTCACTTTTATCAGGCTTATTGGCAAAAAATTCAAAAACATCCTTAGTTGAGGATTATATATCAGTTAGCAAACTACAGTTTGAACTAAAAAAACGAACTGCCCTTTGCTTTGTTCCTCCTGACAGTGTACACTTCAATTACTGAATCTGAATACTTTACCACAAACGAAGAAAAATTGGCACCTATTCTAAATTACTTTGAAGACACATGGATTGGCCATCTAAGCAGGTCGGGTCGCAGGAGGAAACCACATTTCCATGTGAAGTGGTGGAACTGTTACTCGACCTGCTTGGAAGGAGGAGCAAAAACAAACAATGCCATAGAGGATTGGGACAACTCCTTCAATAAATCAATTGGCAAACCTCATCCTAATTTCTATCATTTCTTGGAAATTTTGAGGAAGGAGCAAAGTTTCCAAGAAATGAGAATATCGCAATCAATAACAGGCATTCTGAACCCACGTATATCAAAAAGAACAAAGGAAATGTCCGAGAGACTATTGGGTGCAATTCAACATTTTACGTTGATGGTGGCTTCAGACTACCTTGATAATCTTGCACACATCCTCCATTTCTAACCTACACTATCTTCTTACTTGCCTGTCTTGCCCTAATTTTTTATTTAAAAAAAGTCGGGTCTCCTTATCTTGAGATGTCTTCTTTTTTCAACTCTTGGACTTACGTAGTATCTAATCTTTCACTGAGAGTACTTTGTCTTTTTCGAATCCATTGTAAATAATCCACATTCCTTTTTCAAACTCCATGTCCCGAATTAATCTTTTAAAATGTGCACATGATTTTTTAAATTATAATCTGTGCATCCCTAAAAAAAACGCACTAAAAAAAAAAAATCCTGAAAAAGTGTTGATTTTCGGCAAAAAACTCAAAAAATCCAATGAAGCAATCCATTCTATTTCGGAAAAAGTTTTTAAAAAAAATCATATTAATAAGACATCTAACCGCGACGACGCCAACATTTTTATTTATTTTTTAAAACCTTGCGAAAAGTAAAAAAGATACCTTTTGAATCACTTTTGTTTATTAAAGTTTTTAATGTATATATTTTGATTAACTTTAATAAACAAAGCGTGTTACGAAAGACTGAGACCCGACGTGGGCCTACTACTGCAACCTGTTATGGAATGAATTAGTTGGTTAACACACATTAAAACTACCAAAAACACATTTACTACATCTATCTACCTCCCTCCTCTCTCCTTACAATAAACATTACCACTAACCTATGTATTTTATTAATTTAAATTTGTCTTACCTTGACGGAGCTCTTCCTTGCATCTGATCCGTAGCGCGACGATCCTCGTAATGACGAAAGTTACGTTTACGCGGCAACGTCATGTCTTACTGTAAAAATGAAAAAAGGACATTTTCTCCCATTCACTTCAATGGAAAAGCGTGGGCAAATTATTAAAAAAAAATGTTTTCAAAACAGTTAATGTACATAAAAATATCTATGTTTATTTTTGTATGATATTATAAATATTGAACTATTTTTTCAAAATTTTTGTATATTTTATTTTGACTACATAACTTTTATTTAAATGTTAATAAAATTCATAAAATAATAATTTACATCTCTGGTCTTTCTTTTTTCAATTTAAAATATATGATGTGATTTTGTTCAATGTACATTATATTTAAATATTTATTAATTTATTACTGTTTAAATAAATTATTAATTTTTATATTCTTAACTCTATTATTCTACCTAAACTATTTCACATTTCATTTACTATTTTATTATAAAAAGTTTACAATCAATTATAACCCTAGTATAAATAATTTCCAAATTAATTTATAAATTTCTCTAACATTAACACAAACTTCTTATTATATAGTTTTTAAAATATACTCCAGTATTAATTTTAATACCTGAGTATTAAAAATATTACCTCAACCTTATTTTAAAATATTTAAATTTAAAATTAATCTCACTTTTATGATCACAACTCTCACTAACATTTAAATCTAATCTTTTTTCTAAATTACTCTAGTATTATTCTTATAACCCTTTTTTTCCTTAAATATCACAAACCTTTTAATCTAATTATTTAAAAAAAAATATTCTAGTATTAGTTTTATTACCTGCGTATTAATACAAATTACTAAATAAAATAAATAAATCTCCCTTAAACAATAATATAAATAATATTATTAATAATGATAGTATTTAGAAAAGATCTATCAAAAAATATAAAACCAGAATATTAAATAAAATACAGTACCACAACCTAACAAATACTTACCATACTATACTTACCAATGCGTTGTAATGGCATGCGTTGTAAAAGCATGCGTTGTAAAGGTGTATTCGTTGTAAAGGTGTATGGGTTGTAATAGCATGCGTTGTAAAGGTATCTGCGTTGTAATGGATGCGTTGTAAAGGCATTGCGTAGTAATGCCTGCGTTGTAATGGTTGTCTCCCTCAGAAACTAACTCCAGCAAATACCAGCACCCCATGTGTTTCGACCCAGTTGCCAGCAGGGCTGGGGTAGATCCAGTTGCAAGGCCAGGCAGGTCCAGTTGCAGTAGGTCAACTGGGCAGTTGCAGAGAGGCCTCTGCAGCTTATTGTGTCCCTACAGCTCAGAAAAGGAGGTCAGTCAGCTTGGAGTCACGTCAACCTGTGACAAAGGGTGCAGGTCCAGTCTTCATTCTCAGACAGCAAGGCAGGCCTCAAGCAGCAGTGCAGTCCTCCGACAGAAGGGAAATCTTTCTTCTATAGAAACCACTTGTCCAGGAGTATACTGAAGAGTGGGTTTGGGGAATCCCCTTTTAACACCTGGTGCCCACTATCAAGTGGAAGAAACTTCTGGAGTTTTTCCCTTACAGAAATGTCTGGAATTTCCTGCCTCCCTGCCCTGATCCCAGTGTGTTTGCGGGCACAATAGACAAGTGTGAAGTCTTTTGTGTTTGAGCTGAGCGGTGTCTTTTGAAGTGCAAGGTTAGTAGGTGACAGCTCTGCCCCCCTCATCAAGTCAGGATGGCCCATCCTGTCAACGCCCTGGCCCTCTATTGTGATACTGTCTGGGAGGAATACATAAAGGTCAACTACACTTAGGTATGTGACCCAGGAAACAGGCTGCAGGTACCAAATGGTTAGGACAAGAAAATTCCAACTTTAAAAAGGTGTCAGTTTCAGAATTGTGACTTAAAGTCTGAGTTTATCATTAAAGAGGGTTTTAAATTACAGTTCCACAGATACCAAATATAACATTCCTATGTACTCCAAAGCAAAAGTTATAACTTGTAATAAGGTAACCTAATGTTATGCTATAGGAAAGATAGGCCTTGCAATAGTGAAAGATGAATTTAAGAGTTTTTCACTAGTAGGTCATGAGAAACTTGAAAGTACACTTTAAATACAATGCACCGGGCCCTATAGGCTGCTGAGGGCCTCTCCCTAAACAGCCGATAGGCCCGGGTGCATTGTATTTAAAATGTACTTTTAAGTTTCTCATGCCCTAAGGGGGACATATATATATTACAAAAGAGGTTTTAGGTCACAGGATCCAAAGGCAGGACTGAAACATGTTTTAAAAGGGTGTTTTACTTGGGTGGCACAATAAGAGGTACAGCCCACTAGTGGCATTTAATTTACAGGCCCTGGGCACAAGTATTGCCACTTTACTAGGGACTTACAAGTAAATTAAATGTGTCAATTGTGTGTAAGCCAATCCAAAGGTAAGAACAAAAACACTTTAGCATGGGGTAGCAGTGGTAAAGTGCACAGAGTCCTAAAAGCCAACAAAAACGAATTCAGAAACAGAAGGAGTGAAGGCAAAACATTTAGGGTTGACCCTGCAGAGAGGACCAGGTCCAACAACTACCAAAACTTACCTATAACATCACTTTAACCTTTGTGTTTTTTAGTGAATTTCTGAAGTATTTATAACTTAAATTAACAATATGAAGGGCCCACCCTGTTTTTATTTCATTTTTACCGCTGTGGTACCTCTGTACCTAAAAATTATTTTGCTGATTATGGCTCCAGGAGGGTCCCTTTGTGACCTCCCCACAATGCCTTGCAGTTAAGGTAACACTACTCTACCCTGTTTTTTTTTTTTCAGGGATGGGGGACTGAGTTCAGGAGCCTAAAATGGCAGGCAAACATCTTTGTTGAGGTGAGGGAACCTGTAGTGTCTTTTGAGTTAGAGTTGATGGGACCCTTTTGGTTCTTGACGGGCTCCATAGAATAGTTATGTAAGTGTTTAAGTCTGGTTGATATATTTCATGATATAGAATGTTCAGTTAACGGTTGCTCGCTGAGGAATACAGACATGTAATACTAAGCTCCGTGAGTGTCATAATCATTTACATGCTTCGAGGCTGGGGAGCACGCAATAACTGGCGATGAGATAGGGGATACATAACCCGAAGAACCGATAGTGTTATCCCAGAGAGTTTTACCATGGTCCAGCAAACTGCTCGTGCGTGCCGCATGCACCTCAGTCGAAGTGAAGATCAACGGTTGGCATATGTGAAGCCAAAGTGCCACTCCAGCCAGTGCAAAGCTTTTGAAGAAGACGAAGGCCAGGAACCTGCTGGTGAGGCCATGAAAGAGGTGGTGCTCCGCAACACAGTTATAAGCCATATGGAAAGAACGCTAAAGGCAGTGAAAACCAGGTACAATGGTGATGAATATATGCAAGAGATAAAAAGAGTATTTACCGTAAAAGAGGAAGAAGGTGCTGCGCATCTGGTGAGTGGGCCAGAGGACCTGAGTTCCAGTACTGACCCAGTATTTCCAGAGGATACAGAAGTAGGTGCTCTTCATATGCTGTCCGAACCACATACACTCTCAATGTCAGTAAGCAACTGGTTATAGGTAGGCCTGGGCGGTGAACTCCGCTTCGTTCATGGAGTTTTGGGTTTTTCTGCACTCCGCGCTCCGCGGAGCTCGCAGAGCTCACAGAGTGCAGAAAACTCAGCTCAGCGTAGTGTAGCAGAGTTTTTCCCCCACTCGCGCTTGCCAACGGTAAGTTGGCGAGCGTGAGCTGCCGCTCGGGCAGAATTTATACTCGAGCGGCAGGAAGATCAGCGCTAACGTCGTTTCACACTGCACTCCGCCACCTGCGGAGTTTTTTTGTCTTAGCAGAACTCCACGAACTCCACCCAGGCCTGGTTATAGTGCCGCCGCTTTCCTGAAACCACTGCTTCCACTTGATACAGCTACAAAGCAGAATATTAGTGCCAGTTGGACTGCCTGGATCGAAACTTTTGGTGATTTCATTGATACAATGGAAGAAGCCAATAACAAAAAGATCATCAAAAATCTCAAGAATCTTGCAGGTGAAGGAGTAAAGGAAGTAATAAAGAAGTCATACCCAGACGCATTAAATATCAAGTTCAATCCAATGTTGAATGTTGATTACGAAAGATGTGTTTTCAACCAAGAAAGGCAAAAAGCTGGTGAAACAATCAAGGAATTTGTCAAAAGACTTGATACGCTCAATAAACATTGTAAGTCCAATTAATTCAATGATGAAGAAGCCATGTGTCTCAGAGCCATAAATGGTTGCCTTTCTGATTCATTCAGGCGACGAATGCTGAGAGAAATGTTCAGTGTGAAGTGAGCACTCGTGGTTGCAAGAGCCGAAGAACGTGCAGACCGACAAGCTAAATGATATGGAGGCCAGAGGAGCTCAGAGTGAGTCAGCCTTGAATGTAAAAAGTAAGAAGAGACACAAGGCTGAGGGGCACCAAGTCATGTCTCCAAAGAAAAAGGTAAATGTCCTGCCATTGGACAAGAAAACAAAATGGACGCCCGACCGTTCCAAAAGCAACGTTCTGCTCATACTCACAAGGCCAAGTGGCCATTTCAGTTGAGACAAATGGAAAAGCTTGAAATCAAATCAGCTTTCCATTCTGCTCTTCGTGCATACCGGTCAACTCCCCAGTCAACTTCAGATGAAAGTCCTGCAACCCTGATGTTTGGGAGAGCCATGAAGACCAAGTTGCAACAGTGGACCTCTAAAAGATTGATTGATGATGGTGAACTAAGTCAAACAGATTCATATCAAAAACATAAAATGAAGACCTATACAGACAAACAACAAGTGTGAGGAACAATATATTTATAAAAGGAGACCGAGTCCTTGTCAGACAGAAACAAAAATGCAAGTCTGATACACCTTTTTGATGTTGAGGGTTGTGACTAGTAAAGGACATATGGTGACCTCTCACAGGCTGGAAAGTCCATTATGCGAGATTCTTCGCATTTCAAGTACCTGCCTCGACATTCGCCAATTCCAGATTTCAGAAGTGAGACTTATCCATCTGAGAATTATGAGAGCCGAGTGGCTGCACCAGTGTGTCTGTCACCAGTGCCAGTCATGGACACTTCTCCTGTATCTCTGGAGCCTCACATGACAAGATCTGGGCAATTGATTTGAGCACCAAAACGGCTAATTGAAGGGTTATGATGTATATATGTATTACTTTTACTTTTTATTTAACTAAGGTGGAGATGTTTTGTCTTGTGAGTTAGGGACGACGGGGCACTTTTGGTTCCCGATGGAGTCCGTAGAATAATGATGTAAGGGCTGGAGTGTGGTTGATAGAATTCATGATATAGAAAGTGCAGTTAACGGTTACACAACGAGGAATAAAGATGTGTGTTACCAAACTCCATGTGTGGAATAATCATTTATATGCTCCGAGGCTGGGGAGGACGCTACACAGCAAATCTGATCTTATCTCCTAATCTGCAGGTTCCACGGTACTACCATGGTCTGATATATCTGTAAATATTGAGGGTAAATGTCTCAAAAACTAGTGAATGAATTTACATCAAATCACAAAAGCACCCTTTTTGGTGAAAGGTCTAGTCTTCTGCCAAATTTGATGTAATTACGCTCAGTTGTTTTGGCTGTAACTGTACCTAATGTTTATATGAGAAATTGCATGTGGAGAATGCTTTTTTGAACCCCCTCTTTTTCTCATCCCCCGCTTGATAAATCACCTTGAAACTTTCAAGGGAGGATCAGAGGTGGATGAATCTATTTTTGGGGAAATTTTCATGAAGATTTGTCAAAGGGCGTCAAAGTTGGCAAGTTTTGTACATATCCACCAAGTGGGCATAAAGAAAAAGGGGGTCCTAAAAGTGAGAATTCCCATTTAAATTTTGTTTACTTTGTCATACAGAAATATTGGCTTAACGGATTTCACCAAATTTGACAAAAAGTTAGAACTCGACTAAAGGAACTAACCTTTTGGTTTGATGTACATCTCTTTAGCAGTTTTTAAGAAATTAGAGAGTAAAGAGGTGCTAGGTTGGGAATGAGGGGATTATATTTTACAAAAGGATATAGTACACTTTGACAGTTCAACCTTGGAAATTCACATAATACAACACTGTTAAAATACAGTTACGATTATTAATTATAATCCAAAAACCACTGAAATTCACAAATTTTGGTAGGATCAGAATCCAAAGCATAACTTTGCACACCAAATATAATGCTTTCGATCTTACAATGTTTATACAGTGTTTATACCAATAAATAACAATGACTAAAAGTGAAATGTAATAAAGCAGCAACACATAATCAAAGCAATTAATAAGACTATTTTCATAGCCATCTCTATCAAAGTGGTATGGGTAATATGACATGTAATCTCATCTGTAAAATGATTTACAACATTTCCGGCTGCTTCTGTTTCATTAAGGGGAAGCTCATACTAACCACAAGGCCCACCATCACCCCAGAAGAAACTGCTGCAACCACGAAGTCCATCCACTCAGGGCCCCAATGGACCCCTGCCCCCACCAGGCCTGCTCCACAGGACTGCAACTCATCAGCGCCATGCTCATACTCATTCTGAATGCCTCCACCTCTTCTGTGACCTTTCCAGATGCTTGGAAATATGCAACTTTCCTCCCATTGCTAAGAAACCCCCCTTGGACCCTTCAACCCTCTCCAACTACAGACTGATCACCCTGCTACCATTCCCCACCAATTTCCTAGAGGAAATCTTGAACAGACACCTCACTGAATACCTCAACAACCACCAGCTCCTCAACACCACCCAGTTTGGTTTCAGACCCAACCACAGCATGGAAACTGCCCTCTTTGCCATTACGGATGGCAGCTGCATGACTCTGGACAGAGGAGACATGGCAGCCCTCATCCTCCTGGACCTCTCTGCAGCATTTGACACAGTCTCCCACCTCATCCTCATCCAAAGCCTACACAACATAATAATTCAAGTACATTTACTCCGATGCATTTGCTCCTTCTTAGCTAAAATGACCCAGTCAGTTAGCTTGGCACTGTACACCTCGGTTGCCAGTGACCTCATCTGGGGAGTTCTGCAAGGATTCTTCCTTAACCCTACCTTCTAACCAACATCCTCCACTCTCACTACACCAAGGTCCTCTCCTACACTGAAGACATGCAACGCATTGTCTCCCCCATGGACAAGATGCCCAGTACCCGGATCTAGCCTAATGCTTGCATGACTGAAATTGCCCACTGGAGAAGACCAACGGTCGAAAGCTGAACACCGACAAGACCAAAATAGTGATTTTCAAGAAGAAACATCCCCATGGGGCTCCACCTGGTTGCCAACAGAGCTATGACTGACACCCACCACCCACGCCAAGAACTTCTGGATCATCATTGATAGCAAACTGAATATGATCGCCCTAGTCAATGCTGTCACCACTTCATGCTTCCATACCCTGAAGATGCAGAGGAAGATTTTCAAATGGCTCCTAATCAGCACTCAGAAAACTGTCATGTACCTCCCACAAGGTAGCTGGACTACCCTGCAAGCAGGGACCAACAAAAAACTCACCAGAAGGCTACAGACCATTCAAAACTCGGTGGCCAGAATCACCCTCAACCTCTCATGCCACACTCACATTGCACCACACTTGAAGGAGCACCACTGGCTTCTCATTCACAAACAAGCATTCAAACTCCTCACCCACACTTTCAAGGCACTACATAACACTGTCTCAGCATACCTTAATAATATCATCTGCTTTCACATACTTTCCAAACACCTCTGCTTGTAGAGACTCCTGCTTGCACAAATCCCACACATACAAAAAACAAATCCGGCAGTCGAGCCTTCTCCCACATTGCTCCTAAAACATGGAATGACTTGCTGCTACACATAAGACCCTCCTTCTCAGTTCATGAATTCTGCAGGAAACTGAAGACCTGGCTGTTCGAGTAGTTCTACATGGTACTAGGTATGGCTAGACTCACACCTGTTCAGCACCAGGATGCTCTCCCGGGGGGGGGGGGGTGTTGTGCTCTACAAATCTTCATAAAATAACATAACAAAACATGAGCAATGTATTTGATGTGCGAAAAAGAGTACATATGAATGAGTAGTCAAAGGTGGTTGCTTTGTTGACTTATACTGAAGAGCACGATGTTTCTAAATTCGTTACAAGATGTATGTATTACCTTTTTAAACAAAAACACATACTTTTTTCACTATGTTTATACATCCAAAATACATTTTCACACTACCATGTGTGATCTTTAAGATATAAGATGTGTTTTTATTGTTTTTGAATACTTAATAATTCTAGCTACTGAGAAACATTAAAAATCGTAAGCTAAATGTAAAATGCATTGTTTTCTGTTATTATATAGACAATACTGTCAAACACTTACTTCACACTAGAGACACTCCTCAGTATGGAGTGAAGCGCCAACAGTTTCCTGCAGTGACCATCAAAAAGCCTCACAAGCCCATTGTTTACCGATGGAAAGTTCAAACAAGGGTTATAATGTTTGAGGACACGCATTACAATATGGAAAGGTTGGGAGCTATGATTCCTGAGATAGGGGTGTCATTAACCGGAAATAAAGGATATCAAGAGGAACTGCTTAATTTATTAACGCTACTTAATAACACCAACAACAGATTCAGGGGTATATTCACAAGAACATGTGCTAAACATCTCCAAAAAATGTCAACGCAACTTTACACATCGCAGCCTATCGCAGGAAAATAACCCCGTGTTAACCTGGAATTCACAACACGGCGGTACCATGCGATAGTCCGCCCAAAACGCGGCCAATGACCTCGACGGAGATAAAAACACAAACCACAACACAACAAAACGTGCGATGAGCCCATTCGCGATGAGGAAAGCAGCGATAAGCAGCGCCAGGCCCGCGACACACACACGGCAGGCGGGAATAAGCACAACAAAAGCTTGAAAAAGTAAGACAAACCAAACAGAAAACAACAGCCAAGCACAATGGAGGCAACCAGAGCAAGTATACAACCCCACAAGCCCCACTTGCAACAAAACATTGTACATGGCAGGCCATCATGGACAAGGTGAATGCAGCCGGAGAGCGGAGGAGGACAAAGGAAGAAAACCAGAACAGCCGGAATAATGCGAAACGCACAAACAAGCAGAAACACGCCAACAACAAGAAGGCAGCAATGCACACCGGAGGTGGGAGTCCAGCACCACACCAGGAGCTGGATGACATGGAGGAAATGGTGTCCACCACATCAGTCTGGAGATGCTGGCAGGACTCGGGGACCAGAAACTGCCCAAAACAACAGACACAACAGCAACAGGGATCGGAACGACCAGGGACTGGGGGGACGGGGTGAGATGGGCACAATGGCACACATGCACAATTAAGCACAGCACAACTGCAGACGAACCATGCCCAAGAGTAAAAACACCAACCAAGAGCACAAGTCACACAACCCGGCAATATCACACCACTGAACAAGCACAGAAGTGAAAACCACACTGCCTGAAAGGGAGAAGGGTGAGCCAAATCAGAGCTGAAGGGACATCTCACACACAATGCACCACACACACATAGGAAGCAGAGCACCCCAACATCGAACACAATGTGGTACAAACACCAACATTTGCACAACCGAACACAGGACACAAGTGCACCTGCTTGTGGCTGGTAAACGGCCATACGCATCTGGCAAAGCACGAAACAGGGACATGATAATGCACAAGTACAAACCCACAGCCCTGATGGGGTAGCAATGCACATATGGCAGGGAGCCAGATAGTCCGTGACACACACATTGGCATACAAATCAAGACACAACACAGTTGGAGACAAGTGAAAGTACGGAAACTTTATCAACAAGTGCGTGTCAGTACGGCCAAGAGAAGTGCCATGATATGCGGACCAATGCAGCAGCATGTCTCAATGAGAAACGTAGGAAAGTGCCCATGTCCACCGCGGGGGAGTCCATCACCAACACAAGACAGTGCCAACCCGCGTTGGTTGTCCGCGCATGGATCAGGAGTCCAGGCCAATGCAGCCATGTCCACTGTCGTCTTGGGACATGTGACCAGATTCCCAACATGCAACCAGGCGTCGGGACATGTGCACTGGGTCACATCCAGTTGTGGCTGCAGGTACCTTGTCACTCATCCATGAACGCGAGTGCAGAAGCGTATACCAACATCTCCAATGAGAGATCGTTGTCCACCACATCTGACATGTCGTCCACGTAATCCATCAGCTGACCCGGACAGATGTGCTGACTCCAACCCCTGGCCCCAATGTGCACCAAAGCCCAATCGGGTAGCGGCTCAATGTGCTCACTGCACACGACGACTCGTGCAATCTCCCAGGTCCAGTTGCCAGCATGCATGCCAAACATCCATGCATGCCATAAACGGGCATCATGGTGACACTCCTGGTTGTGGGCCAACAGGGGGCGCACACACACGTCAAACTCCAGGTCAGCTACAGTCACGTTGGAGAGGCAGACATCCATGGTCCACTTGAATATGCACGAGCGACAATGCAACACAGGCTGAACGCAGGTGACGTTCGCAAGGCGGAAGCCCAGCCGGTAACTTTTCCGCAGCACTGCCAACGGCAGTGCCCCCGGTACATGCAGCAGACGTGCACGGTACAGGTCCATGTGACTGGAGTCGAGCATGTGTCCGGGATGGTCTGCCATTGCGTCAGTGGCTCTGCTTGAAGCGGCACTGGCTTGCCCTGCGCCAGTCCTGTGGATGAAATGGCACAACTCGGAGCAATGAGCAGTGTCTGTGTGCAATGGGTGCAGGCCTGGTGTGGGGTGGGAGTACGTGTGAAGGCCATTTCACGCACGCTAACTACGACCAAGGACTTCTGCATGTGGGATGTGTACACGTTGGTCTCACGTCAGGCAGTGCGTAGTGTGGGAGTCGCAAGTAAATGCTATCGTATCTGTCAGGGGGTGCTGGCCACATGCAAGTCCCAGTACGGAGCTGCAGATGTGCCACCGCCTGATAGTACAGACAAAGGACCCTTCATCCCTACAGTAACTTCACCATCTGCATGCATTCAGGAGATGTACAGAGGCCTGTCGTGGGTGTGGTGGGATGTCTGCGACCCTGGGAATGATGGATAATATGCCCAGCATGTGGCACATGAGTGGCCTCACTGTGTGTTACGTTGCCTCACAACTGCTCCTCCCTCCCACGAGCCCCCACACTTGTGTGCGCTGCGCGGTTGTATCACGTGCACTCCTACGGCACACCATTGTCATGCCTGTCCGCGCATGTCCAGCGGCATGCCAACAACACCTTGACCCTGGCCTTTAAAGGTGTGCGGCCACGTGAGTGTAGGCCAATGGTCCGGACAGGGCGGACACAGGTGTACAGTCCATGGCTGGCTGTGATCGTGCTGCGAATGAGGCTAGGCAACTGACTCATGCAGCCGCAGGACTCATACACATAACACCTGGCATGCATATGCCAAGACCCCGAGTGGTCTTGCGCTCCTACATTTCCCTGTACGTGCGGGCCCGCCCTCCTGGTGCATGCTACATCACAACATCGACTACTGTGGCCCTGGTGGCGACAACACCCCAACACAGAGACACACTTACCGCACATCCTGCCCAAGGCCAGGTCCGAGCCACGCCCTGCTCCCCCTGCCGAATCAGCACACCCCTGCGCTGACCAGACGTACGCAGGACCAGCACACGCCACTTGTGCATTCAGGGGGGGGCGGGCGAAGCTACATGTCCAGGGTCACTGCCAACACTGAGGTGACATGTTATCGTCCGCTGAAGACAGCACACTGTGATGTTGCAGGGCCCGTGCCCATCATGCTGACACAATGACCACACGGACACACTTGCTCAGATGGTGTGAATGGCTACGGGCACATGTGCCCAGCCACATTTATTAGCAGGCACACATATCGAGTGACACCTGTGTTGGATGTGTGTGGGGTGTGTGCACACCAGCCGGCAAGGGCTGCCTGGTGCAGTCAGAAATCGACAACATTGTACATCGTAAAGGACACAACCATTCAACCATAAAGGCCCCATGAATTGTGCTGCACAGAGTTAGTGGCCCCGGATGCACAGCGTCCTGCACGGGCCTACCGCCACAGGCCGCTGACTTGCGGGGCACTGGGGCAGGGTCACGAGAGCTGGGCAGGTTTCCATAGATGACAAAGGGGCTTGTCGCGGAGTGTCTCGGTGGACAGTGGAAGGTGTACCCCCAGGGCATGAGGCAGAGGGCAGAACCATGCTGAAACAGTCACTATGGTGGAGATGAATGGAACAGACACATGTCGGACACCAAGTCCGGTCCAGCCAGATGAAGATGCAGAAAACCACCAGGCCATGGACTCAGGTGCCACCAAAGTCCAACCAGAAAGTGCCCATGACTCATTGCGCACAGAGTTAGTGGCACCAGTGCTGTTAGGGGATGCCGCCTGCGATGAGGCGTGTCCAATGGTGTGGACTCCTCCACATCTTACCCAAGACACAGTTCCACATGTGTGACCTACTGGACCGCAGTGTAGGCCTGAGGCAGCAGTCAGCACGGGCCATTCACAGAGTGTCGCCGGCTTAGGTTGGATGGCCCCACCGGCCTGCATAGTTCAGGTTCAGTGGCACCACGGGACGTGGACTTGCGGTGAACAGGGTTGATGGCACCAGGTCAGTTGTTGATAGTGTTCGATCACCTCCGTGACTCTGATCCGGCTTTCGTCCGGACTGAGCCGCATCTTCCTCTTACTCCTCTCCGTGCATTCACTGGTGTGGACTCTGCCATTCATGATTCACGACTAGGTGCTGGATGTGGGACCTACTGGTCCGCAGGGTAGGTATGAGCCCTCATCCACGTGTCGCCGGCTTGCGCTGAACAGGGTTAGTGGCACCACAAGTCGCCGGCTTGCGTTGAACAGGGTTAGTGGCACCACGTGTCACCGGCTTGCGTTGAACAGGGTTAGTGGCACCACGTGTCGCCGGCTTGCTTTGAACAGGGTTAGTGGCACCACATGTCGCAGGCCTGCGATATGGAATTATGCCTCACTGATCGAAGGGAGTCTGGTGCTGTGGCCGCTGCCACGGACTTGGGGTCACTGCCATTCAGGACTCAGGACACAGTTCCACATGTTGGACCTACTGGGCCGAAGAGGACGCCGGTGGAGTATGTAAATGAGAAAGGAGTAATGTGGGCCAGCGCCGGGGGGGCCAGCGATGGTCTGCGGAGGCTGCAGAGGTCGCGGGACTGGTGCTTGGAGCTTGCACCGGCACGTGGTGGGCCCTCTTTGACACACGCCAGTGTAGTCAGGTGAGCGGAGCCTCGTTGGTGCGCTGGGGCAGGCATGACGGGTCAAGGGACCAGCGGCCCGGGGTGCAGCAGGCGCACAGGGACGCAGGCCCTGCCGCGCTCGGCGCAGGACTCATGGCGGGCTGAGAGGTGCCGCCCTGGCAGACGCGTTGTCCATTCCGAATGAGAACCACGCCCAGTGCGACGGGCTTTTTGTTCACACCCCTACGCAGGCCTGGCGTACGCAGGTCCAACCCACTATGCATGCGCATGCAGGGGGGGATGTAACGTGCGACATTTCCGCGTTCTGCCCCACAGCCTGTGGGGACATGGTAGCGTCCACTGGCCACTACACTCCATGCACCAGCAGTTGATCTCCACATGCCCATTTCCGTGGTTTGCACTCTGTGGTCTGTCCGGCACCTCCACGCCACACCTGGCATTGGGTAGGTTCACATTCCTTGGTCACTTGCCGCTCTCGCACATGCCTGCTCCATGCCTCTCCTCACATCCTGCTATTGTGTGTCTGTGGTGCCATGCCGTGGCTGGGTTGTGGGCATGGCAAGGTCAGATTCCCAATGGAGTCGTGTTGTCGTGTCTGGTCGGTTGGCATGTTGTGTGTCATGTTGAATGTAGTTGTGCTGCGTGCCCATTGCCAGTGTCGTGAGTTGCATGACTGTGGGCTGGAGGTGTGTGGTGTGTTCATTTGGGACTTACCAACGGGCACTGCATTTCCATGGGTGCCATCCTGGGAGCACTGGGTGATGATGGACTGTCGGGAGATGTGAGAATCATGCACACTGCCTGGGGAGTTGGCCACAACATTGTTGAGGAGTCCCGGGCGGTCCACTGTTGCCTGCACATTCATGATATGCATGTGCTTTCTGTTGTGGTAGTTGTGTGCAGTGTCGGCAGGGTACATGAGGGGTACATGTGTGCAGTTGATTGGCCCTGACACGTGAGGGAATCCAGCTATGGCGTAGGGGCCTTGCTTGGTCTCCAGCAGCTCCTGCGCAGTGTGGGTGAAGTGGAGGTGCTGGGGTACCAGGCTGTTGTTGGCATCCAGGACAGGTGTGATGACCTTGGATGGGGCTGGCTGTGTGACTCCTCGACTCTGGCAGTTGTGGATTGGATGGTACCAGAGGCCGACATGTGCTGCGCAGCTGGCAGCTTTGTCTGCGGAGGGATGTTGGTTGTCAGCTGGGTTGGTACCATCAGCAGGTGGGGGATGTGGGTCAGGATGCGGGGGATGGTTGTCCTTTTGGGCCTGTAGTGGGCAATGTCCTCCTCTGGCGTTGGGTCTGGGCAGCAGGTGCGTTTCAGGTGGGTCCACTGTCTTTGTGTACGCTGCCTCTGTGGTGTTCCCGGGGGGGGGGCGGGGCGGGTCCTGGGGGTGGTGGCGGGCCTGGGGTGGGTGGGGGTGGGTGTTGTGGCCCTCATGGGTCTCCGAGCTGCATTATCATTGTCTCCATGGCATCTGTGGGTCTTCAGATGTAGCTCTTGGCTGGGCTCCCTTTCATGCTGCAGGTAGTCGTCCTGCTTAACACCAGCAAAAGGCAGGTGTTAAATCCCTGGTGCTACCGCGGCTTATCGCCTGTTTTTGGTTCGCATCGCAGATCTGGCAGTTCGTTCTGAAAGTGGTGTTGTGGTTTTTTCATGTGTTTTTGCACGGGAATGCCTACTCTGCATCTCATTAGGGTTAGTTGGTGGTGTCCACCGTGGAGATACATTTTGGGGCAGTTATCGCGGGAATACTGGGGATGTCTGCAGTTTGCACCCGCTTGTGAATGGGGTGTTAAATCTAGCTCCACTTTTGATGAGTTAAGGTGGAGATAAATCGGAGATAAGTCCTTGTGAATATCCCCCTAAGTTTATTTTAAAAACAGCCAGGCGCGCCATGAAATATGCTGGCATCCTGCCTGAATATATTTCCCGTGTTGGGGATTTTCAAAGGGTGATATTTAATCTCATGATTTCTTGTCTACTAGAAAATTGCAAAAGCATTATTTGGTTTGACGGATTTATGGTTTATGGTTGTATTTGTCAGGGAATATAGAACAAAAACGGCAGTGCCTTACTTCGAAGTCTTAAGTCAGTGCTGTAAGAGGCCACTGAATGCTGTGTTAGTTTCAATGAAATAGGTTATGCAAATTTAACCACACTACAACCTGACATGCAATCCATGAACTTCCTGTAAATTAAATTGGTATTAAAAATCCAACGTTTGTTCCTGATGCGTTGTATGTATATCAAATAATTTCGACATTGAATGCATCTTATGTTTGTGAATAGCATGTTCTGTTACATGGATCTTTCTTTATTGTATGTTGTATAATAATAAATATTAATTAAAATGTATGGAACCAAAAAATCCAACCTTCTCCCACCAATACTAGACCTTGTAAATTCAAAGATGCATATTATCACCTCAATAACTAATGCTAATGTTGACTTAAAGTCGCGTACAGAGGTTGAGGAACAGCAGTAATTGTGGGGGAGAACACTACGTTCACATCCTTCCTTTATTCCACTCACCAAATTTAGGGGCATATATATGAGGAAGTGGCGGAGTGAGGCGTTAGCCTTCATGGCTTAACGCCTCACTCCGCCACTTCAGAAACGCAAGGCTGCACCATATTTACAAGGATATGGTGCAGCCTTGCGTTTCCCTGCGCTGGCGATACACTGCTAAGTGCATAGTGCAAGGGTGTCTGCGTGCAGGGGAGGATTGTTTATGTGTAGGAAGGTGTCCCTTCTTGCACATAAACAATCCTAAAATGCCATTTTGTCACTTTTATGTGTGCTGCTTCATGCAGCACACATGAAAGTCACAAAATGACCTTCCTGTACATAAACAATCCATGGCAGTTTGCTTTTCCATGTGTGCTGCACACAGCACACATGAAAAAAGCAAAAACGAGGAGAAATAATGCATTTCTCCTCGTTTCCCCAACTTAAGTCCAGGTTTTCCCTGGTCTTAATTTTGGCGCTGCCTCCTATGTACGCTGCCCTTGTACATTGGGGGCAGCGTAAAAATCAATGGATGTTGCGGTGGAACGCCCACCGCAACACCCCCTGCCCATCCCTTTCACACTAACCATAGCGTGAAAGGGGGCCTTATTTCCAAGGCAGCATTAAGCCATGTTAAGTGGCTTAACGCTGCCTTGTAAATAAGGCTAAGCCCCTATCGCCACCACAACATCAGAAAAAGTGACGTTGTGGTGGCGATAGGGGCTTGTACATATGCCCCTTAGAGTTTACTACAGGCCCTGCATTGAACTCTATGGGTTCATAAGAATCCCTGTCACAGAAGTTTATACAAAGCTATTTAAATGTTTGGTGTGCATCCGTGATTCGTGACGGACGCTTATACTAAACTTTTAAATTGTTTTGCTTTTCTGAAAACAATTCCCAAAGTGGCAGTTTGTTTTTAAAAAACTATAAAAACTAATGGATCCAACACCATGAGAAGGTGTGAGGGCCTTTGTTTTAGTTATACTGTCTCTCACCACCAGGATATTGCTGTTGGTGATGCACAGTAAAAAAAGCCAGTCGAACACTCACTCTAAATAGGGCAAATGGTTGGATGACTGAACTCTAATGGCTCGTTCTCCCTCGGGTCATTAGAGGAATGTTTACGCCAATGGAGTAAATTTTATTCAGTTGTTGTAAACCTGGCAGTAGAGCTGGCAGTACACCCAACTCAAAATTGGGGGACGGACAGTCAGATCAGTGGACAGGGTACTCCGTCACTGTTGCAATGTAGTACCCTGTCTTTCACATTCAGTTTAAGAACCTTTGGTGCTACCTTTGCTAACTCAGGGGCCTATTAGGATGGCGGGCGGATCACCCCCGCAGGGCCGGCGGTAGCCACCGCCGGCCCGGCGGGGGCGATCCACCCGCCATCCATGCCTGAGTGACCCCCGCCATATTAAGATGGCTGGGGGGTCCGCGGCGGACGGAAAGACCGTCCGCCGCTTTTCCGCCCGGTCGACTCGTCGACCGGGCGGAAAAGGGACATAACATGGTGGCGGTGTCTGCAAGACACCGCCATCCATATTATGATGCACGCGGAAATGTGCCAATGCGCAACATGCTTCATTCACATTGCGGTGGGTGCTGCTCACAGCACTGCCCGCCGCAATGTATATGATGCGGGATGCCACCGCCACCGTGGCGGTGGCATCCTAATAGACATGGCGGGTCCGCCGCACCTCTTGCGGGCGGTCCCATTTGCGGTGGCAGGCGGACTTTGTCACACAAGTGTAGCACACATGTGTCTAAAGCACCTAAATAGGCACAAGCCTATAGAGGCATATCCTGCACCCTATCTCAGGTACATACAAACATATACAAACACACAAGACTTACACACACATCCCAGAGGAGCATACATGCTCTCAGAAACACCCAGTCCACACACTCACACACATACACACACAACCTGAAGAACACCCACACAAAAACACAAACATACACATGTACAATCCACAGAGAGAGATATAGACATAATCAAACGCCGTTTATGCAGATGTACGCAGGCACAGAAACACACATAGAGGCAGGTCCCACCACACAGGTACATGCATAGCACACATACAAATACAAGTCTTCATCTCCGCGCCTCCGCTCCCCTACTAACTCTCCTTCATTTCTCCTTCTCTCCCAAATGTACAGCAGCGAATGGGCCTCCAGTTGGTTGTGGCAGTACACAAATTAGGTCAGTGAATTCCAGTTGCCTGCCAATGGAGGAGACAACGGTCAATGAGGCAGGCAAAACAGTCCGATCAGTTATTAAAACTGGTAATCCAGCATGCCTTGACAGTGAAGTGAACCATTTTCTGGACCATTTGCATCTCTATCGCTGACATTACAATCACAAAGCAAGTAGCTGTTACTGGTTGGCTGGCTCTTTGTTTAGAGCCAGCCAATCAAAATTCAGCTCTGCAATGAACCAAATTAATCAGCTTAATGCAACCTGGAGGTGACTCTCCAGATTAACATCTCACTTTATGGAAAGAATTACACGATTTCCAATCCTAAAGTAGCTGCCCTAGTTAGGCAGTGTTTGGGCCCACCAGAGGTGCAAGCAAAGTTGAGAAATCGCTGGATAGCCTCACTGTGAGAGATTCTGATGGCAACACGCAGTCTAAAATGGTCCTTGTTGCAATATGTACTGAGGCCCTCATTTATGGGGATTTGGCTAAACCAAAGTGAAAGGGCATTAGTGCACCATATTAATGCAATATGGTGCATTACTGTCCTTTCCCCCTTGCGCTGGTGCCGTTTCAGCAGCCTAGCGCCAACTCAGGCACCCTTGTACCATGGTGCAAGAGTACCTGTGTTGT
This sequence comes from Calotriton arnoldi, assembly GCA_963921515.1. Lineage (NCBI taxonomy): Eukaryota > Metazoa > Chordata > Amphibia > Caudata > Salamandridae > Calotriton > Calotriton arnoldi. Next base: position 306,539 of record CAWUFW010014225.1, on the reverse strand, counting down.
CGGCAGGATTGCTATTGTGCAGGAAAGGGGCACCCTCCTGCACAGAAACAATCATAAGAGGTGCTTTCCTCTTTCTATGTGTGCTGCAGAATGCAGCACACATAGAAAGAGGAACAAATGAGTAGAATAAATGTATTTCTCCTCGTTACGCCTCACCTTGGGAGGCGTGAGGTTTTGGCACTTCCCCAGGTTTACATGCTCTTGTAAACAGTGGCGGCTCCTCCGCTAAGGTGGAGGAGCATCGCCCCACTGCTTTGCAGCAGTGAAATAAAGTAAAAATAAAATGATAATAACTCGAGGTTATTATCATTTTAATGTTTCTTGCTGCTGCACCTTTGTGGGAGGGGCGGGGCTGCTCTGATGACAGAGGAGCAGGGGGAAGAGTGGTGGCCCACTGTAAGTGCACATGACTGTTTGACCGGCCATCTATCACAGCCTGGGTGGAGAACATGCCCAGGCTCCCACTGCCTGCCTCAGTGCCGAACCACGGCACTCAGACCAATCACAACGCTGCATTGCAGTGTTGTGATTGGCTTAGGGCAGCCTGGGTGCTTCCTGTTCCGTTCCGGCCGGGAGAGACGACGGAGGGACGATGGAGGAGAGATGAGGAGAGTACTTTTTTTTCCTTTCTTAAACCCCCTTACCCCTTACCCCTCCGCCCCCAACCCCCTGCCCAGCCACCCCCGATCCATGCTGGCCGCTACTACTTGTGAATCTGGGGAAGTGTCATAACCCATGGGTGTTGCGTGTGGAAATCCACAGTAACGCCCATGGAACCCCTCCTGAGTGCAAAGTAAGGCAACGCAGTGATTTGCGCTGCCTTCCATTATTCCATATCTATGAGGCCATTCAAAGCAATGCCTGATGGTTTTGCGTGGCCTCATGGATATGATTTTGTAATTTGCGCACCTGAAGCATCACAAAAAGTGACGGTCCGGCGGCGCTGGGGGCTCGTAAATATGCACCTGAATCTCTAGACACATTGCTTAATTCTTGCTCGATTTGAAGATTCTGATGAGCCAAAATACGAAACATAGGAAATCTTCCAGTGTGAAAATCTAACCTTTTCTCACACAAAAGTATCAGATGGTGACAGGACCATGGATGTACTATTGGACCCCTTCAACCCGTTTTGGGAAAATCATGATACTCATAAACAAGATACATTTTTAGTTATTATATGTTTTATTATGAAATAAGCAGATATTTGTGCTACAGTATTTCTATTTCACTGTAAAAGCCAGCCAGTAAGGCAGAACTATCCATTATAGAAGTAATGCCTTGTATACAACTACAAGTAAAAAAAATTGTTTTAGCTATAATCTAAATCATTCAGCGGTTTCAGCCACATTCAGCAGTTTCAGCCTCAAGCATAGCTGCACAACATGGGGAATCCAAGCGATGACAGACCAACAAATTGAAAGTGACATGAACTCATACAATTCCTTGTCTTATCATACACTAAATTAAATATTTAAATATACTGTTTTCATTTCTGCATCTGAAACCATCCATTATTTAAGCGATTCAATGTACAATAACCTGGTCTGGAGTTCCATAAAATCCTGAATTGTGTCGAATATTTTTTGCAAATCCATTAACAAGTGGTGGGTGTGTGGAAGGAGTTCACACACAGATAGGATTTTTTAGTGTGTGCGGTAATGAAGTTAATGCACAGCTATTACAAATCAAGTAAACAGGCTGATGTTTAACTCTGCAAGGCGAGGCGAAAGACTGTTGGGGAACTTTATTACAACAAAGTAAATACTAGTGATCAATGGCATACTGCGACATGCTTTATAAATAGGGGTGTGCAAGTAATTTTCTTTTGCAAAATGTTAGTAAAATTACACAAAAGTTATACGTAGTTATGCAAAATGCGAAACTGGCGTCTGGTGCAGTATTTTAGTCAGAAATGTATCGTCACTTCCACTTTGGATGAGAAGATGCATTTTGTGCTAAACAATAGTGCAAAATAAACTATACCCACGGCGAAGCACGGGGCAGATTTACAAGCCCCTTGCGCCTTCTTGCGCCGCCATTGCGTCACTTTTTTTGACGCAACGGCGGCGCAAAAAATGCAGCCTATTTACAACGTGACGCATCTAGGGAGATGCGTCACGTTGTAAAGCCCTGCGTCACATTATACTTGCGTCAGGTATAATGTATGCAGGGTGGGCGTTCCCACGCAGGAAGGCCTCATAAAAGTGACGCAGTGAAATCTTGTAGATTTCATTGCGCCACTTTAGGACGCCACTGCGTCAAAACCTTACGCCTGCTTGAAGCAGGCGTAAGTAGTGACACAGTGTAGTGGGAATAGGCCTCAACACGCATTCCTGGAGTTGCGCCGTGCTTGCAACAGGACTCCAGCAATGCGTGACTTTTGCCCCAACAGATGCGTCAGAATTTCTGACGCATCTGTCAATCCTTGAGCCATGGTGCACCGTATTGTAAATACGGCGCATCCATGGTGGCGCAAGGGTTTCCCAGAGCGGCGCAGGGAAAGTGACGCATCTCTACAGATGCGTCACTTTCTTGTAAATCTGCCCCCTCGTCCGCATACAGCCTGTCGTTTGCGTTGTTCCAGTCTGTTTGTAGTAAATGTTTACCGAAACTAGCACATTGAAGTAAATTATGTGATGTGGCATAATATTGTCATTTCGGGACTCTTGCGTAACAAGAGTAACTCGAATTTAACGAAATTGTTCAAATTACGCTGGCATAAGGCAAATTTCGTCTCTGTTTAATAGTTTTGATTTATCTTTCTGGTTTGTGCTAGATAATTTTTTATTTCTTAAACTTTTATTAGATTTCAATGTAACATAAAATTTGACAGAATTGGCCAATTGGAGGTTTGAGCAAATCAGCGGAAAATGGCCTTTCAACCTAATAAACAATATATGTAGTGTGTGTGCCCGATGTTATTTTAGGTGCACATAAATAGTGTTTGTTTCTCTCTAAATATACAAAATAAGGTGAATTTCTACAAACAGATACACCCCAGTGTTCTTCTAAATAATTGTGGGGAGTGTCCATCTTTTCTTCTGATTTAATCATGCGCTGATTTAACAAATACAATAATTTGTTTACTACCAGTTGCAAAGTGCCCATTCCTCTCTAAGACATTATAGCCAAGAAAAAGCAAACTAATCAACAGTTTAAAAAATTGGCCGAAATGCATATATTTTTTGCTAAAAATATATTTCCATTTCAAATACAAGTCAATATTGGTCACAACAGACCTCTCCTTTTATGTAATCAAGCACATACATGAAGTGTTTTTTTTGTTAACATTAAACACATATCAAGTAGGACCACTGATAAAACATAATTGCAAGCCACTTCTTCTGCCACATAAATATGAATTTGTCTCACTGACTACACTATCTGACATCTACTACATGAATGCACATTTTAACAAAACTGTTTCTGGCTCAAACGGATCAAATGACAATTAACAAAACTCTTCTTGTCACTGTTTAGCTATTTATTCGTGTAACTCATTATTTATCTAGGTGACAATTTTTCCCGGGTAGTGTAAACATCAGCACTCTAGAGCGATCACTTTTGCAGTAATCTTAAATACTCAAATGCAATTCAAAGTGGGTGAAAACAAAAAAACGCTCTTTATCATGAATATTTTTCTCACTGTTCGTTCAAATTCTAGAGCACATCTCAGACACCGTTCCCAAAGCAGAAGTTATTTCAAGAGGGCATTCATTCGTTATAAGAAATGCAAAAATGTTGCATCTCTTAGTAAAATCCCAGGCCTTGAATCCTACAGTAACTCTTAGTGAGACACCTACATAATAAATATGAATTGTACCATACCAGTGGTTCTTTTCCTGGGGTTTGCAGACCCCCGAGGGTCCAGCTCATCGACTCAGAGGTCAGAGGTTGTTTGGAAAATTAAATAATATTAGCAGGATAATGAAGTATATATTCATAAAAAGCACAATGTAATAATGAAAACTGTACAACATTCTGTACATTTGAAGGAATTTGAAATTGGAGGCTGAAAATTACGTTGGTATCCTTAACTTGGTTTGTGGAAGCAGCTACAAGTACAGCAAACAGAATCAAGTATGGATGATTGATGGCCTCAATTGAAGCTCTGGTGTTTGCTGACAAAAGAGAACATGAATTAGGAGCAAAAATGACAAAGTGAGATGCTACAGCCTAGCATATCACTTCATCTGTTAGAAATAAAAGCAATTTTCAAAAAGCTCAAATCTTCCCATTCAAATAAAAATTATGATTTTTGGCCTTTTTTTTGTTTGCAAATTAAATAAAATATTTTATAATTTGTGTTTTGGTGTTTGTGTACATGTTTCTCTATTTTTGTGTTTTGCTTTCAGATTGAAATCGTAGAAATTGCTTAGGCCGGGGTCCCCAGCTTTCAGTAGTGATTCAGTGCAGGTCCATACAAGGCAAAAGATTAAGAACCACTGTACTTCAAGTCAAAAGATTAAGAATCACTGTACTGTACTGTTCTGCTGGACTGCTTCTTAGTGAAAAGTGGGCCAAATACTGCACACCGTAAACTGAAACTGAAGAGAGTTTTAGAACCTATAGTTTTCTTTCTAATAAAACGCATGTATTTTTATACCACTGGAATCACTTTTGCATCAGTGCATTAAATAAGTAGGTAATTCACCACTGAATCAGTTACATTATGTGCCTTTCTTTGCATAAAACAATTTGCCTTTCTTCACTGCATAATTTATTCATCTCTGCCATATACTTTTGGTTCTCCACTGCCACATAATTTCAGTGGCCATGATTATAGGGCATTTCAGATTCTAAGGTGCTGGTTCAGTGGTCTGATGTAAATGATCTAGGTCTAGATGTATGAAGAAATAGCGACTCGCAAATCAGTCGCAAAGTAGTTTGGGCATGAAAGAGTGGAATTATGTGCTATACGAAAACCATTTGCAGTAAACTTTTGCGATGCAACTGTTTTGTGAATCAGTAATTTTTGCTCCAAAATAGCAAGTCGCAATTATAGAATCCCTAATTGCGATTCTCTAACGGTATGTTTGAGGCTGTGCAACTAGGGACTAGTCAGGAAAAGGACTATTTGCACATGCAATTTAACACCAATTCAAACCAGGTAATAACTGTGTGCAAACTGTAAAAGCTGGCCTAGAATGCATATGGGGTTTCCACAATGGCTGCTCTGTACGTGATTGTACGTGATTGTAAGGACAAATATAGGCTAAGTAGCAATGTTATAATGGAAATTATTGCCCTTTTAAAGCTATATCATGAAAGCAGCTCTCTTTGCAGCAATTATATCCCCACTCATGATCAGGTGTTGTGCTCATTACACCTATTGAAGCAAACACAAGGAGATGATGGACAGTGCCCTGAAACTTTTCAGACACTCACCCCCAGTCACAGATCTGGGTTGAATCCATCATCGTTATTTAGCTCACTTTGCCACCTCAGTTCAGACCCAGCTATATGCAAATCAGTCTTGACCCTGTGCCTCATGGGAACAGTCCAGCCCGAAATGCCAAGGCAGGTTTCCCTGGACCGGAAACAAGCATCCTGGGACCGGGTTCGGGGTAATACCTCTCATCAGCCAGGCTAGCTTGAATCCAGTGGCAAAGTGAGCAAGGGACCAACGTCTGGGCATACCCTGCCAACTTAGGGCGAACAAAGCAAACACAAGGAGCTGATGGACAGAGCGCTGAAACTTTTCAGACACTCTTCCCCAGTCACACATCTGGATTGAATCCATCATCGTTCTTTAGCTCACTTTGCCACCCCAGTTCAGACCCAGCTATATGCAAATCAGTCTTGACCCTGTGCCTCATGGGAATAGTCCAGCCTGAACTGCCAAGCCAGGTCTTCCCTGGACCGGAAACAAGCATCCTGGGACAGGTTTCGGGCTAACAACCCTCATCAGCCTGGCTAGCTTGAATCCAGTGGCAAAGTGAGCAAGGGACCCACGTCACAGATCTGGGTTGAATCCATCATCGTTCTTTAGCTCAATTTGCCACCCCAGTTCATTACACCTATTGTAGCTATCTGTCAGCTATCAGGATGTGATTGCTGTTGCACGAGGGGTGTCTCAAAGAATGTTTTCACTGATCACTGATGCAATATCGACTCCTAAAACCTCGACCTACAAAAATATCGCGGAAAAAATATCGTAGACAAAAATATCAACACCCTATACTTAAACAAGAAATTACAAAAACATCGATAAAAATATATTGTCTATAAAAATATCGATGACAAAAATATCGACAACAAAAATATAGTTTACAAAACTATTGATAACATTAAAATAAAATGAAACACACTAAAAATATCGATATTAACAATATCGACTACACAAACATCGATAAAATACATATAAACTATATCGAAAATAACATTTAAAGTTGAAAAAATACTATTTACAATTATATAATTAAATTACATATCCCAATTACTTAAAATAAACTATAACAAGATATATAAAAATATTAAATTATTTAATACAAATACTATTACAATACTAACACAAATAAATAAATTAACAATACATTAAATAAATATCCAATGAACTGAAAATGAACTAAAATTAATATATATCAACTATAAATAATTTAAATTTCATGTATTTACAAATATATTTAAATAACAACAATAAATAACATAAATACAAATATTATATATATTAAACTAATTAAAAGGTAACTGCTAAAAAATAAAAAAATGGTACCTCGATCAATAAATTGAAACTGAACAAACACAAACCAATAGAAAATGTTAACTAATTAAATAAACACTATAAAAACAAGGAATTAATTAACGCAATTTTACCGTATATTGGCCAAACAAGGAGGAAGAGCATTACTTTGCGATAGAGAGAACAGAGAAGAAAGAAGAACTACAGATACAACTATATCGAAATTTCTACAACACAGGTAAGAACAAAACTTTATAACAAAATACAAATACTTCACCTTGTTTAATTTAATTAAGTAAAATCATTACATGTTTTTCTTTAAACTTCATTACAAATACACCTAGAAAATACAGGACAAAGAGTTTCGTGCCCACAAAATTTAACTCAACATTATTAAAAATATAACAAAGTAAATATAGAACTTAACCTACAAAGAAATTACATTATTTTGATTTTTAAAACGTAATAAAAGTACAAAACATAGCTAACAAATTTTTTTCTTTTTACAGCTGCCACAAAATTCTACTAAACATCTACATCAACAAAAACCACTTTATCAACGAAAAATAGTAAATATATAATTTGTATTGCAAAATGTTTTAAAATAAAGACTAATTAGCACATGCAACTAGCTTATTACTGGTAACAAACAAGCCGATTCTCAAAATAGCCTCATTTACGACCGATAAAAGTACTTTTAAAATGCATCAACTCAAAACGCAATAGCAAAATGGGTACTATCAAACTGCAAATAGTTTCCAATTCATTCCTATAGCCCTCTACACCCATAGGAATTAATACAAAATATTCTACTTCCTATTACAGATTGTGTATAAATATCAATTTATTTAGCAATTCCTACATACATTAAAAATTGCAACTCTTAAATAGTAATTCCTTAAAAATCGCTATTAAAGATTCACAATTCTTTAGCTTCATACATGTGTTCATAAATTATGAAAATAATCTAATAAACTAAAAATATTACCTTTTCTCTTTTATTTCACAGCTTACACTTCACAACAACTGCACCAAAAATGGTGACAACAGACAACTTCAAAGAAAACTACAAAATCGACATTAAAGAAAAACATTCCACTAAGGGCCCAATTCCGATCTCCCTAGGAAAGCCCTCCATACGACTCGGATCCGGAGGGCTTTCCGAGCGAAACGTGCTCCAGGGGTCCGAACTAGCGAGTACGATGCAGCCGTATGCTTACGGACTCGGTTCGCTCGGACTCCCATGGAACTCTATGGGAGCCCGTGTACAGACGCGTACACAGGCTCCCATAGCAGAAAAGGGGTGGATGGGGAAAAGCGTACACCCTCACACTGTGCATGCCTGGATCAGGGGAACCCGTGGGCAGCCTCCGTGATAGATTCGGAGAGCCCCGGGTGAAGGGGGGCTTGCTACGGCCCCCCGAAGTACGCTTCCGACAGTCGATTCGTCTCACTGAGACCGAGGCGGAGCGGCTGTCCGAATTGTGCATCGTACTCGCTCGGTCGGAAATCGGCTCCATTGCGCGGCACGATTCATCTACAAATGAGATGTACGGAGCGGTTCGGGTCAGGAAACGATTTAGGGGCCGATTCCGATTCGGGCCGGAAATCTCTCCGACCGAGCCGGACCCGGAGAGATTTCCGACCGAATCGGACTCTAGCAGTCCGACCGAATGAGTACGATGCGCACGTATGCCATCGAACTCGATTCGGTCGGACTCCCATTGAAGTCAATGGGAGCCAGTCGTACGACGCGTACACGGGCTCCCATTGACTCAATGGGCACGACGCGAACAAGGGCGCCCCCTACAGCATGTTCGCGTCGGTGCGGGTCGTGCCGTACATGCACGTATAGGGGGGACCCATGTGTCCCCCCTGTGTGCGACTCGCGTGCCTACGCTTCCAGGGGGTCCGACACGGACCCCCAAAGTGCAGCTCCGACAGCTCCTTCGAGCCGGACTGCGCGAGTCGGTCGGAGCGGTCGCGATGCGCATCGTACTTACCCGGCCGGGGAACGTCTCCATTGCGCGGTGCGAGTCGTCCCCATGCGAGTCGGTCGGAGCGGTCGGGTCCTGCGAACGAGTCGGTCGGAGATTTCGCGAGCGCACGCATCGTACTGGCTCGCCCGGACGCACGTACGATTCGGTCGGGAAATAGGGCTCCGAATCGGATCCGGTAAAGCCGAATCCGATTCGGAGCCCTACCGGCCGAGATCGGAATCGGCCCCTTGGTCAGCGCTTACGCGATCTTTGCATCTTACTTGGTTGTCCCGACCCGTGTACAATTCGGTCGTAAACAAGGGCTACGAATCGGATCCGGTAAAGCCAAATCCGATTCGGAGGCCTTCCGAATGACATCGGAATCAGGCCCTAAGTAAGTATATAAAGGAACTAACAAATAGAACAAAATAATAAACAATAAATTAAATAAAATAAATTTTTTAACTAATAAATACTTTTCTCTTCACAGCTTCTACAAACTCCACCACTACAATTAGTAAGTATTACTTGTTTTACTACTAAATACAAAATGATACAATTAAATAAAAAATATATGTAACATTTTAATAACAGAAACATTTTGCTTTCATAACAACAGAAAATATAACAGTGAATAAACAACGACCATCAAAACATACCATAAAGAAAAGTAAAGCAACCTCTAATGTAAGTGTATTTTCTATGATACTAATTATACCAGCATGTTTATTATTTAAAATTGCATAATTATTAAACATATATATATAAATCTTCACAGATATACCCCAAAAATGGCAGAAGGAGCAAAGTACATCGTAAAAGGGGAAACTACTGCTTTGCTACATGGGATACATTTATACCCAAGAAAAAGTTATAGAAAATAAAACCCATTGGAAATGTAGCAAATATTATTCCAATGCCTGTTATGGGAGAGCCACTACAATAGATACCAATGTAGTGAATGTTAGAGAACACAACCATCCCCCCAATGTAACTGAAGTTGAAGTAAGAGATGCCCTAGAAACAAGAAGGGAAGCAAGCATAAGTTCCCAACAGACAAGCACCCAAATACTAAAGAATGTTTTGACTAGAGTGCCAGAACATGTCACAGGACAACTACCTTCCATCCCCACTTTGAAAAGACTAATAGAAAAAACTAAAAGAGCTACAGCTCAAACTTTACCTATTCCCCAAGCTTTTGGAGAAATCCAAATACTACCTGAGCATACCATCACCCACAAAGAGGAAAATTTCCTTATTTATGACAACGAAAGTAATGAAAAAAGAATTATATGTTTGCAACTAATACAAATTTACAGAAACTTAAAAACTGCGAAACATGGATGATGGATGGCACATTTAAAGTTTGCCCCGAACCATTCTATCAGCTGTATACCATCCACGGAGAATATGAAGAGACAAATATCCCCTTTATTTACACATTACTGCCTAATAAACAGAACACCACTTATGTAGAACTACTAACTATAGTCAAACAATTCAAAGAAAATTACTGTCCCCAAAGAATCATAATAGACTTTGAGCAGGCAATGATTCAATCAATCCTCAAACTAAACCCACACACTGCAATACAAGGTTGCTATTACCATTTTAATCACAGCATATGGAGACACCTACAGAAATCTACTTTGAGCATAGATATTCAACAAATAGCAACTTTGCCTATCAAATTAAAAAAATAATAGCCCTAGCCTATGTCCCAACTACTGAAGTAGCCAATCACTACAACTTACTTATAGAAAGTCCTTTCTATCAAGCTAATGAAACAAAATTAAGTCCTTTCCTAGACTACTTCGAAGACACCTGGGTGGGAAGGTTACATAGGTCAGGGCACCGTGGACAACCTAAATTTCAGATCCCCTGGTGGAACGTGTGCGCCAGTATTGTGGCTCAAAAAGCCAAAACAAACAATGCGGTGGAAGGATGGCATAATGCCTTCCAAGCCACAATAGGAAGGGGACAACCAACACTTCATAACCTCATTGAAGCAATTAAAAAAGAATAGAGCTACCAAGAACTCAGACTAGAGCAATCACTAAGTAAATAGGCCCTAAACTAAGTAAACAAACTAAAACTATGTACGAATACCTACAACATAAAACTAAGTTGTATCCAAATACCCAAGGTCTAGAATACGTAGACATAGTTGCTAAATCAATTCTTTAAACTGGTTATTCAAGCTGGGGGTTACAGCTTCCGATTGAGCGGTTGAGCGAGCAAGCGAGTTGAGCGAGGTCAGCGAGTTGGGAGGACGCCGAGGTCAGCGAGGTCCACAGCCTGCAGCCCTCAGCCCGTAGCCCGTAGCCCGGGGGCTGCAGCCCACAGCCGACAGCCCGCAAGGTGTGAGCGGGACACCGACTAGGCGCAACCGGGATTTGGCCGGGAATCAGCCGGCACTCAGCCGGATTCATTCTTGTCTTCCCTTCTTGTCCCTGCACCTCTGCGCCTCACCTCGAGACAAGCCACAGACCCTTCACTTACTCACGGCCGATCCTTGACTCCGGCTCCCGTGGGGGGGCGCACTCTCGCAGGCACTGGTATTGACAAGTCGCTGCCCCCTTTTGGCTCAGCTCACTCACTGCTGATCTTTGACCCCGTGGGGGGCCGCAGGCATTGGCATTAGCATTGGCAAGTCTCATAGCAGCTTTGCGGGCACCGCAGCACAAGGGCAGCACGGGGGAGAGTGCGGCGGAGGCCCGTGGCCTTGTGTCCAGCAGAGACCAGCAAAGACCGGCGGGACTGGCGGCAGAGTGCCTACCTGGGGGTCGACAGCGGGAGGCAGCACCAGTGGGGATAACGCCAGGAGCACCAGGAGTACCAGGATTACCCGAAAGCACCTGAGAGCAGTTGCGGGGGTAAGTGGAAGCAAGCGTGAGTGTGTGTGCAGAGAGCGCAGCCGCCATTAGTAGCGGCCGCAGAGAGCGAGCCCGGAGAGTCTGCGGAGGCGGCCCAACTAGGTTGGGTGCGGTTTGTGGCTCACCAGAGTGCCCTGCTCTCTGCCCATTGCCCATTGCGCTCCCTCCCTCTCTATTCCATCATTCCTACTTAGCCCTGCTCAGTTTCAAGACTGATTTTCGAGCCGGGGGTAGGCTGTTCACCACCAAAGAGATCCATTTTGAAGTTTCCGGCATCACTCCCCCAAGCCTAAGCCTAACCCTGAGCCTGAGCCCCAAGCCTTTAGGTCTTGTGAGATTTGGAAGAGTGTATAAAAGAAAAAAAGCATATGGAGGTGCGAGTGTTTCAGGTCTCCGTTAGCTCTCTTCCCAAATCCCCATCTCCAACCAATCTCAATTGAGGGTTAAAGCGGACAAAAACAGGTGAAAGTATCTGGGAAGAAGGATCTGGAGTGGGGGCCACTAGCTCATACTAGTTCATCAGTACCAGCATCTGCACCGGCCTCAGGTGAAGACAGAGGGAGGACTTGGAACGTTCCCCATCATGAGGTCTGGAAGGAAAAGGGGACAGCCCTTGGCACCAACTCGCAAAATGAAACGCAATGGGAACACAAGGCCAGGCATTATAGACCTGGCAGCGCCCTCCGAGGACGCAGTGGGTCCCTCTGGCCCAGCACAGCAGCAGCCCGGACTGCCCATAGACGGGAGATTACCCGGGGGGGGCCTCCATTACACCTCTTCCAACCAAAAATCTATTCTAAATTCCACTTCCTAAAAGACGCAACATCATCTATATTCTCTTCTAGCGGCAAAATCCAAGGCCTACAAGAGCCACTTCTCCCTCTACAATCAACTAATGTACTTGCTATGGTACAAGTCAGTGCGGACACTCCTGCGGACAAATCAGTGGTCTCCCCACAAATACAGGAAAAAACTTTTGAACTTAACAAATATAGCCACACTGACTCGCAAATAAGAGTGGAGGAAGCGGTGGAGGAAGCGGTAATGAAAGTGGAGGAGCGTGTCAAAACTCCAACCCTGGCCGCTCGCGTTTCCCCTCCCCTGCCTTCTAGGCAGTTGGAAACCATAGCAAATGATTCAAACAAGTACAATGAAGCACAACTAGTCCAAGCGACAGCAGGAACTGACATCAAGGGGACAAGTCCAGCGCATGATGCCATAAGCGAATTCCAACTGAATCAATCTCTTGCACGACAACTTCAAACACATCTCCAAAAACCTCCTCAAGACCTGCCCTTACAGTCAAAAGCCATCAAGGTTGTGAAGGCCCTACCGCCCCCGGAAGCTGCAACGGGGGGCACGGCAGAGATCCCAAAAGTGACCTCGGAAGTGTCCCCGGAATCCAGGGGAGGTGGGCAGGACGCTCTTTCTTACCTAGGATTGCAGGAGTGGGCTGATCTAGTCACCTCCTACGCCCTGGACACTCCTGAAAAACCGCCATCGCTTACGGCCAGTATCGGCATCGATCAAGGCAGGGATTATAAAGCCGCAAAAAACACATTGTTTTCATGCCATAGCCCCTTAGGTCTCACTTTGGACTCAACAAACCAAGCCGAAAGACAGGTATAGAACATATGGGATATCCTACTAAATACTATGCAACAAACTGTTGACGTGCTACACTATCAGTCTGAGAAAATGGACCTGCAATTGACATTACTTGACACCCTAGCTCTCTTTGTAGGGGGGATCGATGAAAAACTGGGGCAATCAAACCTACTAATCAGTAGAGCCCAGCAGGAGGCCAAGTTGAACTGTAGTTGCGGTCCCATTGTTGACAAACTGGCATCGCTTCCCTCAATTGTATCCACACTCAGAGGGTTTGCCAAAGGGCCAAAGTCAAGAAAAAGCTACATTAAATCAAGAAAAAGCAGCGCCCAAGGGACCATTTAAAAAAGATCCTGCAGTCAAAAACGTTGCTGCTCCAACCCCAGGGGGCAGCTCGGCCTCTGGGTCACAACAGCCACAAAAGGAACAAATTACAGCTCAAAACGCCAAGCAACGTCATCAACTTCGGAGAAAAGGTCGGAACAAAACAACATTCCCGAGTTACACAAAAGGAAAACCCCATCTTTATCACAAAAACACAACAGCAGAAGACGTCCACATACGATACTACAGCACAAGACCCAATAGCTCATGGAAGAACAAGTCAGCCAAAGGAAAATTTCCCCACGGTAGACAAGAATGTGGTGCAAGTGACAACTGCTTCACTCGGGGCAGATTCAGCATTACTAAGCTGCCAAACTGGCACTCCAGGTATCAGAAAAATCCAAGTCGGACAGAACCAGGAAGACAGCAACAATAGCCGACTTTTATTATCAACAGAAGAATGGGGGACCCCCCACACGCATGGACCAAATCAGGCGCAGGTGCCAACTGAAACACGGAGTTCACTCAGGGGCAACCTAGAGCACAAGGTAACCTTAAACTCACCCCCGTCACAGCTACAGGGCCACCATCATAATACACCTACCACGTTTAATGAGCTCTCAGCCCACAGTATTACCCATGCTCCAACTCCAGTGTCAGGAGCAGCGAATCGAGAAAGCGCCAACAATGGTAAAGCCCATATGGAGGTGCAGGGAGCACTGCACGGGTCAATAACAACAACAACCGGGCACTCAGGCCTTCGATTATTGCAAAATAAAAATAAAAATACAGATTCTTGCATAGAAGCCTTCTCAGGCCCCAGGTGTCGAGAAATCCCAAAACCCGACAACTCCAGCGGGTTAACCAAGCAGCCCATTGGTACCTTTGGAGAAAACCACCCAGGGGAAAACTCACTTAGAGCACCTCCAGTCAAACAAACAACAAACTCTACCATCACACTCTTTACTCCAGAGTATGACTCAAAAGGGCTTTGTGACACCCTGAACAGAGGGAATATTCTCCGACTATTAGGAGCAATACCAACATTAAGAGGCGTTAATACAACCGATCTTCTAACAATAGAATTTATAAAGTCAGACAAAACTCTAGGCAGGGAATCCACCAAGGCCACCTGGGGCTCCATTCAAATTGCAAACAAAGTCTTGGAAGAATGGGAAACCTTTAAAGCATGGGGTATACGAACCTCCGCGTATTACAACATAGGATATCCGCTCCCACTACTCACCAGAATACGAGAAGGAACGATCAGCAACAGAGAAAAAATATCCTCGGTGCTAAGGGGAGCTCGAGGACGGTCACCCCACAGGGAGCAGGTGCTGAATACACAAACAGGCACCGATTGCCATCATCCCATTATTTCTGGACATACCCGGATTATCAGAACCATCAACACAGCCAGACCATCACAATGACAAACTAACCCATATAACAACTGCGGAAACTACGAAAAAAACAACCTTGAGTCTATGCTCATGGAATATTAACGGATTGAACAGTAAGGTAGCAGATGGCGAATTTCTAGTTTATCTAAAAACCTTTGACATTGTCCTCCTGCAGGAAACATGGTTAGTGGACCCCTTGCAACTAGAGGGGTATATCTGCTTCCACACCCCAGCATTAAGGAAATCCAAATATGGCCACCTATCAGGCGGTTTAGCCACCTATATTAACATAACAAAAGATTCATCTAAACCTTAGCGGCAAAAAGGAGGAGGTGCTACTGACCAACGTATACCTAAACCCGAAACGGAAAAAACAAGAGTCAAAAATTCTAATCGAACACTTGCTTCAATTAATGAGTTTGCACAACACATCTAACCTTATCCTGTCTGGCGATCTAAATCAACAAATATTAGGCACATCATCAAATGACGATATACAGGTCCAGTCCTTTTATTGGAACATACCAGCTCAAACTAAGCAGCCACGGAAGACCTTCTAAGAGCGGTTTAGAGCTGTTAGAAGACCTGGAGCATATCGGCCTGAAGGCATTAAATGGAAGATTTGCCGATGACTCTCCCCCGGCCGCCTCATTTCACACGGAATTTGCAAATTCTACCATAGACTGCACTTTAGTCTCTTTTTCCTTTTCTTAACACGTAACAGGCTTCTGCCTAGGAGACAAAGGGGACAGTGACCATCGCCCCCAGGAAGTTCTAATTCAAGCCCTCCCACATAAACCAACACTTAACCCAGTTGGTAGGCACGCTTGCCATACTATAAATTTAAAAAGAATCAAGTCATCCATAGCAAACACCAGGGAGGTGCTCCTGGCAGCAAAATCACAGTTAAATGAGCTTAATTATCCCACCGAAAACCCCACTAGTTTATGGGAAAATTTCACGGCTTTGGGGTCGATTCCGATCTCGGTCGGTAGGGCTCCGAATCGGATTTGGCTTTACCGGATCCGAGTCGGAGGCTTTGTTTCCGACCGAGTCGTACAGAGGTCCGGACGCCCAAGTACGATGTGATTGAACGCGAAATCGCCGACCGACTCGTTTCCGGTTCCGAACCGCTCCGTCCGACTCGTTCGCACTCGATTCGTACCGCGCAATGGAGACGTTTTATGACCGAGCCAGTACGATGCACGATCCGGACAGCCGGATCGAGTCGGAGCCTCCGACACGTGAAAGCTCTCGGAAGCGGACTTCGGGGGTCCGTGCCGGACCCCCCTTCACTTGTAGCTTTACGAGTCGGACACAGGGGGGACCCATGGGTCCCCCCTATACATGCGTGTACGGTGCGGATGGCACCAACGCATACCCACTACAGGGGGCACCCTTTTGCGCAACGTACCCATTCAGTCAATGGGAGCCCATGTACGCGTCGTACGACCGGCTCCCATTGACTTCAATGGGAGTCCGGCCGAACCGAGTCCGGCAGCATACAGCCGCATCGTACTCGCTTGGTCGGACTGCAGGGGTCCGGCTCGGTCGGAAAACAATCCGGATCCGGATCGGTCGGAGAGTTTTCCGACCCAGATCGGAATCGGCCCCTTTGTTTGCAAACTCCTATTCAACCGTAGTCAGATACTCCCCTCCCAATGATCCAACGGCCGCAGAGAGGGTCACGCGTGCACAGAGGACTGACTTCAAACTTCTCAAAAAATCTGTAAACAAACTTTTAAGATCATTGAGGCTTTGCCCAGGGGATGAGAACCTAATCCATCAACTTCGTAATAGAAAGGCCAAACTTAAAAAACTCAAGTGGGATATCAACAGGTCCAACGAAAATGAATTCTGGGCAAAACTGTACCATGACTCCAAAGGAATTAATAGCGCACGTTTCTGGTCGACCATAAACAAAATTCTACAACCGGCACATGGAGGCTTAACATCGCACGTTACAGATAATGCATGGACATCCTTTTTAGAATCGCATTTCAATCAACAGACACCTGGATCACAAGTACCTCCGGATAATCAATTGACTCCTCCCATTCAAACCGCGACGAATATAGAGGAAGAGGCAAATTGAATCGATGCTGGTATGATTAGGAAACAAATTTCAAAAGGGAGGAAAGAAGGAGCACCAGGGCCAAACGAGATTCCACCAGCCCTTTTCAAACAAGACCTGGAATATTGGTCAGAAACACTAGCCCTCTCTTCTGTTCTGTCAGGCAGTCCGGGCTCCTACCCGCATCATGGAAGAGCTCCATTATTTCACCGATTTATAAGGCCGGCGACAAAACCTTACCAAAAAACTATCGCCTGATTGCTCTATTAGATGTAGAGGCAAAATATTTTGCAGGCAAACTACTCGTAGAGCTACAGGACTGGGCAAAAGAGAAAGAAATAATCCCTCATTACCAAACAGGGTTTTGCAAAGATACCGGCACAACAACTAACATACTAACTATGTCACTACTCATCGACAAGGCAAAACTATTTAAACAAACTCTTTATTTTTGCTTTGTGGACTTTAAGGCCGCATTCGACAATGTCAACCGAGCAATACTGTGGAGGAAACTGTCACTCTGGGGGATCCCTCCATCTCTTCTGACCCTCTTGATACATCTACACTACAATACATGGTTACAGGTCAAACTAGGCAATGGCTCCCATCTCTCGAGGCGCATACCAACAACCAAAGGTCTTAAACAGGGATGTGTGCTCGCACCAACTCTTTTTAACCTTTATACAGCAGATATGATATCAGCCCTTAGTGCCTGCAATGCGCATGCCCCTCGACTAGGTGGCAAAGCCATCTCCAGTATGTCATGTGCGGATGATGTTGTCCTGGCAAGCCATACTCAAGTTGGTTTACAACGGTTACTTAATAAGATGCACGAATACGCAGTTGAAAACCACCTAGAAGTAAATATTAATAAAACAAAAACCCTGACAGTCAATGGCAAACAACGGTCTCACTACTGGTTTTTGGGAAGAAAAAAAACAATTACGAACACCTCAGAGTACAAATATCTAGGGGTAACCATTGATAAAGGTGGCCAATTTGCCAACCAATTTGAGGCTATCAAGAGGAAAGGGATGGCGATAGCGACAACACTAAGGCAACTTAAAACAAAACTTACTGGACCTATATTTGCCCCCTTGCTTCGGGTAACGCAAGCACAAATTCTACCGTCGATCACTTACGGCAGCGAAGCCCTGAGGGGCAGGGATGCAAAACTGCTGGATACCACCCTGGCGAAAGCATATAGAGTTATGCTAAACCTACCGTCTTACACTTCGCCTGCACAGATTCGACTTGAGTTCGGCCTAACCAAACAACTTCTTGCAAGGCGAGGTTCTTACAACAAGTGTTGGCACAAAATTAAGAACTCCCCCAGGAATACATTGAACTATCAGCTCTGGCAAGAACTGTGCAGCACATCCACCTCGCCGGCCAAAAAATACTTGGAGGAATCACTGGCCATTACTAGATTAGTGGACTTATGGGAAACTCAAACTACCCACTCGCACTTTAAGCACGTAGTAAACAAGGTCATCAAGAAGCTCTCTCTCATTGAAGACAAAGCTGCCTTTGCCCGTAGGAGCCACGCATGGATGACATTGAGCAGCTACAAACTACTTGGGCCACAGGCATATTTTAATTTAGGGTACTCAAGGAAGATCAAAGAGCAATTTTTAAAATATAGGTTAGAAATCTTGCCAGTCATACTGCACCTTCCACCCTGGCTGAGAGAGAATCATGGGAACTCATGCAGGTTATGCGGGGACGGAACTGAGGACATAGAACATCTAATATGCTCTTGCACTAAATTAAAAGAGGAAAGGGTAGGCCTACTAAAAACCCATTTCAACGAACGAGGGATACGAACCCGGAGACAGGCCATGATTGCCTGCTTCGAGCCTAAGGACCCGCAGCTAAACGGGAAGTTAGTAAAGTTCCTGTCATTAGCAGCATCTAAGCAAGGATCAGCGGTACCCTGAGCAAGTGCAAGCACTATACAAAGGCTTTAGCCTTCTTAACTGTAACCTGTGTATAGATATTGGACTGTCCCCAGTATAACGCGAATAAGGGCTTCTCTTATACCGGAAATCTTCCAGCTTTTAGAAATGTATTTCTACTTTCTTTTAACATATAAGACTTTTACCAATGTGCATTTTTGTAATGGTTTTAATTAATCAAAAACAATAAAAACTTTACTTACTTCAATTCAATTCAATTGTGAGCTTTATTCGGTTTAAAATCACAAACCATAAAAGCATTCTAAAAATCATAAAAACATCTGTACATCACACAATTGTAAAATTCATTAAAATAATTCATAATAAAAAGCGTAGCGATTAACCCCTCACAAACTTTATGTGCAAAGTATCTAATTAAAATTTTCTATCACAATATATGTATCTCAGTACATTTTTAAATTAACCATAGTGTTTAACATCACAATATTAAATAGTTTAATACAAGAAATAAAGTGCAAGTGATAAGCCATATATTTATACCACAGCTAAGTATGCAGTACAATCATCGTTTATCGTATTATGCCTCAGTTTCTTCATAGATAAGTGCTTCGAGATGTGAATTATTGTGTCTTATTTTAATTGCCTTCTGAATGAAGACCGCCACAGCATTACAGACTTTAATATTATCTAGGCTACAAATATATTCAAAAAGCAGGTCTATATAAAAATAACCTCTCCTTTAAGAACAAAGGTCGTAAAAAACACTTCCTAAGCTCTCTATAAAAGTTACAGAACAAAATAAAATGTAACGTTGTCTGACTTGATTTGCCATCACAAGGGCACTTTGGCAAGTTTTGCTCCACTTGCCCATTTTTGGAAAGGCTATTAACAGATGAACCAAACCCATTCGTAGTCTTGTAAGATAAAATCTGTGTGTTGTATTTGTGACCTGCAATAAGTAGTTTTGTGTCCCAGACCCAAAGGTTCTCTCACAATATTCCTTTGTCAAGGGTTTCGTGTTAGCATCTACTTCCCTCAACCAGTTACGTGAGTCCACCATACTACTTTTTAGTTCCTTTTTGTCATATTCAAGTATTTGGGACGGATTTTCTAGATCAACATCCTCAACACATTCCTTTAAAAGATTTCTGATATATATCAGCCACGGGATTTTCCTCCCGTGGTCAAGGGCAATGCAATCTCTGATTACGTCCTGTGTAAACCTTGCACCCTCTTTGCTCCATATCCCATACCAAGTATTTAAACTTATGGTGCTTATAAAATCACTAATATACGGTGCCCCAAGTTCTTTATGTACACTATGGGGTCGATTCCGATTCGGGCCGGAAAAAGCACCGACCGACTCGGATCCGGAAATTATACCGACCGACACGTACCTGTGGCGCCCGACACGCCAAGTACGATGCAAGGCGTGCAAAATCCGACCGACACGTACCGAACCCAAGTCGACCGACCGAGCCGCACGGAAAACAGCAATCCGGTCGGAAAAACACGCGAATCCAACCGACCAACACGCACCCGGAACAAATCCGACCGAAACGTACACGCGAACTCCAAACCGCAAAGTACGATGCAAGGCGCGAAAACCACGAGCGAGTCGGACGGAGGCCAAGCCGTACGACCGACACGCATACAAAACCGAGCCGAAGCAACACAAAACACCGCGACCGACGCGTACGCAGCATAGAAAACTGCACAAACACAGCGTGAACGAAACGGAGAACACCGTACGAGACAAATGCAGGGTCCGACTCGGTCACAACAACGTTTCCAACATACACAGACAGTACAAAGGAAAAATCACACAAAAAAAGGCCAAACAAGCAATTACTAAGCCAATAAATACTGGGGGGTGGGGACAGAGAACAAAGACACACCCACAACTCCACCCATATAAAGGACACAAATCACAACCATGATCCTTTGCAAATGCCATTGCACTGCCAGCACCCAAGAGAAAGCAACCACACACCCACAGCTCATCCCTCACACAAGCCACACACCATCAGCACACCAACAAATACCTACCTCACATACACCCAGCAAAACACACACTCACACACCCTCACCTGCACACCAACACACACATCACTCACCATCACCACCCATCACCATGCCCCCCAAGAAGAATCCCAAGTTCCTAGATTGTGAATTGGAAGTCATGGTAGACGAGATCCTCAGGGTAGAGCCACAGCTGTTTGGCACACTGGTCCAACAGACCCCCATCTCCCAGAAAACCAAGATGTGGGAGAGGATCATCAACAGGGTGAACGCACAATCACCATGTCGGCGCACAAAGAGCGACATCCAGAACAGGTGGTATGACGTGCGCAGGAGGGTACGGGACCTGCTCAAGAAAGACTACATCAACAGCCAATACACCGGCAGTGGCCCTCCTGCCAAGGCAATATACCTCAGGCCCTGGGAGGAGAAGGTGCGGGCCATCCTTCCGCCAGTGAGCGTATATGGACTAGAGGACATCCCAGAGCCTGGTGAGTACACAACAAATGTACACAATATACTGCCACAAAACACACACACATCACTGTCAAGGGGAGAGTCAAACCATGCACTCATAGCAATTACACAGCAACCAGAACAGAATCATCCCAAAATGTGTATGTCAGTCAGATAAACACAACACATGCCATCAAAAAGTCACATCCAACTGTGCCATCACATGTACAAACACAACTACAACTACAGCTAGGCAGTGGCACAAATAGAACTAACAAACACATCCAGACATGTAGCCACCACAACAACACCAACACACAGTGAAGACCACTCAAAGGAAGGAATTCTGTGTATGCTGGCCAAGTCAGTGTAGCCAATAGCATCATGGGAGTCGCAGTCACACATATTGCCCCCACAACTGTCCCATCAACACCACCATGAACCATGCGCACATCACAGGGAGTGGAGAAGGACTCACAAGATGGCTGACACTGGCAACTGCTGTGGGGAGCACAAGGCCCTGCTGGCAACTGTGCACCAACAAACAGCAGGACACCACTGACTGACATCCTGAGAGACAACTTCCACTCCCTGCAATGCAAGCACGTTCCATGGTGGGATAACTGGCTGGGTGGGTGGTTGGGAAGGAGGACTTGCAGCACTGACCATAGTCACAAGCACCTCCCCTCACACACACCCCAACACAAACTCCACAGAACCCACCTGGTAGAATGCAATGCCCCCCATCCTAACACAAGATCCCACAAAGAATCACCACCCTGGGTTATGTTGTGTGAAGCACAGGGACACTCTTGGGACTTTTAGCCAAACAACTGCCAGGACAACACTCCCAGCCATCCTGTCAGCACAGCCAGCCCACCCCACAGGGAAGCAGAGTCAAAAGGAAGGAAGCATGGGCATGCTGGGAAGGGGGGTGGAGGCAATAGCATGATGGGAGTCGTAGTCACAGCTCTACATCCCCCACCACATGGCCCAGCAAGCTCACACTCACGCATGCACATCCCACAGAGAGTGGAAAGGCCCATCAAAGATGTCTGACACTGTTGCTGTGTCGTGGGGAGCACAAGGGCATGCTGGGAACTGCACACCAACCAACAGCAGGACACCACTGTCAGCCATCTTGCCATTGCTCTCACACCCACACACACTGAACTCCCCACAAAAGCAAGTAAGTATGGGAATGCTGGGAAGTGGGGTGGAGGCAATAGCATGATGGGAGTCGTAGTCACAGACATAGCTCACCCCCACAACTGTCCCATCAACACCACCCTGAACCATGCTCACATCACAGGGAGTGGAGAAGGACTCACAAGATGGCTGACACTGGCTACTGCTGTGGGGAGCACAAGGCCCTGCTGGCAACTGTGCACCAACAAACAGCAGGACACCACTGACTGACATCCTGAGAGACAACTTCCACTCCCTGCAATGCAAGCACAGTCCATGGTGGGATAACTGACTGGCTGGGTGGGTGGGAAGGAGGGCCGGCTGTCAACCAAACACAACCAATGCAGACCATGTTCACACCCCAACAAATACATAGAAATGCCCAAATAATGCAGGACAATGTGCCACACCAATATCAACCCCTGACTGTGACGACTTAGGACAATGCAATGTACAGGCCTGCACCCAGAGGCACAGTCACAACTGTCATGTGTGTCAACCATTGATGCCTGCAGAAACATAACATACATTGTGTGTGTCTCCCAAAAACAGGTGATGATGGGGACACAGCAGCAGACGCTGAGGAGTCCCAGTCACAGGCTCAAGAGGATGCGGAGCTCACTGGCGTCGTACAGCCTCTGCCCTCCTCGGACGAAGAAGACCAACCTGGCACATCCGGTGCAAGTCTACATGCAGCACCAGCAGGACCACCAGCTGCAGCACCAGCAGGACCACCAGCTGCACCCCTGCACCCACCCCTCCAACGACTGTCACCACAAATACCATCCCTGCCGACATGGACAGAACAAGGAGCAACACCAGCACAGGGACCCTGGACCAACCTGGGGCCATGGACACCACCACCACCACCAACCCCCAAGGTGGACCAGGGTCATCTGTGCGTGCCACTGCACATGTCAGCAGGGGTGGTGGGAGGGGTGGGAGACAGAGGTCGCTGCTTGCAGAGGTTGCTGGTGTGCATGATGACCCACAACTGGTACGCATAGCTGATGCGTACCAGTCCAGCACCGGAGACCTCAGCCAGGTAGTGGGGCTCCTCAGAGACATGAAACAGCAGCAGGCTGCCCATCATGCCCGCTTGGACTCTCACATGTCCCACGTGGAGTCACACATGTCCCGCGTGGACTCACACATGTCCCGCGTGGAGTCCAAGTGGAATGCACTGCATGAGATGACGGCGGTGCACAGGGACATTTTACAATGCCTCCGCCAGATGAACAGCAACCAGTCCACACCTCCCTGTGTGCCAACAACATCTGGTGCCGAACAAACTGCAACTGCCACAGGGAGGGAGGATGACTCTGGCGGAGAGTCCCCTGCACCGCAGCAGCCTGCACTTGAGGGGCCCCCCCCAAAGAAGAGGGGTCGTCCGAGGAGGGGCAAGTGAGAGGCCGATGGCCAAGCGCAACTCCCAGGAAGCCTGAACCTGTTCTGGATGTTCACCTTTGTGCACAGACTGTTCACCCTGTTGACGGCAACACTACTCCCACACATTGCACGGGGAGTACAAGTTGGACCAATGTGTCAGACAACTGTGGCCCCGATACTGGGGATTCTGTCTACCAGGACTTTCAATTCACCTAGGAACTTCGGATTGCAAGATTTATGTACAGCACTACCCATCCTATGCACTATTCACACAAATGTATCACAATAAACACACTAATACACCATACTTGCCTCTGTTGTGATTCCAACGTGGGTGCTGTTATGGGGATGATGAACTGCAAAATTACACTGTGTATGCGAACTGCAACAGCAAGGACAACACAGGCATGTGAGTAAAGGCAACGTGACACATATGAGGGAGACACACCACCAGGGCTACACAACACATACACACCTAGGCCATCTGACTCATTGCCTACACTGATGTTGCCAGGGAAGACGGTGCAATGCACAGACACCACACCCATTCCCAGTTGTAGTCAAGTAGCCCACAGGTGCAGTAAGCAAATGGCAGTCAAATGTGTGACCACAGACAACGCACATCACAAAGTGAAGCACAGGTTTATTACACAGTTGCAACATGTCGTAACCACTACAGATGCAAGGTAATCCCACCTGGCAGCGGGCACACAGTCAACAACTGTAGACGGAAGGAAGTCCATGGGTGTGGCGCACATCACCTGTAGGGACACAACAGCTACCACCCTGGAAGTGCAATCACGTCGTCGGTGGACACAGTTGACCAAACGAATCTGAAAGTACCCTGTGAAGGACAGAAATGACACACAGTCAAAAGCAATGGAGGACAGGACAGAACAGCAAAACTCATGCACAATACATGTTACAAGATACCCACCCAGAACCAAGTTAGCATGTCAACACTGTTGGGGAGTACAGACCACCTGTAAGCACACATCGCAACACACATCCAGTCAAGTAGCCCATGGACACACTCCAACAGCACCAGAGCACCACCTACACATCATGCCAACTCACATCATTGACATGACACCTCAGGATACTCACATTCAGCTAAAGAAGTTGGTGATGAGCTGTGTGCGGACATCACCCTCATCATCATCATCATCATCATCATCATCATCATCATCATCGTCCACTGGCATCGTGGTCCAGGCCAGGATCCTCCACAGGTGGCGGATGTTGGTCATTGTCATCCTGGATGAGAGGCAACTCCTTCCGCACTGCCAGGTTGTGGAGCATGCAGCAGACGATGATAATCTTGCACACTTTCGCAGGGGCATATGGGAGGGACCCTCCGGTCTTGTCCAGGCAGCGGAAGCGGCTCTTCAGGAGACCAAATGTCCGCTCAATCACTCTCCTGGTCCGACCATGTGCCTCATTGTAGCGCATCTGGGCTGGTGTCACAGGGTTCCTGAGGGGTGTCAGCAACCACGGCATGTTGGGGTATCCCGAGTCACCTACGGACAGACAAGTGCACATTAGCTGATTTGGAAAAGTGGGCGGAATACTACAGATCAGATCACACACAATGGCACAAAGTCAGTACACACCGACAATCCAGGCACGCTGGTTCTGCATCTGTGCCATCATCCTGGGGATGCGACTACTCCTCATCACAAAGGCATCGTGTGCTGAACCAGGGAAACGGGCACACACGTGTGTGATGGTCATGTCTGCAAGACACACCACCAGTGCATTGACCGAGTGGTAGTGCTTGCGGTTCCTGTAGGCCTGCTCCTGGGCCTGTGGTGGTACCAAAGCCACATGTGTCCCATCAATGGAGCCAATGACATGCGGCATCCTCCCCAGGGCATAAAAGTCACTCTTCACGTCAGTGAGTCGTCGCAGTCTAGGGAAATAGATGTACCGGTTCAGGAATAGCAACATTGCCGCTAAAACATCGCGGAGCACACGGCTCAACATGGTCTGTGACATCCCACCAGCAGTCGCCACAGTATGTTGGAAGGTACCGGTGGCAAAGAAGTGTAGGGCTGCCATCACCTTCACCTTGGGGGTCAGCGCTGTAGGATACGGCCGGCCAGGCTGCAAATATGGGGACAACTGCACTGCCAAATCCTCAATCAGCTGCCTGGTGAAGCGGTACCGTCGGATGCTGTCCCGTTCCACCATCGTTGCCAGGTCTGGGAATGGTCGATGGACAGCAGGAGCCCTGCAGTGCAGAGGAGAAGTAAGCAAGATTGTCAGTCACCCCACATATGCGGCATTGAACACACTCAATATCCCAACATACATCATTATGAGGCACAACTACATGAAGTGTGCAGTTCCGTAAGGACATGTATGGTACATACATGGCCAACATCTGTCAACACGGTCCAACAGGTGGCATCAATTAGTCCCAGGTTGGCCCATTGGATATCATGAGGCCGTGTCACAGTTCCCATCTCCTGCTGCCGTGTCACAATCACCCCCACAGTGACATGTGAGGACAGATGTGCCCCAGGCACCACAGCTCAACGACAGGTACATTCCCAGGGACCCTGTATTGCCACATGGACACTGGCATTACATGGAGTATCATGTATACACCACAGCAAAACAACCATGACCCCCACAGGTAGTGGTCCCACTTGCCACGGCAGGACAGACATGGACGTCTGTGACACACACACGCACAACATCAAAGTCCATGTACACACAACGTGGATGTGGAGACTGTCTCCCATTGTGCACATGAAATCAGAGACATTGTAAACACTACATGCACAAAGACTGTGGAGGACCATCACTATTGTGCCACTGGGACACCCTGGCTCAAACATACCGTCCCACATGGGACTCACGGTGTATGTGACATGACATACACATACACCACCGTGAAATGTGACCATGGCACATGCACAGATATGAACAGTTGCACATCACAGTGGTCATGTACACGTAACACCCAGGATCCTGTCCCCATGAACACGTGCACAGCCTGGGGGTGGCTGCCCACAGGTGACACCCACAGGACAACATGTACACCAACATACACACAATAGGAAATGCAGCCTTACATGCCTTATGATAAAGTTTGGACAGGCTGTCGTGATGTAGGTGTGCCCCTCACTCCCTGGGAGCTATCTGTGGCTGGCATATGTCCATCTGAGACAGGCATGCTGACATATGCCAGTCACATGTACAGTGATGCGTTGAACAGCAATGGACCGATCGGTGCCCCCGGCCGGCCCATTGCATTCAATGTGTGCGGGTACGCGTTGTACCCCTGTATGCGTTGAACTGCAATGGACCGATCGGTGCCCCGGCCGGCCCATTGCATTCAATGTGTGCGGGTACGCGTTGTACCCCTGTACGCGTTGTACTGCAATGGACCGATCGGTGCCCCGGCCGGCCCATTGCATTCAATGTGTGCGGGTACGCGTTGTACCCCTGTACGCATTGTACTGCAATGGACCGATCGGTGCCCCGGCCGGCCCATTGCATTCAATGTGTGCGGGTATGCGTTGTACCCCTGTACGCGTTGTACTGCAATGGACCGATCGGTGCCCCCGGCCGGCCCATTGCATTCAATGTGTGCGGGTACGCGTTGTACCCCTGTACGCGTTGTACTACAATGGACCGATTGGTGCCCCGGCCGGCCCATTGCATTCAATGTGTGCGGGTACGCGTTGTACCCCTGTACGCGTTGAACTGCAATGGACCGATCGGTGCCCCCGGCCGGCCCATTGCATTCAATGTGTGCGGGTACGCGTTGTACCCCTGTACGCGTTGTACCGCAATGGACCGATCGGTGCCCCCGGCCGGCCCATTGCATTCAATGTGTGCGGGTACGCGTTGTACCCCTGTACGCGTTGAACTGCAATGGACCGAACGGTGCCCCCGGCCGGCCCATTGCATTCAATGTGTGCGGGTACGCATTGTACCCCTGTACGCGTTGTACCGCAATGGACCGATCGGTGCGCACCCATTGACAATGGCCTTGCCTGGCAACGGACGCGTTTTCGAATTTCGAACGAGTCAGTTGCTGGAAAATCAGTTGGTCACCCACAACAATGTTGCAAAATCATGTATGTCATGAAGTTGAAGATTTGAAGGATGCTGTGGGCGTGTTTTGGTGCTGCTATTCCATGGATTGGCCAGATTCAGAAGATGCTAACGACTTGGACCTATCACTTTGGACACAAGGGACAGTATCTGCCTCTCTAGCACATATATATTGCTGGCTGTTCCCCTGAGAGCTCACTTGCCTGCACTACATGCTCCAGGACGACATCTGCCACTGCACTGCTGCTGTCTCTGCCCCTCTGGACCCTGCAATGGCACGTACTGTGGAGAGAGCCCCAGCCTTCAGCCTTGAGGAGAACCAGGCCCTGCTGGACAGCCTACTTCCACAGTACAGCAAGCTGTATGGGACACCAGGGGAGCAGGTGAGTGTTCTGTGCACTGCCTGTCTGAATGTGCATATTGTCTGACTAGCAAGGCTGAAAGTCTGCACGCCACTGGCTAGCAGGCTCACTGAGTAGTTGTCACCCCCCATAGTGTGTAGTGACATGCACTGGACAGGTATGGTGCAGTGACAGTGCATTTGAACAAGGTTTTACTTCCCATGCAATGATACCATGTAGTGACGTCTGGCAAACTGTCCATGGGCAGCTTTGCACTGCCTGTGTACATCATGTGCCCCTGTGATTGACACATGTATATACAACTGTGTCATGCACGGATATGTTGCATGTGTAGTAATGGCCTTTTCACTTTGTCATCCTGACAGGTTAATGCCCATCGGAAGCAGGAGATCTGGAAGGACATCGTCCGGGCTGTCCGGTCCGTGGGGGTCTACAAGCGCCGGATCCGCAACTGCCAGAAGAGGTGGCAGGACCTTCGGGGCTGGACCCGGAGGATTGCACGGGTCCAGCTGAAGCTGTCGCCTCCTCGCAGGAGGGGCGGAACACGGACCCTGACCCCCACATGCTCCAGATCCTGGCGGTGGTGTTTCCAGACCTGGATGGGCAGCTGAAGGCCAGACAGCAGCAAGGAGGGGGTGAGTCAAAGACTGCACTGTGAACTCTGTATTACATGCTTTGTGCCCTCCTCTGGCCTGGTTCAACTGCCACAGTGCAGCAGTCATGTTGTCCAGGAGCCATGTCCCTCTATTGTGCACTGCCCACTGCTCATCTGATACCCAGGTGTGGCCCTTACATTCAGGGAATTGTGTCACTTGGGACTGTGTCCTTGCAGTTTGCTTCACTAAAGGTGGGGGACAGCATCTGTTTCCCTAACTCTGTTGTGGGCATCATGGGTGGGTCCATTGTTCACACAACGCCTGTGTTCGGACATGTAATCTGCGTGTTGCTTTGATATGCGGTCCACTTGCTGAGCTGAGCCACCACATGTGCCTGGGGTATGTGGCACACGCCCATGCAGCGGGTGGGAACAATGTTTGGGCCCCAGGAGTGTGCAGATTACGTGTGTCACACATACATAGCCAGCTATCCACTGTCCAGGGCTCATCCCTCATTCATGTGGAGCAGGACAGTCATGCCTACTCCAGGCCATGCAATGCACTCTGTACTCCCACTCCCGTGTATCAGCTGACACATTGTGCGCAGTGATTTGACCCCTCAGGTGTCTGCCTCTGTGTCAGTGTGCTGTGGATTACTTGCCAGGACTGCTGGGGTGTTTCTTGGTAGGGGCTCAGCATGCCCCTGGAGATGTGACCATAGGAGACGATACTTGTGTGTCACATAGGTGTTTGATCAGCTGCCCGTGCAGACTGGGGTATGCGAATGTGAAGTTCAGGCAGCTGTTCCCCATTCACAGCAGATTGTGAGGGGCTCAGGTTCAGAGGGTAGTGTCACAGGTCTCCCATATGTCCAATAGGTATGACCTGGACAGATGAGAGTTAAGATGATGTGTTGTGTGGGGGATGTACATGTGCACTTGTGCAGCTCCAGGACTTGCATTCCCCATGACCTACTATTGTGACACAGTGCATAGTGTTGTTGTCTGGCTGCCAAGTCATAAATCAATGAGACAGTGATGTATGACTTAGCAGTCATGCCTCTGCCATGGCATGTGTCAACTTATTGGTGGTCCTGCAGGGGAGTGACATGTGCTACATGCACACCATTGTGGCGATGGCTATCAGGACATGGGTGCATCATGGTGTCTGTCGCTGGTATGCATCACATGCATTTCCTATTTGACTCTGGGCATCCCTTTCATCCGGAAACCTGTACTGACTCAGTGGCAAGAGCTGTGATGTGTGCATGTCCACATGCCACACCGTGTCCTCTGCACTGTCCAACTACTGTGTACTTGGTGCATGTGTCCACACTGGGGTGTTGCAATCCAACAGACACCAGACAGATGGGTGCAAGGCCATGTGGGATGTGAGTGCCATGCTTGGCATCAGACTGACAATTGGCTTCTCCTGTTCAGTTAGGGCACTTTTAGCAATGTACAACTAATGATGCCAGGGCTTGCTCTGTAATGTGTTGTGCTCACAGTGGTGTGTGCGTTTGGTGCAGGTGACTGATGTCTGTCTGTTTCCCCATTGTTTGCAGATACATCCACGGCCACGGAAGGGGACAGCTCCATGGACCAGGAGGAGCCAGAGAGCCAGACTGGGTCCGCAGCCGAGGAGTGGTCGGAGGGACCCAGTGGCACGGAGGGCGAGGGGAGCCACACCGAGGAGTCCTCAGCACCATCCACCTCAGCTGAGGACCAGAGCAACTCGGAGGATGACTCCCTTATGGAGGCGGGTGTCAGCAGCCACCACACCCCAGCTAGTGTTGCTGTCCCCGCCACCACCAGCACCACCACCGCCCTCCCATCGGCTCCCATTCCCCAGGTCCGTGGAGGCTCCCATGTTCAGGAGCGTGTCTCCTTTGGGCCAGGCACCGCACCCCCTGCCCCTGTGTCCCCTGCTGCCCTGAGTGAGGAGTCTGTGTACCTCCTTCGCCAGCTCCATGTAGGGCAGACAGCCATGCTGAGTGTCCTCCATGCGCACACCGCTCAGTTGACGCAGCTGGTGTCGTTCATGGAGGGCATCTCATCGGGCATGTCTGACCTACAGAGGGGCAATAGGTCCATGGACTCCTCCCTGACGGCAGCAGTGTCCCTCCTCAGACAGTCCCTCACCCCTCCTGCCTCTGCTCCATCCACACTCCGCAGCACCTTACCCGTCCCAAGCACACACACACCGGCACAGGCACACACCAGCACACACACGTCCAGCACACAGACACACATGCAACAAACAAAACGCACACGCACGCACAGTCAGGGGACTGAAACCAGACTCACAGGGGATGGGGCCCTGGTACACACACACGCATCCACGGGCACTGCACAGTCCTCAGTTGCCTCTCCCTCCAAAACACCCTCCCTTGCCTCTCCTGCAACCCCAAAGACCCAGCGCCTCTTCCTCAGTGACCTTGGCCTCTTCCCCTCCGATCCAGCTGCTCCAGCATCCAGGGGGAAGAGGAAGCCCCCCCACACGGAGCAGAGTGCCCCTCGCCCCCGGACACCCTCCCCCAGGCGCAGACAGACTGAGGCCCCCACCCGCAAGTCCCCCGGAGTGGTAAGAGCAAGACCCCACCGCCGCCCTGCAGCTCAAGCACCAGGTCTCCTTCCTCCATCCCTCAGGCCCCCACTCCACAGGTACCCCCACCACACCCTGCCCCAGGTTCCCCCACCCACAGATATACCATCCCCAAGAGGATCCGGCCTTCTCCCCCTGCCACTTGCTCTCCCGGCACCACACCCCCGCTGCACTTGTTTGTGCCACTGATGTGGTGAGGGTGTCCTCCCCCTCTGTCCAGCCCACCTTGCCTGTTCCCCATTCTCCTCCCCTGGTGGTAGGCACTGCAGTGGAGTCCACTACCACCCTGTCTGACTTGGGCACTGCAGTGGCGGACCTGTCCACTCCATCTGCAGGGTCCACTGCAGTCGTGCCGGCACCCACAACATCTGAGCCATGCCCCCCAGTTGTGCCGGCACACACCATGTCAGACACCTCCACTGCAGTTGTCAGTGGCTCTCCAGCACCCACCACCCCTTCCCTGCTTCCTCCTGGTGAGCCCTGATCCTGTCCCTGCGGTGCCTGGCCTACCCCCGGTTGCCCCTCCTAGTGGATTGTCCCTGGTTTTGTGCAGGCATGTGTAGGGTGGCATCTGCCACTGTCACCCACTTGTGACTTTGTTGATGGACTGGCCATTGGCCTTTGTTTATTTTCTACCGGACTTCTACTTTTAATGCCACATATGCTGAATAAAGCAACTTTCTGTTCTCTAGTGCTTTTGCTTCTGATGTACATGATGTTGATGATGCTAACCATACCCTTGCTGCAGTGATGGTGATATTTGGTCTGATGATAATGAAGTGATTCTGTGCAGGAACCCATGTGGTCCAGGGGGAATGTGTCCTATCCTGTGGTGTATCCATGTCATCCATAGCAGCATCTGAGGGTGTCATGTGTTCAGTATTTGGCAATGGGATTTCCTACTTAGATTGCCTATTTCACATCTGTGGCTTCCACCCCTGCACATCTGTTGTGCCTGCCATTGTTCGATTCGTCTACTTCCCTGACCGTGTGGCCATCTCCAGTGGACATGCAGGTTTGGGCATCAATGGGGAAGGACTCATCTGTGTTGTCAATGCAACATTGCTATACAAGTGTGTTGGATCTGTGCTGATTATTCCGTTGGCACTTCCATGACCAGGCTGATGTTACGGGAGCCCTCATTTGGTGCTAATTGTTGATTGTGTGACCAAGTGCTCAGCTGACATGATGGGGCCCTACTGAGGCAACATATGGCACAGCTTTCCTCACACAGGAGTGGAGTCCCCTCATGGCAGTGTGTACTCCTGTGACATTGCCTGCGCCCAAGGTGTGTGTTGTATGTGCATGTCTGTGTGTTCACTTCCGTTTAGCTGTGCATGCTGTGATCCCTAGTGTTGTACCTGTTTGTGATGCTAGCTGAGTTGACCTATGTTCCCCCAAAGTCTTCTCCCTGGGTTCTCTGTGATGTGGGTGCATGGCACATTACTGGTCATCAGGGTGTCACCCATAGGTGTGTTTGCTGTCAGGGCTGAGTTTGTGTGCAGACGCAGATGGGTCACAGTCAGGTTTCCCCTTGGCACTTGTTGTTTGCCCCTGTCATGTGATTTCCAGTTTGTGTTATCTTTCAGTGATTGTGACACGTTGTGTGTGTGACTGCTGGCACTCCTCAGGGTCCGGGCTGCAATGTTGGTTGTTGTCTATGTGTGTTCTTTGTGGGTGACCTTGGCTTCTTCATTGGTGTGTGACTGTGGCTGGGATCCCATTGGTTGGTGTGGTATTGCTGTCATGTCCATGTACAGCGTAGTGTGCAGTGTGTCAGACATTCAGGAGTCTTGTTGAGTGGCCATGTGTGATGTGTTTCTG
Organism: Calotriton arnoldi; assembly: GCA_963921515.1. NCBI lineage: Eukaryota > Metazoa > Chordata > Amphibia > Caudata > Salamandridae > Calotriton > Calotriton arnoldi. The sequence continues at coordinate 273,159 of CAWUFW010014225.1, read as the reverse complement.
CACCTTGGTTCCCACCCACCACCCTGGAATAGTCATGGGTGCATGTGTAATGTCACCAGTGCATGTGTGCTTCACTGCTGCACATTGTTGGAGGTCGAGGGGTGTGGTGTTGAGTGTGTGCAGATGAGAGTTGTTGCCCGGCTAGGCCCCTGCCTCCATGTTGGGCTTGGCTTACTGGCCATGCTGTTTGATTTGTGCTTGTGTAGGTGTGATGGTAGTTAGTTGCTCAGGACACATGACTGTGAACGACATTTAGCTTTGTCATCACAGTGGGATTGTAATGCAGCCCAGGGTCACCACATTGTGGGGGCCCTGGGGGTGGTGCTGTGGTGTGTCTGTGTCTTGCTGTGTCAGTTGCTGTCCCTATGTGCCTGTGTGACATGTGTGATTTGTGCTCCCTCTCATCTGACAATGCCTGCTTGCCCACATAGGGGATTTGGATCCATGACGTTACCTTTGTGTGGCACTGTATGCACATCTGTATGATTGGTATTCAGGTCTCCTCATGTGTTGTGTGGTTGCCTGGGGACACTGGCACCCCCCCTCACCTGCTGTGTATGATGTGCAGTGTGGGTCTGCCTGTTTGTGTTTGTGCATCTGCACCACTGCATTGGCATATCTTGGGTGTGCCATTGGCTGTATGTAGTTTGGTGGGTTTCACCTGCTGTCCCTGGGACTCCTAGGTCATCGGTCAGCACAATGATCATGGTTTGTGTGTCCCATTGCTGCCATGGTATGGTATCTGTTCACCTCACATCTGCAGTCTCCACAGGGTATCTGCATTTGTGTGCCCATTGGTGCAAATATGTGGGTCTGCATTCTGATGGTCACTTCTGTCATTGTGTCATTGATGATTGTTGACGGTGTCAGCCCCCATGGGTGTTGTTTGTCTGCACATGGCCAAAGGTATGTCTTATTTGCACTGCAGTATTTGGCTCCCCCAATTTATGTTGCAATGGGACACATACACTACTTTGCCACTGATGTGTTTGTTGTTCTGTGACCAGGAATAATCCATGCAGTTTGGCAGTTGCACCTCTTTCTTTGTCAACACTTACGTTTTGGTCACTGTGATGATGGGGGTTTGGACCCCATTGCCACAATGTTCAAAATGTGCTTCAGCTATGGACCCCACACTTACATTTTGGTCACTGTGATGATGGGGGTTTGGACCCCATTGCCACAATGTTCAAAATGTGCTTCAGCTATGGACCCCACACTTACCTTTTGGTCACTGTGGTGATGGGGGTTTAGACCCCATTGCCACAATGTTCAAAATGTGCTTCAGCTATGGACCCCACACTTACATATTGGTCACTGTGATGATGGGGGTTTGGACCCCATTGCCACAATGTTCAAAATGTGCTTCAGCTATGGACCCCACACTTACATATTGGTCACTGTGATGATGGGGGTTTGGACCCCATTGCCACAATGTTCAAAATGTGCTTCAGCTATGGACCCCACACTTACCTTTTGGTCACTGTGGTGATGGGGGTTTAGACCCCATTGCCACAATGTTCAAAATGTGCTTCAGCTATGGACCCCACACTTACATATTGGTCACTGTGATGATGGGGGTTTGGACCCCATTGCCACAATGTTCAAAATGTGCTTCAGCTATGGACCCCACACTTACATTTTGGTCACTGTGATGATGGGGGTTTGGACCCCATTGCCACAATGGTCATGGCCTGCTTGCATTGTGGGTGCCACACACATATGTGTGTGGCACATGTGCTAGGGGGTCACATTGTATGTTCAAAGTCATGTTCGGTGTTGTAGGCATTTGACACAGTCTACACATGCTTGTCATGGTGTTGGGGGGATGTCTTCTTCTTGCATTCCCTAGGTTGTGGTGTGCTGGTTGTGTCATGCATTGTCCATCCTATGAGTGGGGGTGGTAGTAGTGGTTGGCATCCAGCCCCCCTGGGTGTGGGTGGTAGTAGTGGTAGGCATCCAGCCCCCTGGCTGAGGGTGGTAGTAGTGGTAGGCATCCAGCCCCCTGGCTAAGGGTGGTGGTAGGCATCCAGCCCCCCTGGCTGAGGGTGGTGGTAGGCATCCAGCCCCCTGGGTGAGGGTGGTAGTAGTGGTAGGCATCCAGCCCCCCTGGGTGAGGGTGGTAGTAGTGGTAGGCATCCAGCCCCCTGGCTAAGGGTGGTAGTAGTGGTAGGCATCCAGCCCCCCTGGCTAAGGGTGGTGGTAGGCATCCAGCCCCCCTGGGTGAGGGTGGTAGTAGTGGTAGGCATCCAGCCCCCCTGGGTGAGGGTGGTAGTAGTGGTAGGCATCCAGCCCCCCTGGGTGAGGGTGGTAGTGGTGGTAGGCATCCAGCCCCCCTGGCTAAGGGTGGTAGGCATCCAGCCCCCCTGGGTGAGGGTGGTAGTAGTGGTAGGCATCCAGCCCCCCTGGGTGAGGGTGGTAGTAGTAGTAGGCATCCAGCCCCCCTGGCTAAGGGTGGTGGTAGGCATCCAGCCCCCCTGGGTGAGGGTGGTAGTAGTGGTAGGCATCCAGCCCCCCTGGCTAAGGGTGGTGGTAGGCATCCAGCCCCCTGGGTGAGGGTGGTAGTAGTGGTAGGCATCCAGCCCCCCTGGGTGAGGGTGGTAGTAGTGGTAGGCATCCAGCCCCCTGGCTAAGGGTGGTGGTAGGCATCCACCCCCCTGGGTGAGGGTGGTAGTAGTGGTAGGCATCCAGCCCCCCCTGGGTGAGGGTGGTAGTAGTGGTAGGCATCCAGCCCCCCCTGGGTGAGGGTGGTAGTAGCGGTGGGCATCCAGCCCCCCCTGGCTCAGGGTGGTGGTAGGCATCCTGCCCCCCCTGGGTAGGGGTGGTGGTGCGCATTCAGGCCCCTGTGTGCATATGTGGCATTGGTGATGGGCATCCCGCCCCTATGGTGCTGCTGTTGCTGGTGTAAGTATATTTTGCATCCCTCTGTGTGTGTGTGATGTGTCGTGTACGTGTTGTATGTGTTTTGTTGTTGGTGTCTGACTTACCTTCTGCGCCGTACGCGTCCGTGCCTGTTCCGGTAGTAAATGTAGAATATTGGTATGATCGGGACGAAGGGATTCATGGTTGGTTCGTGTCGTTCGTCCTTCTCGTTGCTTCGCGTCGTCCTCGTCGCTTCGCGTCGTCCTTGTCACTTCGCCTCGTCCTCGTCGCTGGCGTGTTCGTCTCGTAGCCGTGGATCGTGTTGTGGCGCGAATCGGAGCTTATGTGCGTCTCTCCCAGATGATTTGACGTGCCGTGCGTAGCGACGGGTCCGGCGCATACGGAAAGCACATCGTACTCTTTCGGCCGGACGGAGCAGCATTTTTCCTTCCGTGCGACTCGATTCGGCGTTTCCGGATTCGCCTCGGTCGGGGAACAGGACCTGGTTTGGGTGAGTACGGCTCGGCCGGATTCTGTGCTGTTGTGCGCATCGTACTTACTCGTTCGGTGTGCTAGTACGGATCGGTCGGGAAACAGGCTTTCGCATGGCTTTTTTCCCGACCGAATGGTATTGGGTGCGCCTCCGACCGAGATCGGAATCGGCCCCTATATGTGGGGGTGGAATTTGGTACAGCAAGCAATCTTCGTAAAAAATTATTTTCTTGGGTTTGAAGGGTTACACAATTTTCCGCCCCCCATAGTGCTGCCCCATAACAAGTTCCATTTAGGCATTTGCTATTATATAAAGTCATGATTTCCTTGATCGGTTTATTACCGATTTTTTTCGAAAATCTGAAGATTGCCTCAGTCGACCTGACAAATTTTAATTTACATTGTTCAATCTGGGTTCTCCAATGTCCCTTTGCATTGTAAACTAATCCCAGATATACAAATGAATTTGTTGCTTTGATTGGGGTGCTATTTACGTGGTGAACCTTAGTTTTAGGTTTCCCTTGCCCACACACCATCGTAAAAGTTTTGTTCAAATTTAGTACTAAGTCCTTATCGTGCATAAATTCAGCAAATTTTTCTATCAGGGACTGTAGTCCGTTCGCAGTTTGTGATAAAAGAACTGCGTCGTCCGCATAGAGTAATATTGGAACGAAGGTCAACGAAACAAAGGTGTAAATGACCCTTTTTCGTAATTGTATATTTAGAAATAAGGAGGTGCAAATTAATGCACTGTTCTATTGTCCCTATCTCCCTTCTGAAACCGTATTGTGTTTCAGTAAGAATTTTATTCTCTCCTGCCCACGATTCCAGTCTCTCCAGCAATATCCTGCCCATTACTTTAGATGTTGTATCGAGAAGGGAGATTGGGCGGTAACATTTGGGGTCTTTCCTATTGCCCTTTTTGAAGATCGGGACAATGATACTTTCCGTCCATGTTCTTGGAATCAAACCTTCAGCAATAGTGTTAAACACATTTTGTAACAATGGACCCCACAAACCCAGGAATCACTGGCCATTACTAGATTAGTGGACTTATGGGAAACTCAAACTACCCACTCGCACTTTAAGCACATAGTAAACAAGGTCATCAAGAAGCTCTCTCTCATTGAAGACAAAGTTGCCTTTGCCCGTAGGAGCCACGCATGGATGACATTGAGCAGCTACAAACTACTTGGGCCACAGGCATATTTTAATTTAGGGTACTCAAGGAAGATCAAAGAGCAATTTTTAAAATATAGGTTAGAAATCTTGCCAGTCATACCGCACCTTCCACCCTGGCTGAGAGAGAATCATGGGAACTCATGCAGGTTATGCGGGGACGGAACTGAGGACATAGAACATCTAATATGCTCTTGCACTAAATTAAAAGAGGAAAGGGTAGGCCTACTAAAAACCCATTTCAACGAACGAGGGATACGAACCCGGAGACAGGCCGTGATTGCCTGCTTCGAGCCTAAGGACCCGCAGCTAAACGGGAAGTTAGTAAAGTTCCTGTCATTAGCAGCATCTAAGCAAGGATCAGCGGTACCCTGAGCAAGTGCAAGCACTATACAAAGGCTTTGGCCTTCTTAACTGTAACCTGTGTATAGATATTGGACTGTCCCCAGTATAACGCGAATAAGGGCTTCTCTTATACCGGAAATCTTCCAGCTTTTAGAAATGTATTTCTACTTTCTTTTAACATATAAGACTTTTACCTATGTGCATTTTTGTAATGGTTTTAATTAATCAAAAACAATAAAAACTTTACTTACTTACTTAGGGGCTCATTACGATGGCGGAACGATCGCCACCGCCTGGCCGGCGGTGGCGATCATTCCGCCATCGTAAGCAGATTTACCCACCGCCATATTAGGATGGCGGTGGGTATCGCGGCGGACGCAAAGTCCGTCCGCCGCTTTTCCGCCGGTGGCAATCGTTACGATTGCCTGCCGTGCGGAGCTGGGCCACTAATATGGTGGCGGTGCCTAGCAGGCACCGTCCGCCATATTAGGATGTGTGTTGGAGAGGCCTTTCCATGGTGCCTGCCACGTGGTACAGGGAAATGCTGTGCATGCTCTTTTACCATTGTGGACGGTGCTGCAGCCAGCAGCATCGTCCGCAATGGTAGAAGGCCAGGATGCACCCGCCAGTATGGCGGGCGCATCCTAATTGCACTGGTGGGAACGCTGCACGTCTGGCGATCGGTCCCATCACCGTTATGATGGCGGGCGGACTGATGTCCGCCCGCCATCATAATGAGCCCCTTAATTCTTTAAACTAAGCAAAATAATAAACATTGTTTAAATCTTACAACTATAAAACATATAAACAATTTTTTTTTTATTAATAAATATAATTATGTCATAAAATTTAAAATATAGCACAACATTATATGACATAATATAAATATAAAAAAGAAACAATAAAAAAGAAATACATTTCCCACCCATAGTAAAAAAAAAAATACTTACAATTATGCAGCAGTAGAATATCCTCGAAAACGATAAAATCCACAGCAAACCAATTAAATACGAATCCGTTGGGTAAAAAAAGCCCCCAAAAAATGCAAAAATACAACTGTACAAAAAAATTCCAACGCCGCAAACCTCTTAATGACGAAACCCTCAAAAACCCAAAAATAGTTTAGAAAAAAATGCTCCAACAAACCGAAACAAAAAGGAAATGTAAAGTAACTTGTTATCAAACAAGAAATAACATTTTCCTTTACTGAAAAAAAAAACGCGTCAGCAACTCCATCCGTTCACCAAAGATAAAACCTGTAAATAAAAAAGAAAACAACACCCGCCCACAACACAAATACAAACCCCCAAAAACTAACATCAACATTAAGGGGTCGATTCCGATCCCGCTCGGAAGGGCTCCGAGAGCGACCGGCCGGAAAAAGCACGAGCCGTACGCGTGTTTCCCGACCGACGCGTACATCCGTATGGACGAGCAAGTACGATGCGAGATACGCGAAATCGCCGACCGAATCGTTTCCGGCTCCAAACCGCTCCGTACGACTCGACCGTAAGCAATCTGTGCCGTGCAATGGAGGGGATTTCCAACTGAGCCAGTACGATGCACGATTCGGACAGCCGGATCGAGTCGGAGCCTCCGACACGTAAACGCTCTGGGAAGCGGACTTCAGGGGTCCGCGCCGGACCCCCCTTCACCCGTAGCCTTATGAGTCGATCACAGGGGGGACCCAAGGGTCCCCCCTACACATGCCTGTACGGTGCGGGTTGCATAGATGCATCCCCACTACAGGGGGCACCCTTGTGCGCAACGTACCTCTTTCATCAATGGGAGCCTGTGTACGCGTCGTACAACAGGCTCCCATTGACCTCAATGGGGCTCCGAGCGACCCGTGTCGGTCAGCGCTTGTTCGCATCGTACTCATGCGCTCGGAGCCCCGGAGCACGAGTCGGTCGGAAAGCACTCCGGATCCGAGTCGGACGGAGAGCTTTCCTAGCGAGATCGGAATCGACCCCTAAATATGCAATGATACATTTAATAAACACATAACTAACACTACATAACATTCTAATTATATCCAACACTACGTCAAACACATAAAACACTAAACTACCAAAACAACACCTAACTACACCAAAAACAATCAAATAACGCCCTAATAAATCTATTTAAACTACTACTATCTTACCCCTACCCTAAAACTAACTTAAAAGTATATAAACCTGAACGGACGAAACGCAGCTCCCAACCACGAGGTTCCGTCTTCCAAAATTACCTAAAAATGAAACTGATAGAAAGAAAAGTGAGAAAAAAGGAAATAAAATGGCCGCATAATTAAAATGAAAAAAGACTAATTCCCCATATACAACAATGGAAAATATAGAAAAAAAGTTTAAAATATGTATAACGTTATGTATTGCAATGTTTTTTCCCAATGTTTAAAATAAATTTTAAAAATGTAAACTATACATTATGGGGCCGATTCCGATCTCGGCCGGTAGGGCACCGAATCGGATTTGGCTTTACCAGATCCGATTCGGACGCCCTGTTTCCGACCGATTCGAACACCCGTCCGCGCGAGCAAGTACGATGCGAGCGTACGCGAAATCCCCGACCGACACGTTCCCGGCTCCGAACCGCTCCGACCGACTCGTACGGACTCGACTCGCACCACGCAATGGAGACGTTCCCCGACTGGGCAAGTACGATGCGCGCCTCGAACAGTCTGACCGACTCGCACCGTCCGGCTCGAAAGAGCAGTCGGAGCCGGACTTCGGGGGTCCTGTCGGCCCCCCGTACGCGTAGCCACGCGAGTCGCACACAGGGGGGACCCATGGGTCCCTCCTACACATGCATGTACGGCGCGAGTCGCACCGACGCGTACCCGCTGTAGGGGGCGCCCTTGTTTGCGACGCACCTGTTGAGTCAATGGGAGCCCGTGTACGCGTCGTACGACCGGCTCCCATTGACTTCAATGGGAGTCTGACCGAATCGAGTCCGATAGCATGCGTCCGCATCGTACTCGTTCGGTCGGACTGCTAGAGTGCAGTTCGGTCGGATATCTATCCGAATCCGACTCGGTCGGAGGGATTTCCGGCCCGAATCGGAATCGGCCCCTAACTGTTATATTATCCAAAAAAGCTAAAATATAGTATTTAATGTATATCAAAATATCTGTTCAGTTCATACACTGTAAATGTACAAAAAATACAATAATGTGATAAAAAATATATATGTTGTACAAAATATTTCTGTTAAAAATATTGTAAATTATTTAACATATTAAGTATTATGTTATTAAAAATAATATTCAATATACTAAATAATAAAATATAACCTTGTCAAATACATATTATACAATTTTTCAAAAATATTAAAATTATATAAAGATTATTATAAAAATATTTTTAAAAAATGTATACAAATGTTTTCTTTTTGGTAGTAAAAAACTATGGGGCCCATTACGATGGCGGGCGGAAGCACAACCGCCGTGCTGGAGGATGCAAAAAGCACCAGTTACCGCCGGCACGCAGCAGTCCACACGCCCGCCCAATTACGATGCGAAAAGCAGGCCAAACACCGCCGGCAAGCCAGCAACACCGTCCGCCAGCAAAGTGCGCCCGTACACGTAGCGGCGCAGCTCAACTGACACACACCGTCCGACGAAAACACGTCCCGCCCGGGCGTATAAATTACGATGCCGCAAACAAACGGCTCCCACGGCTAAGAGACACCGCACGTGAAAGAGAGGCGGTAACACGGACGCAGAGCACGGACAACGAAGAAGCGGCACCCCGGGCATGAATCCAGCACTGCAGGCCCTTCCCATGCTTCTGCTGATGCACCACCAAGGACGCAACGTACCGCGGAGACGCAGGTAGGCACACACACAACAAGTGCACGCAAACAGCGCACACAGTGCAAGGGCGGAAAAGCGGACAACCCCCACCAGCGCGTGTACACTACACATCCACCATTGCATCCACATATGACACACAGGCCAAATCCTAACATCGCGGAACACATGTGTACACACCACCTGGGACTAGGAACCAACCACCCCGTCACGGCCCCAAAGCGCCGATGACGCCGCCACACATGCGCACAACGCAGAGGCCAACCGCAGCGCCATGCATGCGTCGCACACAGACACAGGGACACAACCAAGCAGCACACACATCAGCCCCACCCCGAACGCACATGACACGTGACAGGCCGGCCACAGACATGTCCCCAACGCCCAATTCAAGGACAACACCCAACGCCACACAACCGACGCACACATGTCAGTGAAGTCACGCAACAGCAGGACACACCCCAGTGTAACAAACATGGCGTAGCACACAGCGGCGGCAACACCAACTAGGAGAAGCAGGGCCCCTTCGGGAAGAGGAACGCCAGTACCACACTGAAAAACCCATACCACCCTGCACATATGAACAAGACATATGAAACGGAACACCAAAGAGCCCGGGGACCGACAACAGGTGGCCCAAGAATAACATCCACACACAAGGCCCAACGCAGAGCGGAAAGGCAGCCTGCCACCCACACAAGGGAGAGCAGACAGCACTGAATGACCTTCCATTCCAACTCCGAAACCACAGCCCTACGACAGAAGCCGGTGAATACAGCCATTGTCCAAGAATAGACCAACACAGGCATGCCGAGGAGACCGACCACAGGGCAGATAGCGCATATCACAGAAGCACACAACGGACGGGGAAGAAAGAAGAAAACACTCCCCCATGTCGGCCACATGCAAGTTAATTGGAAGGAGTCACACAGCACTGACCTTGAACTGTCTGAGAAGCATGTGGGAAGAGGGCCCGTGTCCTCCAAACAAGCCAACAGAACACAAGTCCTGTCTCCCTACGACTACACAGAGCTCACAGCAACCCCGGAGCGTGCACATTGCAGACTGCACACACAGCCGGAGCACGCCATCTCAACGAACCGCTGCGAAATGGCAACCGCAACACACCTACCCAACTACGCCGAACAGCTCAAGCTGTACAAAACCAACACGATACATACATTGGGATGCGATCTCCTGTCCCTGCTGAACGTAAGTTACCGACTGACTTACCGCATCACATTGTTCAGCTGCGTCATGCCCGTCTTCTACTGTCGGAGGTGTCCCTACCAGCATCCCGTCGAGATATGCCTCTCCAACCCGGCATGTCTGAAGGCGGACCTGCTACCACTACTCCTCCCTCTGGACGCACACGACAGGGCCTGCTCTGCCTATGGGGGCATGGCGTATGTGGCCAACATCGCACCCGCACTGAAATGGGACCACTGTGCCTCCACACGACGGATCATCGAGAACAGCTACATCGAATGTCACCCAGCATGCCCCATCATGGTCCTCCAAGGGACAACTTACGAACAACACCTTGAGAGCCACCATCCGCTTCATTGGCTGGCAAACATGTACACCACCAATGACATGGAAGCCCTGCTGGACGGCATCGCATACCGGACAACCTGTAAATACGTCGGACCACAACGCAGGTTCCCCGAGTGACCTATGAAGTCCAACCCCGCACCCATGCTCAGCTTCCGCACGGACTGGCCAGTCACCACCACAACAGCCATACCAAACGACCGGCAACTGTAACCACACCATCAACGACATCGCCATGACATCGGATATGACCGGGACATGCACACTGTTCCCCATCACATCCAGGAACACCGCATGCATCGTGGGAGGCAGTGGCATGGGCTCTGTGTATCGCACCCACATGGACGGAACTGCACGAACAACCAGGACACGACATGGATCCAGCGCACATGGACACACACACCGCTCAGTGGACATGAATAGGTCGCCTGGAGTCTGTGGGTGCTGCACCCCTCCCACCCCCGCCCCGGGAATCCCATACCAGGACCTTTGCATGGACGACAAGTGCATACAACAACAACACGACCCCAGTGACTGTGACATGTCCAGTAACCACCACAGTGCAACAACAAGTGGCACGCCGCTGCATGCACGCAAGCACATGCCCTGATGTCATCTCACATGCACGCGTGCATGAGGAACAACCGCAGCAAACCTGTCACATGGAACTGAGATGGACTGTGCCCATGATGCCGAGCGGTCTGGTAGGCTACATGTATACCGTCTGTGTCAAAGTCCGCAGCTCCGCAGCTATACGTAAATGTACATTAGCACAGCCTTGGCCAAGCAGATGTCACGCTGAAGCCCACATCCCACATGCAACAGCCAATCACATGTAACCCCACACCCTATCCCATTTGCAATCATGCTCAGTATATCCTCAACATGTATTCCGCTGCCAGTAGTGTCCACTATACTGCATCACAGAGGACAGAAGACTCAATATAATGTTTGAAACCAAAACTGTCTCCGCTGACTCATTTCACAAGTACGAATGAGAGAGGATGAGAGTATGTGAAGTACACGGCAGTCGTGACATGACCATGTAGTCCACTGGTATTGGATGTCAACGCAAATGATTAGCACTACTGTGGAAGACACACATGTGTCGTGTGAAGTCGTATGGACGCAGTGCTCAGGTGGGTGGGTGCGACGGGTAGATGCGCACATGCCAAGTTGGAGCACGCCGTGTTGGGAGGGGTCATGAACAGTACACCACCGCTTCCCTGGGCATTGTGAGAGGACACCTGTCGGGGGGAGTGAACACGTGTGTGCACAGCAGCCGGGCACACGTACAAAGCGGTACCAGGCGCACCTCAGCCCACCCTCTGTGGACAAGCTGGATCCTGTTGTGCGCCCGCCATGCCCCTTGACAAGGCACACACAGCCCCAGTCGACCAGGTGTAACCCCAACATAGTCAATCCGCACAGGCGATACAGGGCACGGGATGGCAGTGGAGCATGGTGTGTGAGAGGTCTCCTCGCGCTCCTCATGGTCATATCACGCAGGCAATAGAACCTCAACGTCTAGCATGGCACAAGTCAAATGGAAGTGTAGGGGGAACGCACCACAGCACGAGCAGCACTGATGTCACGGGAGGTGGCTCGCACCATCTCATCCATTGCCCATCATACCAACCACGCCACATGCCATTGCGACTAAGTGCAAGCGCGTGCGCCACCACCCCTGAGCCCTCCCCAGAGAGGCCAAAGAGTGAATGTGTGGGCCATCAGCCACAGACGGACGCGGCCTGGCCGCAAGGGCAGCCACAGCCACTGGGTGTCGCAGGTGGCGGATCCGGAAGGCGAAGACTGTGATGCATAGTCCATGCAGGCCGGGTCTCCATTTGGGGCACCACGCAGGTGGACGGCGTCCCGCCACACATCATACCCTGAGACAGCCCACTCGTGCAACTGGACCCACACATACACTCCTTGCCCTCTCTGGTGCGAGCTTGGGGCTGCCTGTGCAAGCGCTAGCCTCGCAGGTGAGCATGCATATTGGGGGGCGAGGGAGGACATGAGGGCTGGGGCGAAGATGACTGTATCACTGTCAGTTAGTACAAGGGATGACCCAGATGTGGAAAGGAAGAGACGTGTCCCGTGTGTACTGCAACTAGTCGCCAATCCAACTACCCCCATGTCCGGAATGTAAGCCCGCACCTAGGCCCGCCCATCCGCCACATCGAACATACCACCAGCACGACAACCTTCCCATTCGAAACACTGACTGGGGGTGGCGACCAGTGAACAATCATGTGTAGCCTACCCACGCGTACATGTGGGCCCTCCATGATCCATGTCACCTGCGGCAAAGACATGACATGCGCAATGAGGGAAGTGAGGAGAGCTGTCCGCCCCACGCACAGAAGGTGCATCAGCTCCACAGACCTAGCAGCGAGTCCAGCAGGGGTCACATGTGCAGGGGCAGCTGTGCCTGGTGTGAAGGCACATGCATATAGACAGCACATCGACCGATGTGTAGTCTGCCCACATCCACAGTCCATCATCATGCGGACATAGGAATTGAACACAGGGCAACACATCTTAGTTGGTGCACCCACCGTGACCAACAATGCGCAATCATCGACGTACCCGCCCTGTGCATGGCCCCCACCCAACGGAGGCACATCCAGTGCCACCATCCCACACACACAAGCCTTCCACGGAACATGCTGTGTCCAATGGTCAGTACAGAGTCAGCGCCCATCTGGTGGATCCTGAACAGGAGACACATGCACACACATGCCAGCTCCCACTATGTACGTCTGCCACCTGGCACGTGCAATGTAACCTCTCACCTGTGACGTGTGACTGCAAGCACACAGCCGTCTTGGCATGGGGCTGTCAATGTGGACACCAGTCAATGTTTCGGGAGCTGTGATCCGTACAGTGCTGTACATAGGGTGCAGTGCTGACACCTACTACTGTCTCATATCCCCTCGTGCCACAGGTCCCACTTGTATTGGCCGCTCAGCCCGTGCCCACATCGTCGTCGTCGTGTGCCATACTCATCCAGCCTCGGAAGCAGTTCCATGCTCAGCAGACACTCATGTTGCCGTGGCGTTGCCGCTTGACGAATATGCAGTCAGTCCCCATCAGCACGCCCCGCAAGTCATTGGGGCCTAGATCCCCATGTGCATGCACATGGCAGTGGTATGTCTCACTTGCCATTGCCATTGTTGGGAGACCTGTGTAAGTGTATTGTGGCCGTGCCGTCCCAGCTTGACAGCTGGGCTGTGGCTCATGTGCTTGCTCAGTCATGTCAGTGATGTGTATGCGAAATTGCTATGTGCCGTGTTGCTTTGACATGTGTCCTCTGCCATTTTCCCCAGGCGGAGACCGAACATTGACCGCCCATACCAATTGCTGGCGGACATGGACGATACAGAGGTTATCAGGAAGTTTCGGCTGGACAGGCCAACCCTGCATCGACTGTGTGCCATGTTAGAGCCCCATCTCCGTCCCCGCAGGGGTGTATCCGACTGCTGTCACCCCCACGGCTAAGGTGATGGCCGCCATGCATTTCTTCGCCACTGGGTCATTCCAGCACACAGTGGGCAGTGGAGGAGGGATGTCCCAGCCCATGTTCAGCAAGGTGCTGAGGGATGTACTGGCAGCCATGATGCTGTACCGAAACAGGTACATCCGCTTCCCCAGGGCTCGTGAATTGGCGGCAGTGAAGGGTGCATTCTATGCCCTTGGCAGAATCCCACACGTCGTGGGAGCCATTGACTGCACACATGTTGGCCTTGTTCCACCACAGGCCACTGAGCACCTGTACCGCAACAGGAAGCACACGCACTCCCTGAATGTGCAAGTGGTGTGCCTTGCGGACATGGTGATCACCCACGTGTGTGCCAAGTTTCCAGGCTCGGCACATGACGCACACATAATGCGCAACAGCATCTTGCCACGACTGATGGCCAATCTGCAACAGGATCGTGGCTGTATTGTCGGTGAGTATGTGGAGTGGTGTAGCGTGCTGGTTGTGCGATGCTGTCCCCTGTCCAGTTGGAATAGCAACGGTTCTCTGTGTCCCTCACACCCAGGTGACTCTGCGTATCCGAATGGGGCATGGCTGCTCAGTCCATTGAGGAATCCTCGCACCCCAGCAGACGATCGATACAATGAGGCACATGGGAGGACCAGACGTGTGGTCGAGCGTACCTTTGGCCTCCTCAAGTCCAGGTTCAGGTGCCTGGACCGCACCGGGGTGCACTGGCGTACTCCCCACAGAAGGTGTGCCAGATAGTGGTGGCGTGCTGCATGCTGCACAATCTGGCCATTCGGAAGCAGATCCCCCTCATTGTGGATGACGGAGATCAACCAGGGCCCCAGCCCGCAGACCAGGACAGCTCGAGTGAGGTGGACAGCGGAGAGGAGGAAGCTGGGAATGTGCGCCAGCAGCTCATCGCCCGCTACTTCACTTGACGGTGAGTGTCCATGTACGACGGATGATGTGTCTGTATCTGTGCAGGTGTGTGTGTGCTGTGTCAGGGTGGCCGTATGTTCACTGCGTGCAGTGTGTCAACGCTCCATGGCCAGGGTAGTATGCCACTGTTGGTGACTGTGGCATTGTGCCCTATTGCTCTGTGCGATGTGTGTACATTGCTTGTAGTTGTTGACATTGTGTGATGGGTGTGTGACACACTCATTGAATGTGCTCCTGTTCTGTCTCCCACCCCTAGGTCCCTACAGGCCCTCCGGATTCCATTGCCATGCCACGCATCAGGTGCCTTTCCGCCCAAGGTGGCCGTTGTATTCCGTACAAATAAAACACAGGGCACAAACAGCAGTTAGTGAAAAAGGTGCATTTATTCCAAACTGTGACATGTGATTGTGTGTAAGGTGATGACAAAAGTGGTGCATGCAGTGACAATGAGCTGTCGGTCATGGCTGCGTGAAGCTCAGGGTGTACCCACTGGTTCTATGTCCATAGTCCAACACACACATGCCATCCAGCTGGCTGTGTGGAGTGGGATCGTAGAGCAAGTCAATGCAGTGGCTGGTCAAGGAAGGCTGGCGGAAGGCTGGCTGGCTGCCTCACTTGCGACTGGAGCGTGCGAAGTCCTCCCGGGAGACCTGTTTCCTCTTCGGACGGCCCCTTCCACGTTTGGGAGGGGTGTGTGGTGGCGACCTGCTGGTGGTGGGTGAGGTGTGCTCACTGGCTGTGGACGCAGGGGAAGTGGACACTGCTGCCCGACCCTGCGCCCTAGCAGGTGGTGGCGGAGGTGGTGTTGCTGGCCTTGCCTGTGACCCCACCGCCACCACCAGCTGGCCCATGAGGTCCACGAGTTGGTCCATACGGGACACGAATTGGCCCATATGGGCGTCCATGGACCTCAGCACCCCCAGCACCTCCCGCGTGTCTGTAGCAGACCTGACCCATTGTTCTTGGGCCTCCTCATAGGCCCCAAGGACTCTGGCCATTTGAGGCAGGGCATGGCTCCCAGGGGAGGCTGGCGTTTCCCTGACCCTGCTCCTCCTACCAGTCCAGCTGCCACCGGCCTGCCCACTAGCCACATTGCACACCACGGTCCTCGCTGTGGCTCCCAGGGTGGATCCAGTCGGCCGGGCCACCACCTGCGCTGGGGCTGGTGCCAGCGAAGACGTGGTGGTGGTGGTGGTGGCGGTGGCGGTCGGTGCGGCGATGGTGGCGGTTGCGGCAGTGGTAGTGGCCGCAATGACCGTGGGTGTGGCCGCAACGACAGTGGCAGCAGGGGGCTGGGACTGTTCAGCATCCCTGGATGATGGGTTGGTGGGTAGGAGGGGTCCTGGGGAGCGGCTGGGCCCTGCCACACCAGATGGGCCTGCTTGGTGGTCCGTGTCCGAAGAGGAGGACAGATCCTCCAGATCCGTGTGTCCTCGTTGGGGGCTTGTGGGCTGGCTGTGCTGGCTGCTGTCTCCATCCCCAGCATCCGGCAGTTCGTCACCTGTGGAGAGAATGAGATTTGTTATTGTGTTGCACCTGGCGAAGTATGTATTTGTCGTCTGACATTGGCAGTTCGTGCAATCTCGTACATGGGTTTCCCGGAGGCGAGTGTGTGGCTGTGGCATCTGTAGTTGTGTGTGCTAGGCAATGGGACTGTGTGCTGTGCACATGTGGCATGGGACGGATTGGCCATGCCGATGGGTGTGTTGCTGTGCCCCTACTCATTGTGACTCTGGTGTATGCGGGCTCCTGGCCCATCCTGGGTCTGGTTTGTACTTTGCTTTTGGGGTTCATATGGAGCAGCTTAGGCACCCATATGGCAACATGGGGGCCATGCCCCAGATTCACATTTGGGAGGGAATATGCTTTTGGGGTTCAAATGGGACGCTTAGGAACGCATATGGCAACATGGGGGCCATGCCCCAGATTCGCATTTGGGAGGGAATATGCTTTTGGGGTTCAAATGGAACGCTTAGGAACGCATATGGCAACATGGGGGCCATGCCCCAGATTCGCATTTGGGAGGGGATATGCTTTTGGGGTACATGCTGTAAGCCATGGGTGCCGAACGTGACATGTGTTGTGGCAGCATGACAGTGCATGGTTTGAGGTGTGTGCATGCTTGACATGGCCTGCATATTTGCTGTCTGTTGTGATTACTGGACATGGCATTGGACGCATCGTTATGAGTGAGTGTTGGTTGTGTGCCAGCCAACGTATTGCAGTTGTCCCATCTCCTTGGTGTGCGTGCTGCCCTGTGCCATGTGCATCACTGCAATGCTCGGGGGGGGGGCCCATGTTGTGTGTTGTTGCTCACAGTGTGTCGTGCGCTTCATTGACTTCTGGCACATGGTTGGTCATGGGAATGTGTCTTAGCGTGACTGCTGTATATGTGGCAGCTGTGCGGATGACATGCCTTTCATGAGACTGGGGCTGACGGATGGGATGGATGGTATGTTGTATGTGCATGGTGTGTCTGTGTGTTTGATGGGTTCAGTGGTGTTCGTGTGCATTTATGTAGTTCCGCTCTGTTGCGTCTAGTGTTGTTTGTCTTACATAGGCGTAGTTGTGGGGTGTGTGGTTGACAGGCAGTAGGGGCTACATGGACTGGACTTCAATGGTGTTTCGGTTGTGTGTGATGGGTTGCACAGTGGCTGCCGTGTGGTACTATGTTCAGTGTGGCTTGTGCATGCAGACGTGGCTCCTTGGGTGTTGCTGTGTTTGTGATGGGTCATGTGGGGTGTGAGTCTGTTGTTCATGTCCGTGTGCACATTGTTCACTTGTTCGTGACGGTGGGCGGTGCTGCGTGTTCGTCTGCTACGTGACATGTCCCATGTGTTGGTCGTGTTACGGCCCTCATGCCTCCAGTAATCCAGCCCTGTCCAGTTTCCCACCTGCAGGTTGTTCGGGCGTGCACTGTACTGGATGCCACATGGTTCTAAGTGGGGGTGCTCCATGTTGCAGGTCTGTGGGGGTGGGGGGTGTTGTGGGTCGTAGTGGTGGCTGGACACCCACTGACACCGATTGCTGTGGACCGTGATGTCTACCTTTCGGCTGTCGTTGTGCACTGCGGTGGCTGACACGTGGCTGTGGGGTGTGGGGGATGCTCCTCCTTGCTGTACTGTGGGACTAGGGGCCTGGTGTGTGTTGTACTTGGGCTGTCCACCCTCCCACCCACTGCACTTTGTGTTCCTGCCACTTAACTGTTACTTGTCGGTTAGTGCAGCTATGGCGGACACATGGGTGTGGTGGGTGCTCGTTGTGGCGCTTCTGGCATATTTGGGGACCTGTTGGTGGTTACGTGGCTGGCTGAATGTACACATGTCCCCACGCATCTTACAGTTGTTCTGTTTGGGCTGTGTGTGGTGGTGTCTGTTGCATGTGTGTGTCGTGTATTGTGTGCTGGACATGGGGGTGTTTGTCCCTGGGAGCTGTGGCATGGTGGTAGTGCATGTGAGTACATGGCGGTGTGCTGGTATACATTAGTTTGTACTTACCAGCCTCCACTCCCCCTGCTAATCCGGCGAGGATCTCGGGATGTATGATGACTCGCACCTTCTCCTCCCACGCTTTGAAGGTCTTGAAGAGCGCGGGATTCCCTCCGCCAGTGACGGCAGCCAGCTCTCTGTTTTTGCCCTCCTTCTTCTTGACCAGGCTCTTGACGTCATTCCACCGTTTGTTAATTTCGACTCTGTTCCTGGGCAGGGTCCCGACTGCATTGACCTGGTCTACGATCCGGTTCCACATTCTGTTTCTGGTGGCTAGTGGGGTGTGTTGGACCATGTTCCCATAGATTTGTGGGTGCACCTTGATGATCTCGTCGACCATGACCGTCAGCTCCATGGGCGTGAACTTGGGCATTCTTTGTGGTGCCATGGTGTTTGTGGTGCTGGTGCGGTGTGTGTTGTGTAATGTGCAGGGGGTTTGTGGTGCCGGTGTTTGGTGGTGGTGGTGATGGTGGTTGTGATGTGTGCGTTTCTGTGGTGTGCTGCTGTCCTTGCTGTGTCACTGTGTCCTCTCCTCTCCTCTCTGGTTTGCAATGTTGCAAGGGGTTGTGGTCTGTGGGAGTGCTGCTTTTGTACTTACCTATGTGGGTGTGTCCTCATGGTCTGTTGTTTTCAGGTGTGTTGTGTCTGGTGTTCTGGCCTTTGTATTTTTTGTTTGTCCAGGGGGTGTTTTCGGGATGTGTACTGTGCTTGTGTATTTGTGCGTGCCTTGCTGTGTGGACTTATTGGCCATGTTGTGTGCTATTGGTTTTGTGAGCGGATGGTTTCTGTGCAGGGACGTGGGCGCCATGGTTTCTGCCGTGTCGATTGGCATCGGCGTTGTTTGCGCTGGCGGGCGGTATATTTGTGGTTTTCCCGCGCTCATGGCGGTGCGATCGTAATTTCACGTGCGGTGTGTCGGCCGTGTGGGCGGGCGGTTTTGTGTTGTCGTGCGTGTTTCCGTCCGTGGCGGGCGGTTTGACTCCGACTCGGACGATGGCGGGCGGTATTTTGTGTGATTTTTCCGCCGATGGCGGTTTTCGGTTTGTGTTATCGTAATGGCGTGGTCGGTGTTCAGACGGTGTATGCGGGCGGATTTTTGCAGCTTCCATGCCTGGCGGATTAATTTACGCCGGGTATCGTAATGAGCCCCTATGATCCATAAAAATGAAACTGTTTATAAATAAAAAATTACAACTATTTTGCTTTACCATTACATGACTATGCTACCAAAAAATGTACTATTTTTCAAAATGGTAAAAAAAAATGTATATATAAAAATATTTTATTTGTTTAACATTTATACATGAAAAATGAATGTTACAAATATGTTATACTTTATAATAAAATGTGAATACTATCAAAATGTATAATTTATGTTTTATATATTATAATAAATTTTCTAACCAAAGAAAATGAAAAGAATGTAATTGTGAATGAAAATATAAATGATTTTCCATAAACAAATGTTGAAAATAAAAACTAACATACATCTATTTACTTATTGCAATATACACATAAACTGTACAAAAAATTATACATAATAAATAAATAATTCCTATTACTAACTTCCAAATAAACTAAACTCTGACAAAAAGCAGAATAATACTCCCCCAAAATTACTATCCCAACAACAAAAATAACTATACTCAACAAAACTTCTGTATAATAAAACATAATAATTTACTATTCCAACTCCAATACAAATAAACTCAGGGAAAGTGCTGGATAGTTAACCATAATAATTTACTATTCCAACTCCAAATCCACATAAACCCAGGGAAAGTGCTGGATAGTAAACCATAATAATTTACTATTCCAACTCCTAATCCATATAAACTCAGGGAAAGTGCTGGATAGTTAACCATAATAATCTACTATTCCAACTCCAAATCCACATAAACTCAAGGAAAGTGCTGGATAGTAACCCATAATAACTTACTATTCCAACTCTAACTCCAATCAAACTCAGGGAAAGTGCTGGATAATAAACCATAATAATTTACTATTCCAACTCCAAATCCAACTAAACTCAGGGAAAGTGCTGGATAATAAATTTAAATAATTCACTATTCCGACTCCAAATCCAAGTAAACTCAGATAAAGTGCTGGATAGTAAACCATCATAATTTACTATTCCAACTCCAGATACAAGTAAACTCACAGAAAGTGCTGGATAGTAAACCATAATAATTTAATATTTCTACTCCAAATCCACATAAACTCAGGGAAAGTGCGGGATAGTAAACCATAATAATTTACTATTTCAACTCCAAATCCAATTAAACTCAGGGAAAGTGCTGTATAATAAATTAAAATAATTTACTATTCCAATTCCAAAGACAAATAAAATCAAGGAAAGGACTGAATAAACCCCCACCCCTATTTTGATCTTTCAAACTACCAAAAATATATTCTTAACAAAAATTTGTTATTACATTTTTATTAGTTTTAAAAAATACAATACAATTTTTGATTTAAAAAATGACAAATTCTCAACAAAATGTTACATATATAAATATTTAAAAATATGTTATAAATGATTCACTAAATTTTATACAAAATTATTTACAAATGCAAATTTATGAAAATAATGTTTTTATTTTATTAAAAATGTACAATTTTTAATAAAAAATGAAAGTTTGTAACAGAATTTACATATAATATTTCACAACACAAATAATTTCAAATTTTACAAAATTTAACAATTAAAATTTTATATTTTTGTATTAATAATTATATATTTCTTATTTTATTATTTAAATTTTATTTTTTATCCAACATTCTTAAATTACTCACCACCCACATCCCCTATAAACCCAGTATCCCACTCCTAAAATTTAATAAAAATGAAACCAATTTTTTTCCACCACAATATTTTTAAATTATTCCCCAATAAACCCAATATCCCACTCCTAAAGGTAAATACATTTTTTTTTTCAACACAATATTTTAAATTACTCTCCACCCTTATCCCCTATAAACCCAACATTCCGCTCCTAAAATATATAGAAATTTAAAAATTATAGTAATTTTTCAACAACATTTTTAAATTACTACCCACCCTTATCCCCTATAAACCCAACATCCCGCTCCTAAAATATATACAAACTGTGAAAAAATAGTAATTTTTTAACAACATTTTTAATTTACTACCCACCCTTATCCCCTATAAACCCAATGTCCCACTCCTAAAAATTATATCAAAACAAAAAAAAAATTATTTAAACATAAAAAAATATTTAAACATTATAAAGTTACTAATACAAAATTACATAAAAAATATAGAACATTAAAAAAATAGAAACCATAAAATCAAAATTATTTACATCAATATTTTTGCCATTGATATTTTCAAATTCGATATTTCTAAATCACAATAAAATCGATATTTTTAACATTGAGAAAACTTACCTCGATATTTTACACCATCGATATTCTTGCCTCGATATTCTTGCATGTCGATATTTTTCCATCGATATTCTGTCTCTGCACCATTTTCACGTTTTTTACATGCATTCCTAGATGCCATTATTCTCCATATCTATAGCCACAGATACCTACCCCAGAATGGCCAGGAAATGCAAAGTACCTGTTGGACTTGGCCTTTTTGCAGGGTCATCCCTAAACTTTTTGCCTTTCTCCTAGCCATTTTTCGGACATGGTGTTGGTGGTTTTAGGACTCTGGGCACTTTAGCACTGCTGTTCAGTGTAAAGTGCGTGTGCTCTCTGTGATAAATGTGGTAAGATTGGTCTACACCTGTTTGGCCTATTTAATTTACCTGTGAGTCCCTTGTAAAGTGGTATCTCATATACCCAGGGCTGGTAAATTAAATGCTACTGGTGGGCTTGCAGCGCTAATTGCGCCACCCACCAAAGTAGCCTTTCAAACCTATCTCAGGCCTGTGCGCGCAGTGTTACTGCCGCTGTGACGTGGCACCTAAAGTGTGTGCCATGTCCGTGACCCCCCTTTTACTACGTCAGTCACCCCTAAGGTAGGCCCTAGCTAGCCCTATGGGCAGGGTGCATTGTAGGTAAAAGATAGGACATGTACCTTAAGTGTGTGACATATCCTGGTAGTGACAAACAGCCATTTTGGTTTCTCACTACTGTGGGGCTGCCCTCCCATAGGAATGCATTGGGGATTCCCTGATAAGTGTTTCAGTGGTAATTCCTGATATGAGAGGCGCAGCGTGGTCAAGTTTGGTATATTTGGAATAGTGATAATAAATGCTGCGCAATGGTGTGCACAGATTTATTATAACTATTTTAGAAATGCCACTTTTAGAAGTTGGCATTTCTGTGTGCTATGTGTCTGCCTGCCTGATGTGAATTGCATGTCTGGCTTTTGAGTGACAGGGGCTGGGAGGTGTGTGTGGCTCCAGGAGGGGCAGGGTGAGTCAGCGCTAGGCTGAATGGGACATCTACATTTTGAGTAGGGGGAGGGGAAGTCCCTGGTCCTTGAATAGGATTGTGCCTGCCCTAGTGAATGCTGGCTCTGCCCCCCTGTGGTGTATCTGATCACCTAGCCCCCACCAGACAAAGGGGAAGAGGAGCTTGGAAAACAAAGTGCTCCAAATCCCCCCTGAACCAGTTGCATCTGGTTCCCCTAGCCCTGTCCTGCTGACAAAGAGAAAATGGCATATAAATATAGGAGCTGTGACCCCATGAAAATGTTCAGTTCTGCTTGGGTGCTCCTCCTGACTTGCTGGGGGGCTGGCTGCTGCTGGGGCCCAGGAGGAACCGCCATGAGGGCTTGCCTCCCTGGGCCCAGCCTTGCCCCCCTTGATATCCAAGGACTTTACTTTGGCATCCAGCACCTGGGGAACGCTGTCCCTCATTGCCAGGAAGAAGAGGAGCCTTTTTTTGCTTAACTTTATTCTTCCAGCTGAGAGTGCGTCTGTCTTCAATCTGCAGCGCTGGGCTGCGATGTGGGGATTTCCCCCTCATTGAGGAGAGGAGCGGGTGCCCACCCCGCTTTATGCTTGCAGGAACCGAGCGGGAGCCCACCCCGCATCGGTGCTTCATCGCGGGAGCGCACCCCACTTATGGTGTTTCTGGCGGGTTCCCACCCCGCACTGCTCCGCTAAGAGGATAAATCACCACCCTTTTAATGCGGGAGCCTACCCCGCATCGTGCCGGTAAGGCGGGAGCCCACCCCGCACTTTGCCAGGGAAGCGGGTGCCCACCCCGCCTTTGATGGAAGTTTGGCGGGAGCCCACCCCACACTTCACGAAGAAAAGAAGCCGCTGCTCGCGGCCGACAAGGAAGACAGGCAACGTTGCCTGACCCTGGGCGGAGCCAAGAGCAGGAAGTTGAGGACGGGAGTCCGGAGCCTCGCGGGCTCCACTTGGAAGTCCCGGGTCCCAGGAAGGAGCCCGGGTGAAGGGAGCAGAAGCCAGGCGGGAGCCCACCCCACGCTGGATCGTGCCACGAGGAGAAGGAGGCGAGGCCCCCAGGAGCAGCGCCGGTCAGGGCACACTGCCGGTACCCTTCCCAGCGGCATCAGAGGTGCAGAGAGGAGCCCAATCCAAGTCCCGGTGAGTGGGGCTGAGGCCGTTCTCTTTGCCAGGGGGGCTCACAGGCACCAGGGCAGTGTCGGTATTTCCTGAGCGAAACCCGCCGTTGCGGGCCGCTCCAACGTGGGGCATATTACTTTCTGGGCCCAGTGGGGGTCCAGACGGCACAGAAGTGCCGGTGCCAGTGCCTTGTTGGTTTTTATTCCCTCAGCTGCAATGTGGGCATAGTCGTTCTTAGGGCCCCAGTGGGGGGTCACGAGGTGCCCGTGCCTTCTCCCTGAGTTATTGGTCACAGCTGCCCCGCCTAATAAGGGGGCAGCTGCAACGTTTGAGGCCGCCTTTAAATAGAAACCCCAGGGGAGGCCCCGAGGGCTCAGTGGTGCCAGGGCCCATTTGATGTTCCCTGCTGCGCCGCACCAGCGCGGGCAGCTGCAGCGTTTTGACATGTGTGATCAAAAGGCCCAGTGGTGCCAGGCCTTATGGGATTCACAGCTGCACGGCAATTAGTGTCAGCTGCTACGTTTAGGCCAGGGCCCATGGAGGAGTCCTAGGAGGGGACCCAGGAGGCACATTGGTGCCCGCACATTGCACACTTTTTGCTCCAGCTGCAAGTGGCAGCTTAGCGCCCGAACATTCTGGACATAGGGCATTTGAGCCCTGCGAGAAGGCCAGTTGGCCTGGGGTCATAGGTAGGATGGTGAAAGGGCGCAAGACCCTAAGGTGATGTATGCACCTGGTAGTGGTGTTACTGCGGTGCACTACTGAGTTCCTGCCTGATATGTATTAAGTGCCAAATGAGATTTATGCACCCTGGTTTATGCCTCTAATGATGTTTATGCTCATGAGGTTATTGCATAATGTGTTTATGCTGGTGAGGCCTAATGCGTAATGTGTTTATGCTTAGGAGGGTGTCTATGCTAATGAGGTTTTGGCCTAATGTGATTTATTGCCTAATGTCATGCTATGATGTTTTGGGGTAGTGCCTATTTGCGTAATGTGTTTATGCTTATGAGGTTATTGCATAATGTGTTTATGCTGGTGAGGCCCATTGCGTAAGGTGTTTATGCTAATGAGGTTTGGGCCTAATGTGGGTTTATGTCTAATGCTAATAGGATAATGAGTAGGTCATTATGGTACCAGTAGTTACTGGTTGTGTTTTATATTTGCATTTATTTACCTGTTCTGATGGTTCTGACCATGTCCCGATTGGCCTGGTCCTGTATATAATTCCCCTGTGAATATTGCCCGTGCCAGTTGGCACAGTGTAAATGTGTGATTCTGTTTCTAATGTGTTTATGATAATACAAAGGCTATTTTTTATATAACCTTGTGTGGAGTTTCTTTTGTGGTGTGCCCAGTTTGTTGCTGCTGTGTGTGTGTGTTGCGCAAACGCTTTACACATTGCCTCCGGGATAGGCCTGACTGCTCGTGCCAAGCTACCAAGGGGGTGAGCAGGGGTTATCTTGGGTGTGTAACTCCCTTGCCCTGACTAGAGTGGTGGTTTCTGCCTGGCTTTGGTGCAAGCCTTAGCCAACCAGAAATCCCATTTCTAACAGTACTAAATTACAATTTTACAGGATTGCCAAAATTCACTATGCCATATTGTGTATAGATGGGACACACTTGCCTCTATGTTCTCCATCCCACCTTGAAAATCTTTTTCGGAACAAGAAAAATGCACATTCTCTCAATATTCAAGCGGTACGTGATGCACACCATATAACTGATAATGTATCACAGTATCCAGGAAGCACCCATGAATCCTTCATGTTTAGGTACAGCGGAATATACAGACATCTAGTAAGTGGGGAGTTTGATGATGGATATTTATTAGGTACTAAAAATAATGTAAATACAGATATGTTTTGGGGATTTCCTTGCAACATTTATGAAGACTCACACTAATGTATGTGTTTCAGGTGAATGATCTCGGCCAGGGGGCGCATATATAGATTGAATAGAGTTGGGCTCAAGATGGAGCCCTGCAGCACCCCCTGGGTCAGCGGCAACGTATCCAAGAGGAAAGGCCTTTGAGCTACTTGGAGAGAGCGGTGTTGTAGGAAGGAGGCTAACCGCTGTAGTGCGTGTTTGCCAACCCGGACGATTGATTTAAAAGGCCTCGTGGTCTGATGTGCGATGATCCCAAAGAAGCGGACAGGGTACAGGAACGAGTTCACTGTAAGCGGGCAGGAAACTACCATTGTCGTGGAGGCAAAGCATACCTCTGGGCTTGGGAGCAGATTAAATACTGAAACCCCGGACTGCGCCCAAGATGGATGCTGAGGTTTGCCCAGATCCCACGAGATCTCGGCAAACCTCAGTGTGTGCAAAACACACAGCCGCTTGCAGTAATGATTCAGGATGTATTTCTAATAGTCCTGGGGCAATCTTTATACAATCATGCAATGACCTTTGGGTGCAATGTGTAACCATACAATGACCTTTGGGTGCACTGTGAACATAATACATCTGGAAATAAAATAAAGTACACACAACACGCCACTATAAGACATCACAAACAAGCGTGCACAAGCTCAGGGTTGAGCTATGACTGCACGCCTATTTTTATAACTTAAGTGACGCTCCTGCAAATCACAGGGGAAAGTGAAGAATGCCAGAGTGTGTGTGTGTGTGTGTGTGTGTGTCAGTGTATTAAGGGGCATATCCCTGACAGTGCAGTGTGTTAACGAATCAGGGTGAGAGCGAAAGGGGCATGTTACTGACAGGTGATAGAACCATGCACATTATCGCACCAGGACTGTGATTAAGTGGACATTTGGGCTACTGAAATTGTGCTTCTATGCCTACATAAGAGTGGGGTGCCTTGCAATCTGTACCTGTTGGAAAGTGGATTATTAGTAGGGGCAAATGTATATGGCAAATAAGGCCACTAACACAGTATGGGGCTCAGAATAGGTCTTAGACAATTATTCCTATGCTAAACCCTTGGTAGCTTGGCTTCGAGCAGGCAGGCTTAACTTCAAAGACAGGTATGTGAAGCATTTAAAAACACCACATCAGTAAATAATTAAGACACAACTCATAATAAAAATCCAGCCCAATTTATAAAAATAGGAAATAATGTTTTCTTTAAAATGACACCAAAACGACAAAAATTCCAAGGTAGGGAACCTGAGATATGAATTTTTCAAGATTTAGCACTATATAGCACATAGAAACCTATAGCGCCTTATCAGGACATCTGGTCGCAATAAACCGGGTCAAAGTCAAAGTTTCAGGCTGTCCGCGATGGAGTCCTAGGCAGCTACCCCTCGTGGTAGGTCTCGGTGAAAGTTTTTGCCTTCTGACTTAGAAACTTTTCTGCAGCTTTTCTTCCCGGCGTCTCTCGAAGCTGTCAGCCAGTCCGGATTCAAGAGGGTTCACCGGATTGCCTTGCGACGAGCTCCCGGTCAAACTTATGGAAGTCCGACCTCCGGAGTGTTCCAGCGGAGCAAGCCAAAGATCCAGGCCGACATGCGGTTGAAGGCAAGCGGCTTGGCGGTCGCGGTTGCTCCCGGTCACCTTTTCTTCGTTTGGACTTAGAAACTTTTACGGAGCTTTTTTTCGCGGGGTCCCTCGATGCTCTTCACCAGGCCAGATTCGGTGAGGGTTCACCGGCCTCAGATTTCTTCTACTCCCGGTCAAACTCTGGAAGTAGGACCTACGGAGCTTTTCAGCAGTATAAATCTGGACGGCAGGCCGGCTCGCGGTTGAAGGCAGACGGCTTGGCTGACCAGGTTGAGTCGGTCCCCTTATGGAGCTTTTTTCCAAAGATGCTCCAAAGTTCTCCAAACTTCTGGAACCTCTTCCTGAAGTTCCCCAAAGGGTCCCAAAGTGTCTCAAACTCACTCCAAGGGTCTGGAAGCTCCATGATGGTCCTTGAAAAGTGAGGACTTCAGTTCTCACAATCCATTTGGACAAAACCCTTACAAATCCACTGGTAGTTCTCCAGGTTGAGGATCCTTGGTGGTGATGTTTCAGGTGAGCTCTGCTAACCTGTAACTTGCAGGGAGCCCCCTCTTTAGTCCTCTTACAGCAAAGTAATCCACAGGCTGTAGTTTCAGATGGTGCAGAAGGTGCAGTCTTCAGAGTGCAGGCCTTTGGAAATGCACATCAAACTTCCAGCATGGCCGTCTTGCTCTCTTAGGTTTCAAGCAGCAGATCTGAGGGGATCTGCCCTTCTCAGATACTTATTCCAACTTCTCTGGGCCAAGCAGGAGGCCACTCCTGTCCAGTGGGCTG
Source organism: Calotriton arnoldi (assembly GCA_963921515.1). NCBI lineage: Eukaryota > Metazoa > Chordata > Amphibia > Caudata > Salamandridae > Calotriton > Calotriton arnoldi. The sequence goes on along the minus strand of CAWUFW010014225.1, from coordinate 245,232 downwards.
CAGGGTACCACCCAAAGGTCTGACCACTTCCTGCAGAGTGTGGCACTATTTTGTCCCAGAGTGCACCAATCCTTCCGAATTCATAATGGCTGATTTCCCAGCAGGGAGAGAAGAGCTGGCTAAACACACCCCTTGGATGGCTAATCTCCATAGTATTCCCCCCTTGCATCTGCTCATTCCTTCCTTAATCCTAGCATCTGGCTGGGGTTCACAAGGGTAAGTTGTAAATGACACTGGGGTCCTCCCCTTCCCTTGAAGTCCATTGTTTATGACTCCTCCCCCTGCTCTGGCATTCCTAGGCAACAGGACAGTGCTCTCCCAGCAGAGCTGTTCAACCCCAGGGGCTCTTTATCACCTCTTCAAGGAAGCCTGGCTTATCCCCTTAACTCTGCCCAACCAGGACAGACCACTGGAAGGCTGAATTTGGACTTACAAACAAGAAAGTCTTATAACTTCTTGTATGTATATTTTAGGGGAAATTCAACAATAGCATATTGTTGGATTTATTAATACCATTCTTGTAAGTCTTTGAATAGTACTTCTAGCCTTCTCCTATCAAACGTTATTAGTTAATAACTTTCTCTCATGTTAACCTATGTGGGAGGGGGTTTGCAATGGGAAAAATGACTTGGGCCATTTTTCCAGCACCAGGGCTTATAAAACATATTTTATAAGTACTCTGCCTATATCTACAGGACCCCCACCCCTGGTATACCTAGGGGAGACTTTAGGGGTTCTGAATATGCAGAAATATTGCAGATTCTCCCTCCACAGTGCTCCTACCACCAAAGTCGATTTTGGGCAGCACTTTATCAGAATGTGGAGAGTGAAATATGCAATTTCACTATACCCAGGGCATATAAAACTCATTTTATAATGGTCCACCTTATAGATACCCGGCCCCCCACCCCTGGGACACCTAGGGGAGACCCTGGGGGTACATAATATACTCAAACATTATAGGTTAACCATTTTTAAGTGCCCCAAACACAAAAGTCGAATTTGGCCACAATTTTCTTTTTAAAAGCAGTCCTGCAGCACAGAGCTACTTTTAAACTGACCTCAGGCTCAGCAGTGCACACATGCAAGTGTACGAAAGGGCTGCTGGTCTCCAAACTACTATGCTCTATTATATACTAGGGACTGAGAGGTAGTTTCAATCCCCCTGCCCTATTATGTACAAGGGCCCTATGGGGTAGGTCATGCCAATCACACGAGTACCCCAACCCTTAGTGTACCCTAGTGTATGTAGGTGTTTTCACTGTACTCTAAGGGGCCGATTCCGATTCGGGACGGAAATCTCTCCAACCAAGCCGGATCCGGAGAGATTTCCGACCGAGCCGGACTCCCGCAGTCCGACCGAGCGAGTACGATGTGGCTGTATGCTGCCCGACTCGATTCGGTCGGACTCCCATTGAAGTCAATGGGAGCCGTTCGTACAACGCGTACACGGGCTCCCATTGACTGAATGGGTACGTCGCGAACAGGGGGGCCCCCTACAGTGGGTACGCGTCGGTGCAACTCGCACCGTACATGCATGTTTAGGGGGGACCCTTGGGTCCCCCCTGTGTGCGACTCGTGCGGCTACGCGTTCAGGGGGGTCCGACACGGACCCCCGAAGTCCGGCTCCGACAGCTCTTTGGAGCCAGACGCTACGAGTCGGTCGGGCTGTTCGAAGCGCGCATCGTACTTGCTCGGTCGGGTAACGTCTCCATTGTGTGGTGCGAGTCGTGTCCGTACGAGTCGGTCGGAGCGGTTCGGACCCGGGAACGAGTCGGTCGGCGATTTCGCGTACGCTCGCATTGTACTTGCTCGCGCGGACGACCGTACGAATCGGTCGGAAACTAGGCCTCTGAATCGGATCCGGTTAAGCCGAATCCGATTCGGTGCCCTACCGGCCGAGATCGGAATCGGCCCCTAAGTGTTTTCAGCATAGCACTGGCCCTAGGCCTGGTTAGGCAGAGCCCAGGGTCAGTCAGAGTCAGTTACCACCAGTACCAGTCAGCAAAAGGTTTGGGGGTGCCCAGGGCACAGGTGACTTTGCAACAGTACCTGAAATAGTAAGTAAGTTATTAGCAACATGTGCCATCCTACACAAAATTGCCACCAGGAGAGTCCTACACATCCCTGTTTCAGAATCGGATTCAGAGGATGAAGATCCAGGGCCACCAGTTCAGCAGTCTACAGGTGAGAGTCGAACACTGGAGGGGAGAAGGCGCAGGGACCACATAGCTACACATTACTTCTCAAGGTAAGTCATTTCTGAATCTACCAGATGTAAATAATTGTTCAACACTTGTTTGTGGTTCCAAAGTAAAGATACCTTTATTGTCAGGTGCAACTGTTCTGAAACAATCTGTAACTGTCACATGAAAATGCAACATAATGTCAATATGAAATTTGGTTATGGCACCAACATTAGTAAAGTACAGCAATGTATGCACTCCCTCATCTGTGCACTTCAATGCTTCTTGTGATAGTAGGAAGCTGGCTCTTTATATAGTATACCAAAAAGAGGGATGCTGTGTAAAGAGTCCAGGTATCCCTTATGAGTGGACAGGGGCTTGCTTTAGCATTCCCAAGTTGCTCTTTCTAGGGTAGTGTGGTAGAGCTGCCTTAGGCGTATCAGAGAGGACTGTTATACATTTGTTGCACACACAGAGTCAAAACATTATGCACACTCTTGAAAAGTAGATCCACACCAATTTAGAAAAATAACAGTTATTTGTATATGTATTTTGAAACTAAGAACTTCGTAATCAAGTAAGTACTTTTTCATAATAGACTTTTTACAGTTTTATCAATGTTAACCAACAGTGTGTTTTAAGGCGAAATGCTTTCATAAGGAAGAAAGAACATTTATTGCTTTCATATACTTTCAATGCTTTTCTGTGGGACCCCTTTTGGTCATGAGGTAGTAGAGGGACAAGGACCAAAGTTCCACCAGTAGATCGGTCTTATGTGCCCTGGTGAGTCCGGAGGCAGAGGTTCTTCAAGGTTGGTAGCCGTGCACGCTATGCAGTAGAAAGGAGGGGGGCCACTTAGAAATAGATTGCAAAGGGGGCTTGGGGACAGGTCCCCGGAGCTCCCAATGTTGGCTCGGATCGTGACGGTCCTGTGAGTATGATGGAGCAATCGGTTTCCTTAGTCCCGGGCCAGGCGATTTGGGTGAACGAGGCTTCCAGGATAATATTTCTTTTGCCTAAATATACTCACGCTACTACTTCTTTACAGAAACTTCATTGACTTCCTGTGAGAGAACGAATTCAGTTTAAAATATGTTGTGTGATATTTACAAGCATGAATGTCCAAACTCTGACTTTTATGACTGACAAGATTAAAAAACATATTCCTTGAACTTGAGATCTTCTTATGCTAATCAGTATTAGTACCTAGATTTCGGATAGAAGATCTGGGGGATGAAGCTTTTCAGTAATAGCTCCTACCATATGGAACTCGCTGCAATTGATGGTTCGTCAAGCGACGACCACAATCTTTTTCAAAATACCTTAAGACCTGGCTGTTTAAATAGGTTTACGTGAATTAGATGGTTAAATATTATAGCGCCAAGATGCCCTTGGTGAACGTGCGATTTACAAGCAATAGAATACCATAACATAACAGCCATCAATTGATAATGGATGGGTCTTATATGGTACAACGTCAGCAAATTACAGCACAGAACATAGCTCTTTACCTGCCTGGTATCCACATTTTATGAGTTACGAGTAACAAGTTAAAATGTGGCAATGTGACAAAGCTGCAGATGCATTCCAGATTTCTGTCAGTGGATGATGTCATTCTCTAAAGAATGTTGACTTGAGGGATTACTCACAAACTGGCAGAAGAGCAGCTCAATACATAGGATTCCACGTTTGTTTAGAATCAGTTTGAAGGAGATAACGCTACAGATGTTCTCTAAAACCAGCTATCTGCAAACTACATGACCACCTAACCTGCTAGTTAATTTACTCCGTAGTTTGCATTCACCTTGTGCGCGCATCTGCCTGTGAGACAATATAGCTCGTCTGTGCCTTCCTAGGTCTGTGCTCAATGGCTCGCTGTGATGACTTTAACTTGAGCTGCAATTTACAGAACAATTTTAAACCTCGTTAAATATAGTGTTTTCCTAAGCTGTTTCGAAGGGTAATACGGTGTCCCCAGCATCAATTAATTTAGCACATCGCCTTCTGTTCCGTGGAGTGTGAATAATAGAGAGGCAGGATGTGGCAAGGCAGGCGAAACCATGAGACAATTCATCGGTTTGTACGGCTGAAGGAAAACAACCATGGGGAATCCTATGTGTTCAGTGCAGCGGGTCTGCACAACGCTGCACCTTCTTACGTGTTCCATAAAGGTTCTCGGTTCTGTGAAATGGATTTCTTCGTACGTTTTGAGCATAATTTAACTTTTGCTATTCACAAATTATGAACTGTTAGAATGACTTGGAGTAATTGTTTCACGTGCAATTATCGCATAATTATTCTTTTTCTATAGGAGGATGATGACACTGACGAGGTGTTGCACACTCGCTTTAGAACTAAATAAAATACACCTTTTATCTGTAGCTTTAGTATAAAGTTGCAAAAATCGAATTGTAAAGCTACATGTTCATGTTCTTACATTTTAGCCCAAATAAAATTATTCCAGCCTACCAAAATACACCAACGTTTAGATCTTACTATATTACTAAAAGTGATCACCCACAGAAACCATTACTCCTACTTCTAATTGTCCTTGTACAAATCATTAATTGTGTGGTGAAACCCACACTGAGACAGGAAAAGCTCTAGGAAACTGATGTGCATATAAGTCCTGCCCAACTTTACTGGGCACTGTAAATGGATTGGCAGTCCCACCGTCCATTTGTCTTACTTCAGCCAGGTAAAGGCCGGAAAAATATGGAGGGAGTGGTGACTCATAAGGCAAAGCACGAGATCATAGGACTAGGAGTAATAAAGATTACCGTACCAAAAGAAATAAGGACATGACCTCTATGTCTTTTGCACTCGTCCAAGTTATCAGGGGGGGTAGCGTAGTCAGTGAGATTCGGGGGGGGGGGGGAAATCTCAGATTTCCCATCTAAAAAAATCAGTGTACCACAGGGTGAATGTGTGAGGAGGCCAAGGTTCAGGAGGAGCAGGATCAGTCCTAATATACATCAGGTGAGCCGCTGGGGCAGATTTAAGTTTGGCAGACAGGTAATCTTTTGTAACGGTGACAATTATCCTATTCCTCAAACTCTAGGCCCGCCCACCTGACTTAGAGTTTGGCAGATTGTAGGTTTTACACCAATAGAGTTAAATTTAATCTGTCAGTGTAAAACTTCCTTCGACAGCCTGACAGAGTAGGTACCATTGGAAGTAAGCTATCCAACTGTCTGCCCTATATAGCGTGTGTTAGAGCTGTCAACCCTAGGGTGGTCTTCCCCCAACGTTTTGCCTTCGTCTTCCATTTTTTCTGACTTCATATCTGCTGGCCTTAGGGCTCTGATCACTTTACCACTGCTAACCAGTTCTAAAGTGCATGCACTCTGTCTTCTAAACATGATAATATTGGCTCATACCCAATTGGCATATTTAATATATTTTTAAGTCCCTAGTACAGTGCACTGCATGTGCCCAGGGATTGCAAATTAAATGACACTAGTTGGACTGCAGCATTGATTGTGCCACTCACTCAAGTAGCCCTTTAAACATGTCTCAGGCCTGCAATTGCATAGCCTGTATGTGCAGTTTAAACTGCCATGTCGACCTGGTAAAATAAACCTTTTGCCAGGCCCAAACCTTCATTTTTAATGTATAAAAGTCACCCCTAGGTTAGGCCCTGAAAAACCTAGAGGGAAGGGTGCAATATATTTAAAAAGCAGAGCATGTACTTTTAAGTTTTGCATGTCCTGGTAGTAAAAAACTCTTTAATTCGTTTTTCACTACCATAAGGCCTATATCTCCCATAGGATAGCATTGGGATTACCTTATTACATCTTATAAGTGTAATTTTCAAACAGGAAGATATAACTGGTTCAAGTTTGGTATCTGTGGAATCCTAATTTAAAATCCTAACTTATGGTGAAGTCAGATTTTAAATTACAATGCTGAAACTGCCACTTTTAGAAAGTTGGCATTTTCTTGCCTTAGCCATTTTGTGCCTGCATTCTGTCTCTGGTCACATGAGTGGGTGTAGTTGGCAGTTGGGCTTTGTGCATTCCTCCTAGACACCCACACACAATGGGAGCTTAGGTGTGACTGAGTGAGATGCAGCGAGGTTGCGGTGAAGCTGCGAGGCAGAGTCTGTTGTCATTGTCAAGGCTGTGGTTGAAGAGAGAAGAAAGGACCTGGGCTGTGGATGTGCTACGCCATCAGGGTGATGCGTCGGTTCTGAGGACTGCGGAGGCGATGTGGGTCTTTGCAATAGGTCCACGCCCCCTTCCAAGGGTCCAAGAGTGGTGTGGCACCACTTGGAAGGGTAGACTCACAGATGGGAGAGTCCAGGTGCAAGGTTGTTGGAAGCCTGTGATGTCCCCGAGGCTTCAGATCAGAAGGCCAGCCAACTAGGTATTGGAGTCAAGGCAAAATAGCAGCAGGCACCAGGTCTGCACAGCAAAGGAGAAGTCCAGCAGAGTGGCAGTCCGTCAGCAGCACATCAGTCCTTCTTCCTGGCAGAGGATCCACAAGTCCAGAAGTGCACTGAAGTAGTGGTGTCTGAGGTCCTTCTTTTATATACAGTTGTGCCTTTGAAGTGGAGAGAAGCTTGTAGAGGCATGCCTTTGAAGTGCCCAAATGCCCTGACTTTCCTGCCCTGGCTCCAGAGGGGATATGCAGCCCTTTACATGGGGACAGGACTCAGCCTATTCAGGTGTAAGTGTGGCTAGGCCCAGCTCCTCCCTCACATCCTGCCAGTGACTTGACTGGCTCTCACCAGGTTATATTAACCAGAATCCCTTGCAAACCTAAAAATGTGTAAAAAACTACACATTTTCCTCACATTTCTGTGGTGGAAAGTTCTGAGATCTGCGTGGATCCACAAAATTCCACCCACCCCGCATTCCCCAAAGTCTTCCAAGAAAAATGGTACCTCACTTGTGTGGGTAGGCCTAGTGCCCGCGACAGGAAACGGCCCAAAACGGAACATGGACACACCACATTTTCACAGTGAAAACGGACCCTTTTTTTGCAAAGTGCCTAGCTGTAGATTTTGAACCCTAACTCTGCCAGCACCTAGGGAAGCCTAGCAAACCTATACATTTTTGAAAACTAGACACCCAGGGGAATCCAGGATGGGGTGACTTAACTAGCTCTCACCAGGTTCTGTTACCCAGAATCCCTTGCAAACCTAAAAATTTGTCAAATAAACCACATTTTCCTCACATTTCTGTGGTGGAAAGTTATGGAATCTGCGTGGATCCACAAAATTCCACCCACCCCGCATTCCCCAAAGTCTTCCGAGAAAAATGGTACCTCACTTGTGTGGGTAGGCCTAGTGCCCGCGACAGGAAACGGCCCAAAACGCAACGTGGACACACCACATATTCAAAGTGAAAACGGACCCTTTTTTTGCATAAGTGCCTAGCTGTAGATTTTGAACCCTAACTCTGCCAGAACCAAGGGAAACCTAGCAAACCTATTCATTTTTGAAAACTAGACACCCAGGGGAATCCAGGATGGGGTGACTTAACTAGCTCTCACCAGGTTCTGTTACCCAGAATCCCTTGCAAACCTAAAAATGTGTAAAAAAAAACACATTTTCCTCACATTTCTGTGGTGGATAGTTATGGAATCTGCGTGGATTCACAAAATTCCACCCATCCCGCATTCCCAAAAGTCTTCCGAGAAAAATGGTACCTCACTTGTGTGGGTAGGCCTAGTGCCCGTGACAGGAAACGGCCCAAAACGCAGTATGGACACACCACATTTTCACAGTGAAAACGGACCCTTTTTTTGCAAAGTGCCTAGCTGTAGATATTGAACCCTAGCTCTGCCGGCACCTAGGAAACCTAGCAAACCTATACATTTTTTTAAAACTAGACACCCAGGGGAATCCAGGATGGGGTCACTTGTCTGGCTCTCACCAGGTTCTGTTACCCAGAATCCCTTGCAAACCTCAAAATTTGTCCAAAAAACACATTTTCCTCACATTTCTGTGGTGGAAAGTTCTGGAATCTGCATGGATCCACAAAATTCCACCCACCCCATGTTCCACAAAGTCTTCCGAGAAAAATGGTACCTCACTTGTGTGGGTAGGTCTAGTGCCCGCAACAGGAAACGGCCCAAAACGCAACATAGACACACCACATTTTCACAGTGAAAACGGACCCTTTTTTTGCAAAGTGCCTAGCTGTAGATTTTGAAACCTAGCTCTGCCGGCACCTAGGGAAACCTAGCAAACCTATACATTTTTGAAAACTAGACACCCAGGGGAATCCAGGATGGGGTGACTTGTCTGGCTCTCACCAGGTTCTGTTACCCAGAATCCCTTACAAACCTCAAAATGTGTCCAAAAAAACACATTTTCCTCACATTTCTGTGGTGGAAAGTTCTGGTATATGCGTAGATCCACAAAAATCCACCCACACCGTGTTCCCCAAAGTCTTCCGAGAAAAATGGTACCTCACTTGTGTAGGTAGGCCTAGTGCCCGCGACAGGAAACGGCCCAAAACGCAACGTAGACACACCACATTTTCACAGTGAAAACTGACACTCTTTTGCAAAGTGCCTAGCTGTAGATTTCGAACCCTAGCTCTGCCGGCACCTAGGGAAAACTACAAAACCTATACATTTTTGAAAACTAGACACCCAGGGGAACCCAGGATGGGGTGACTTGTCTGGCTATCACCAGGTTCTGTTACCCAGAATCCCTTGCAAACCTCAAAATGTGTCCAAAAAACACATTTTCCTCACATTTCTGTGGTGGAAAGTTTTGGAATCTGCGTAGATCCACAAAATTCCACCCACCCCGTGTTCCACAAAGTCTTCCGAGGAAAATGGTACCTCACTTGTGTGGGTAGGCCTAGTGCCCGCGACAGTAAACGGCCCAAAACGCAACGTGGACACACCACATTTTCACAGTGAAAACTGACTCTTTTTTACAAAGTGCCTAGCTGTAGATTTCGAGCCTTAGCTCTGCCGGCACCTAGGGAAACCTAGCAAACCTATCCATTTTTGAAAACTAGACACCCAGGGAAATCCAGGATGGGGTGACTAGTCTGGCTCTCACCAGGTTCTGTTACCCGGGATCCCTTGCAAACCTCAAAATGTGTCCCAAAAACCACATTTTCCTCACATTTCTGTGGTGGAAAGTTCTGGAATCTGCGTAGATCCACAAAATTCCACCCACCCCGTGTTCCCCAAAGTGTTCCGAGAAAAATGGTACCCCATCTGTGTGGGTATGCCTAGTGCCCGCGACAGGAAACGGCCCAAAACGCAACGTGGACACACCACATTTTCACAGTGAAAACTGACCCTTTTTTTGCAAAGTGCCTAGCTGTAGATTTCGAACCCTAGCTCTGCCGGCACCTAGGGAAACCTAGCAAACCTATACATTTTTGAAAACTAGACGCCCAGGGGAATACAGGATGGGGTGACTTGTCTGGCTCTCACCAGGTTCTGTTACCCAGAATCCCTTGCAAACCTCAAATATTGTCCAGAAAAACCCATTTTCCTCCCATTTCTGTGGTGGAAAGTTCTGGAATCTGCGTGGATCCACAAAATTCCACCCACCACGTGTTCCTCAAAGTCTTACGAGAAAATGGTACCTCACTTGTGTGGGTAGGCCTAGTGCCCCCGACAGGAAACGGCCCAAAACGCAACGTGGACACACCACATTTTCACGGTGAAAACTGACCCTTTTTTTGCAAAGTGCCTAGCTGTAGATTTTGAACCCTAGCTCTGCCGGCACATAGGGAAACCTAGCAAACCTATACATTTTTGAAAACTAGACACCCAGGGGAATCTAGGATGGGGTGACTTGTCTGGCTCTCACCGGGTTCTGTTACCCAGACTCCCTTGAAAACCTCAAAATTTGTAAAAAAACAACACATTTTCCTCACATTTCTGTGGTGGAAAGTTCTGAAATCTGTGTGGATCCACAAAATTCCACCCACCCCGCATTCCCCACAGCCTTCCGAGAAAAATGGTACCTCACTTGTGTAGGTGGGTCAAGTACCCGCGACAGGCAAGGGCCCAAAAGCAATTGAGGCGACATCAAAATTACCAATCACAAAACAGCCTTGTTTTGCAAGGGGGGTCCCATGAGTTTTTGGCCCCGGGGTCAGCGGCCATCTAGGGAAACCTACCAAACCCACACATTTCTGAAAACTAGACACCTGGAGGAGTCCAGCAAGGTATGGCTTGCGTGGGTCCCCCAACATTTCCCTACCCAGAATCCCCTGCAAACCTCAAATTTAGCTGAAAAAATAACTTTTTCCTCACATTTCTGTGTGGGAAAGTTATGGAATCTGTGTGGATCCACAAATTTCCCACCACCCAGCATTCCCCCAAGTCTTCCAATAAAAATGGTACCTCACTCGCGTGGGTGGGTCAAGTACCCGCGACAGGCAAGGGCCCAAAACCTATTGAGGCGACATCAAAATTACCTATCACAAAACAACCTGGTTTTGCAAGGGGGGTCCCATGAGTTTTTGGGTAGGCCTAGTGTAGAACTAATGGAAAATCACAATCCACTCGTAAAATATATTGTGAACTGCATCATTTTTTTAAATGCTCCCCCAATGATGAGCGTAAGATTTTAATGTGGAAGATCTGTGAGTTTTGAATGTTGTCTCCTTTGGTTTCTGAGCAACCCTTTCCTTTCCGTTTTCAGTCTCACAGGGACTACCTTCTCGAAAGTAGATGAAACATCAGGCATAAAGGAGAAGGATCTTGAGATAGAAGCCATAGGACCAGACATATCAGAGACTACAACAGAGAAACCAAGACCTTCCAGGCCAAAATGAAACTACAATAGCCACTTGGGATCCTTCTGCCTGATCCGAGCCAATAACACTATAATAAAGGGACAAAGAGGGAATGCATACATAAGGTGTTTTTGCCACTCAATTGTTGGGGAATCCCCCGAAAACCTCCACCGGATAATGACAGCAAAACCAGAGAGTATGAGCATTGGACTGGGTCCAGGAACCAAGTCTCCAAGCAAATCAACTAGAAAATGGACAGGGGCAGAGAAAGATCCTGTGATGATGGAAACACTCTTCTTAAGTGAGAAGCTATAACATTGTCTATTCCCTTGATCCCCATAATTTGCATTGCCTTTAGTGCCAGAAGGTAATGATTGGCACAAGGACAATTAGAAGTACGAGTAATGAAGATTACCAGTAAGTAATGACTGTTCTGCATGATATATCTAAAGCCTTTGCCCTACTTTTATGATTACAGATATGCAGCATGTGTTCCAACCGGACGGGGAATGGTTTCTGTGGGTGAACACTTTTTCTAGTATAGTAAGATCAATACATTGGTGTATTTTGGTGAGCCAGAATGATTTTATTTGGGTTAAAATGTAAGAAAATGAATATGTGGCTTTTCAATTCAATTTTTACAGATTTATGCTAAAGCTACAGCCTCAGAGTTACAAAGTTACAGATAAAAGGTGTATTTTATTTAGTTCTAAAACAAGCATGCAATACTGCTTCAGTGTCATCATCCTCCTATTACCTGGGAGGGTATCCTGGAGCCAAGTAGGTGTGAGGCACACCCAGGGCCCAGTGGGACTACTCAAAATCCAGAATTGCAGATTTCAAGAAATGAGGAGGAGGCTCTTATGTGGAGCAGCAAGTTGTTCCACGCTTTAGGAGTGATGTAGGAGAAGGTTCGACTGCTGGATCTGGTTTTCCATATGTGTGGGATTTGTGCAAGTAGGAGTTCAGACAGGCAGGGGTGTCTGGATGGTTTGTGGAAGCAAGTGCTATTGTTGAGGTATGGTGGACCAGTGTTTTGTAGTGCCTTGAATTGGTGGTCGAGGAGCTTTAATTTAGCTTGTTTATGACTGGGGAGCCAGTGGCACTCATTCAAGTGTGAAGTGATGTGAGTGCAGCATGGAAGGTTGAGAGTGATTCTGGCTGCTGAGTTCTGAATGGTCTGCAGCCTTCTGGTGAGTTTTGTATTGATCCCAGCATAGAGGTTGATTTGGTAGTCCAGCTTGCTTGTGACCAGGGTGTGTGTGACAGGTCTCCGGGTGCTGATTGGGAGCTATTTGGAAATCTTCTTCAGGGTATGAGAACATGTGGTAGTGACAGAACTGACTTGGATGGTCAAGTAGAGTTTGCTGTCGATAATAAAGGGGTGGGCGTCGGTACTATCTCTGTTTGCCACCAGGTGGGGTACCACGGTGATGTGCTCTTCCCAAAGATCATGATTTCGTTCTTGTCTGTGTCAGCTCTAGTCAGTTGGTCTTCATCCAGTGAGCGATTTCAGTCATGGAGACTTTGAACTGGGCGTCTTGTCCATTAGGGAAAGAATGAGTTGCATGCCATCAACGTAGGAGAGGAAGTTGATGTTGTGAGAGCGAATTATGCTGGCTAGAGACATCATGTATGCGTTGAAGATTGTCAGACTCAGGGGGTATGCTTGCGGACTCCATACATAAGGTCGCCTGTGTATGAGGTGTACGGTGCCAGGTTGACTGACTGGGTCCTTCCAGTCAGGAAGGAGTAGATCTATTGGAGGTGTTCCACCAATCTGCTATCAAACCAAAGGACCTAAATTGGTTCCTTTCTTGATGATTGACATAGGCTACTGTCACCATATTGTCTGTTTTTATCAGGACATCAAACCTCAAACCTCAAAGCATTTAAGTGATTCTGAAAACTGCTGTTATCTCCCTCCAATTGGAAGACCATTCACTCTCTGCTAGGGTCCAATACCCTGAGTTCCTCGAATGTGGCTTCTCATTTAAATGAGCTTACGTCTCTTGTCGCTATTAACAGATTACATGGGTGAAGAGGAAGACCGTAAGCCAGGTTCTTTAGATGCAAATACTACTATTGTTATTGTTTCATTTTAGCCGAAACTGGAAGTGAGGCCTCAAAATCCTGAGAAACTAGAACCCAATTCAAATGAGGATTCACTAAAAGTGGGTGTATATGATGAGTACAGTGAACTGCGAAGATGCATCCTGCCATGTGCCACTGTAATCTTGACCACAGATGTGTTTGTACATGCTTTAAAGATAACAACGATGATACCAGTTGAAAAGTTTTAACTGCTTCACGAAGAACAACCATGTCCAAATCCATCCTGGACCAGGCTGCTGTGAGCACTAGACTGAGATGGAGAAAGCTGAGACTTCTTCCAGCTAAGAGAAAACTATGTTGGCCCAGGCATGGTTGGATTGCTTCATGACTTTCCAAAGTATGAAATCTGGAAGGAGCATGAAGAAGCTAAACATCAAGGTATGGACAACGAGGTTATTCTTGAAGATGAAGCAGAGGAGCTAACAGAGCTATCTTCTTTGGGAGTACATGGGATGATGATCTCAAGTCTAGTGGCGGGCCTGAAAACTGGAAATGCCAATACTGAGCACAGAATATGAGGTAAGTTTAGTGTGATGCAGTTTCAGGAGTATGGAAATATGCGTTCATTAGATCTACTATCACCATGAAGCACACTGATGAAATCAGCTGAATGATCCCATAAACGCTAATACACATGGCCCAGAGACAACAATCATATTAGTCTCAACTCCTCAAGTTCTAACATCAGCCCATTCCCACTAAATACAGCATTAGAACTGACCCTGTCTTTCTCTCTGACTTATTGATCCTTGCATGTTATGTTTAGCTGAGACAAAGAGCATCATCTTTGTTATTCTATGCATGGTTATTTTATCTTTATATAATGCATGGGATTCTACAATCCCTGTATAAACTCATGTCTTTAATAGCTCTATAATTGGCAACTTGTAATGCACCCAGTCGCCGATTATAAAGTATAGATGTCAGAACTCGACTACAATAAGTTATTGCAGTCAAGTTCTGACGTCACAATGCCTGTTGTCAGTGCTAGCAGCAGAGGTGAAAGGACGGTCAGGTCACGGAGCAGCTGTTTAAAGCAACAAAAAATGAAATGTTGCTTTTCTTTCTTCTGCTCTATTTTTCTAGCTTACAGTGACTAGAAAAAAAGAACATGTTTATTCTTGCATTCCTTAGATAATTTTAGAAAAGTTAGAATCTTTCTGAATGTTTCTACACAAATTTCAAAACACTCCAGCTTTTTTTTTATCTGACTTCTATTGAACTGTTTCTAATATCTTTTTTTGGCAACTTTTTAGTAGGTTTTCAATGTGTTTAATTTTGCACTATAGTTTCTATTTTTATTCTAAATGTTTGCAAACATGCTCTCTCTTTAAAGTGAAAGAGCTACGGACCAAAGTTTAAGTGGTTTGTGGTAGACATAATGGTGTGACCATGTATTATGTGGGATAAAGTACACCCTGCTGTACATGATAAGGAAATTGCAAGTCACCTTAGCATTCCATAACCTTATAAAGGAACTCAGCCTTTAGCCTCGCTCCTCTATATGGTTATGAAGCTCCTTGGTGGCGTGTAATATCCTTATAATGTATGGCAGGAGGTACTTTATCTCTTATATTTTATGCTGGAAGAAATGTAATCTATCACACTATATACTACCACCTGTAAACAGATCTGTAGTTCCGTGGGAGCCAAACCCCAATATTTTACTAAACCCCAATATTTTATCATCCCAAAATCTTCCTTTGGCAGCTCAGCTCCGGCACCCTTGATCTAGCAATATGAGTCACCACCCTTTTTAGCATCAGGCCCATTAAATAGCAGAACAATTGAATAAACAACTGGGTTCACTCAATAACTGAGTTCTAGTCCAATAAAATATGAAGGGGTTTTAAAATACAATCTCAAATACACAATACAGGGAAAATAGAATGTCATGAAGTCTCAGATGCTGAATACATTGTCAGAAATCAGAATTTGCCAAGTTCCACTAAGCAGCAAAAATCATAGAAAACGTCTCAATAAAATGAACAAAATCCCTAAGGTATAACTGTCAGAATCACAAAAGAAGCCAGCAGCATTTCTATTAGAAAAGGAAACGTCCTCTAATAATCGGCCAGAGTACCATGAGAAAAATGGAAAGTCTCCGGCTCATCCAAACACTCAGGGTTTTTTATACACATTTTACACATAGGCAAACTCAGGATGGCACAATTAGTGAGTGATAACAGATATTGGACAAATCAGAATGAAGATAGTCATACAAATTAATTTAACATTAACCCATTTCTAAGTAGAAAATGTCTTCCATTAGCATCCACAACAACAACAGTCTGGAAATATACAACTCAATATGAAACATTTCTCAAACAAAGATTCAAACATTAGTGTGCTAGAAAGCTGCATCAGAACTTCACGCAGAAATGTCCCCCAGAATGATACTATGAGTACATGATGAAACGTTTTATTCACATTACACACTCCCTAAGGAAAATAACCAATTGTGTCACAATGTCCTATGTTCCGCAAAAACTGTGAGTAGAGAAGATACACAGAGGAATTTTGATTGGGAGGAGTAATGAGCAGGAGCAAGATGAACAACACACCAGAGACAGCATCTGTTTTATTAAAATGTGGCATACCTAAACTACATTAATAAATACTCTACTAAACCCCTCAGTAAAATGTTTTAGGTGCAACATTATTACTTCATTGGTTACAAATATATTCACCAGAAAAATCATTAGTATTCACAAATTTTTGCCACCCAAAATTGTACATTTAAAATAACTTTCACAGTTCTACAGGTACCTTCATCACCTGTAAAGCGCTGAAAACAACTTCCCAAATTAATATACAAATAAATAGGAAGCGATGGGAGTCTTCTTTGATAATTTCCTACCGTGCAGCTGTATTTGTAACTGGGAGGGTTACCCACGGGAATATTTGGATCTGACCTCTGTAAAAAGTGAATTACGTACTAGTGGGCTGCGATATAAAAGGACTAAGGGCCTGATTTAGATCTTGGTGGGACTCCCATTTTACCTCTGTGGTGGTGGTTACAAGTACTCCGAGCTGTTGGAGTCCCGCCCGCAGTATTTAGATGCTAGCTGGTTGAACTGCCGTCTGCATCAACAGTTTTCCGTCGCGTAAGCCGTGCACCTCTGTCGACTTGGCGGACTCCTCTTCTGGCTAACAGTACTCTATTGTCGTCAGGCCAGTGGATTTGTACTACTTATTAATGTGTCACTACACATATATGTTGTGTTTGCTTCAAAAATATATGTAGGTAATGTGTTATGCTCCTATTTTTACATATAGCATAGCACACAAACAACACACACGCT
This sequence comes from Calotriton arnoldi, assembly GCA_963921515.1. NCBI lineage: Eukaryota > Metazoa > Chordata > Amphibia > Caudata > Salamandridae > Calotriton > Calotriton arnoldi. The sequence continues at coordinate 228,900 of CAWUFW010014225.1, read as the reverse complement.
ATTGAATGTACAACCATAGGCACCACATGCAGAACACTCACAACCACCACAGCAAACAAATATTTTTTTAAGTGTCAATACAGGTGTGTACATTTTACCTTGATAAGTTGCAAAATGAACACTAATGCATTACACATCAGATATGGACAATGGGGTTCAAGACTGTAACAGAAGTGGGAAACAGAACAAAATGTATGTTTTTATCTCATTTCCTTCGATTCCGCCAACTCAAGTTTGGAGGTGACCCTGACACACTTTCCTTGAAGGAAAGGAACATCATGATTGGGCTGGCAGTAATCTAGGCTGTACTCCCCCGGACGGCTGCTTTTGCCTATCATGCCGTTGACGCGGGAGAAAAATTCTGGAGGAGACTGCGGCACTCGGACGGACTAACGTTCACAGAACCCCCAACATCTAAATAGAGTGGGCAGACCTACAAGTAGGGGGGCGGTGAAACCGTCAGAAAAGTAACGGCGGGACCAGATCCACCAAGATCTAAATCAGGCCCTAGGCCAAGATATGTCTTTTTACAAGACTTTCATATCGGTTACAGCAAATCACACATGGGAAGCATTGCTTGGATGGAAACTGTAACGTGTTCCCCAAGTTAATTACATCACAGCACACATGCATCACCAGTCATCAATCTGTAATCAAATAAATTTGACGTCAGATAGTAGGAGAAGCATACATTATATCCTTGATGTCACTCACTGGCAGCTTGATCCTCAGTGGTGCTTGCTTCCATGATTCAAGTCCTATTCTTCATATTTGAATAAATCAACATTTGATATAAAAGTCGGACTGGGACAGAAAATAGCCTAGGCACCAAAATAGAAGTGGCCCCCATCAGTGAATCAGATAGCTAAAAAAGTGGCCCACATTTGCAAATCAGCACAGTCTTAGGCGGCAGATGTACGACCGTTTTTTGCTGTCGCAAACAGGAATTCGTCCCGTTTGCGACCGCAAAATTGGTCTGCCCCATGTACAAAACCTATTTTGCGAGTCGGTAACCTATTACCGACTCGTAAAATATGGTTTACGACTCGCAATTAGGAAGGGGCATGCCAAGGGCGTCCCTTCCTAATAGCGAGTCTAACTGCAATGCATGATTCAGTTTACCACCTACTTCAAGTAGGGGGTGGTAAGCCCCTCGCAAACGGGAAGGGGTCCCCAGGGGACCCCTTCCCCTTTGGAAGTGTGTGCAAAAATATTTTTTAAAAGCAGGCAGTGGTACCAGGGACTACTGCCTTCTCTTAAAAAAATGAAACAGAAACGTTTCATTTTTCTTTTTTAAATGCATCCCCTTTTCCTTTAAGGAAAACAGGCTGCATTTTTTAAAAACTGCTTTATTTAAAAGCAGTCACAGACATGGTGGTCTGCTGACCCCAGCAGGCCACCATCCCTGGGAGTGCTAGCCATTCCTAATGGGATCGCAAATAGCACCTGCCTCATGAATATTAATGAGGCAGGCAATTTGCGACCCCATTAGGAATCGCTAACAGTGTTTGTGACACTGTTGTACATTGCATTTTGTGAGTCGCATATTGTTAGTCGCAAGCGACGCGATTTGCGAGTCGCAAAATGTAAGGGTCGTACATTTGGCCCTTAAGCTTGTAAAAACAAACTATGTAGGTGTATGTAAAACTGCAATTGCAGTCGGAAACAATGAATCACTCACCAACAAAGGTGTCCGTTTGGGACCCTTTCCTCTTTGTGGATGGTGAAGGGTGGGTGACCTCGGGGCGGGGGTGGGAGACAGTCAGGGCGGGGGGGACAGTCAGTGGTCCAGGGGACTCAGCTCAAAGGTTTCTCAAACAGAGAAACACCTTTCCTGTCTGGGAATGAAAACACGGTGGTGGAGGAACTCAGATCATCGTTAGATCAGGGAAGCTCAGCTGCCTTACTCCTCCTGGACCTGAGTGCCGCCTTCGACACGGTGAACCACCACACTCTGCGAAGCAGACTCTCGGCCATCGGGGTACAAGGTACCATGCTACAGTGGCTGGCCTCGTTCCTGGAGGGAAGAACTTTCCAAGTCTTGGAAAACACTACCCTTTATAAAACTATGTCATTAACGCGTGGGGTGCCACAGGGTTCCTCATTGAGCCCCACACTGTTTAATGTTTACATGGAGCCACTATCTTGGATTGCCCAAGAGTTCGATATCTCCATGACATCCTATGCTGACGATACGCAGCTGGTGATCTCCTTAGACCCCAGAACCAAAGGGGACTCCGAGAGGTTATCGCCCAGCATGGAGAAAGTCATGGAGTGGATGGCCAACAGCTGCTTAAAACTAAACGGGGACAAAACAGAGTTAATGATCCTCGGGAATAAGACAATTTCCAGGCCATCCATCAGCTGGCCTGACTGCTTGGGCAGCCCACCCAAGCCTAAAGAATCAATTAAGAACCTAGGCTTTTGGCTAGAATAGGATCTCTCAATGAGGACACAAGCCAAGAAAGTCGCTGCCACCTGTTTCGGACTACTCAGAAGTCTTCGGAAAATCCTAGATCGGATTCCAATACAGCTTAAGAAGACGGTAGTCCATTCCTTGGTCACTTCGCGTCTGGACTATGGAAACTCGCTATTCCTAGGAGCGCCAAAATATGTAACCAACAGACTTCAGATGGTCCAGAATGTGGCAGCAAGGCTGCTGTGCAATGTACCAGCCCGGGAGTCGGCAAAAAAGCACCTCAAAGGGCTTCATTGGCTCCCGGTGGAGGCCAGAGTCAAATTCAAGGCACTGGTCATAACGCACAGAGCTTTGCATAAAAGGGGCCCTAGGAAAATCAGAAATCTGGTGTCCCCATAAAGCCCAAATAGGAATCTGAGATCAAGCGCAGAAGGACTCCTAAAACCAACAGGTGCCAGGAAAGCAAGGTGGGGAGGCAGATCCTTCTCCCACCTGGCTCCCAAACTCTGGAACTCTCTACCATGGGAATACCGGATACTGCACAAAGAATTGGAATTTCGAAAAGCAATCAAAACATGGCTGTTTAAGCAATACCTCTAACTTCTGTCCAGCCTCAACCTGCACCCTGTCTCTTAGCGCTGGGAAGCCCCAGGGCAGCTATGCGCTCTACAAGTCTCTAAATAATAATAATAAATAATAATGAAAACACAGAGATGGTGCTCTGTTGTTCCTTGGAGGACAATATCCCTGAGTTTGCAGCTAATCACAGGGAGTTGCAAATAGCAACATGTCTAATTATTATTCATTAAGCAGGTCATTCTGTAACCTACATGCCTAGAGATTTTGTGATGAGAAGAGGTTGCTTTGCAATCTCAGAGATAGGTTGTAAACAGTTGGTATGCACATATTGACAACTTTTTGTGACCTGTCTCTTAGTGCATCTGACCAGGGTACAGGGTTTTCAGCCTTATGCAGGAAGGAGCCTTATTTCTCTTTTACCTCTGACACCTAAGGGACTTACCCTCAGTTATTTCGGCTGAAAGTCTGTACCTGGAAACTGAATACTTGTCCAACAGTCAGGACTACTTCTGAATCTGGAATGCAAATCAACCTGTGTAGGGGGGGCACAAGCAGTCAGTGCCATGCAGGGGTCTCCATGGTCTCTGTCTCTTGTCAGCTACTTTGCAAACAGCATATGTAGCACCTTTAGGTTAGAGATGGCCCACAATTGTTATAGCCGCTACAAATTGTTCTCACTGCTTCATATTGAACATCTTACATTCTTGAGTCCTTAAACTTTAAACTCAGGTACAGTGTTATTAGAGTACCACTGTGTGGCTCATATTTTAAGTCCAGTCTTCAAATATTGCAAATCATTACATAGAATGTCATCTACTGGGGCATTCAAACTGACGTTCTCCTCTAGGCAACCACCTCTTCTACTCTAGAGTAGCCAATGGTCGCTGTCCTGCACATCTGACCTACTATGTGAAGCACTTAGTACACCAACCTTTCTATCTTCATGGTATATTGAGCACATGTCTACAACAGTGCCATCAGAGGGGCCATATTCACAGAGACCGTCTGACAAAACCTCTGTGTTTTCAAAAACCCTCAATCCACCCTCACTATACATTTCCTAGCAATTGGAAAATAGGGAAAACTCCCTTCCCATGCTGTCCGAATTGGTCACTCCTCAGTCACACTCCAGATAACCCTTTTGTTAACAGACTGGGAGGGGGAGGTGTTTTATTGCAGGGCAACCACGTGCTTATAACTTGGTCGCTGGCAGTTCAAAAGATACCTACTTGTCCAGAGGCCCCATAAATTTTTCCCCTTATAATATCCAACCACCATCCTGACTGCATTGTAATAGTATGCCTCCATACTTCTATCCCTTATTCAAAGTTTGAGGACCTCTAAGTTAATTTGTCTGTAGGGTACCAGACCGTACCCTAGTATTAACTAGTTTTCTTCGATGTAGGTTCTTGATATTAAAATGAGAGGATGCATATTTAGAAGAGTATTAAAAGAAGAGCAAAAACGGTGCACTCAGGTTCATACCCTATGCTACAGTTTTACAATGCTAAGAACACAGTTTTGCTCTATTCGCTATTTTATGAGCTGCAAGCAGAGTAAACCCTTTTGAGTTCTAAATTTGAAGTGTAAACATTTGTGAGTGTTACAGTGTTATGGGTTTTGCTACAAAATGTAGCAGGTGTGTCCACCAATTGAAAGGAATTAAACAAAATAATTAGTCTACTTACTTATGCCTACTACCCTTCTTGGGTATAGGCCATCAACCAGGAGTCTCCAGCCATCTCTGTCCTGGGCTTTTCTTTCAATCTGACTCCAGGTGTAACCCATCTCCTTGCAGTCAGCCTTAAGGCCTCAATGCCAGGTGTTTCTTGGCCTTCCTATTTTTTTCCCTTGATGGTTCCATGAGAGGGCTTGTCTGGTGGTGCTTGATGCGGGCTTGTAGAGGGTGTGACCTATCCAGCCACAGCATCTTTTCATGATTTCTTCATGAGCAGGGAGTTAGAAAGTCTGGAGCCATAGCTTGTTGTTGCTGATGGTGTTTGGCCAGCGGATTTGGAGGATTTTTTTCAGAGAGTTGTTGATGAAGGTCTGGATTTTCTTGGTGGTGGTCACTGTTGTTCTCCAAGTTTCTGCTCCACACAGAAGGATCGATTTTATGTTGGTGTTAAAAAGCATGATCTTGGTCTAGTGTTAGGTCCTTTGAGCTCCAGATCTTCTTTAGCTGACGGAAGGCAGCTCTTGCTTTGATGCTTTTTGCCTTGATATCCACTTCTGTGCCACCCTGCTTGTCTATGAGACTGCCCAGGTAGTTGAAGGCCTCAACCTCTTCCAGTGCATCGCCTGCAAGAGTAACTGCAGTTGTGATGGCCACGTTGGTTTTTTCCCTGTGGATATTTAGGCCAAGTTGTGCTGATGTGACTGCCACTTTGTCTGTCTTCTCTTTCATCCGCAGATGGATATGGGAGAGTAGGGCCAGGTCGTCTGCAATGTCCAGGTCGTTGAGCTGGGCCCAAGGTGTCCACTGGATCCCATTTCTTTTCTTGGTGTGGATGTCTTCATGATCCAGTCTATGACCAGCAGGAAGAGAAAAGACGAGAGCAAACAACCCTGGCAGACTAAATGTCCTCACTTCGAAGGCTTCGTGAGTTGTCCTCCATGAACTGTCTTGCAGGTCATTACCTCATAAGAGTTCCTGATGATTCTTATAAGTTTATCTGGCACACCATAGTAGTGGAGGAGTTTCCATAGGGTCTCTATGACCACGCTGTTGAATGCCTTCTCATAGTCGAAGCTGGCATAGAGGGGGGAGTTCCATTCCAGTGACTGCTCAATGATGATGTGCATTGTTGCAGTCTGGTCTGCATAGGATTTATCTTTGCGGCAGCCAGCTTGCTGGTCTCATAACGGAGTGTCAACCTGTTCCTTTATTCCGTTCAGTATGACTCTGTTGAATACTTTGCCTGGGGTTGATAGAAGAGTTATCCCTCAGTAGTTTGCGCAGTTACTCAGGTCACCTTTCTTGGGGATGTTCATCAGATATCCCTCCTTCCAATCTGATGGCACCTTTTCCTCTTCCTAGATCCTTCAAAACATGGGGTAGAGCATGTCTACTGATTTGAGTTTTAGTTTTCTACAGCGCTCGAATTCCCGGAGGCGTTTTGGCGCTGCTTTATGCAAAGATGATACCAGATAAGAGCGTAATACCACTAGTTGTCAAAGAGCCAAGTTTTTAAAGATTTTCTAAAGGTGATTAAGTTAGAACACTTTTTTAGGTTTAAGTGGAGCATGTTTCAGAGTTTTGCTGTTCCTGCAATGAAACTCCTCCTTCCCCAGTGTGCTCTCTATATTCTGGGGATCACCAGAAGCTTGTGGGCAGAAGATCGTACATTTCTTGCTGGAGAATACCAGACAAATTGCTTCCGAAAATAATCTGGACCTGTCTTGTGCAATGCTTTACAGACTAGGCAAAGTGATTTAAATTTAATTCTTTTCATAACTGGGAACCAATGTAATTTGGTCAGGCCCTGGGACACCAAATGGGATTCCCATGGGATTCCCAGAAGCAGTCATGCAGCTGCGTTTTGAAGTGCCTGAAGTTTCTGCAGGAGACCTTTTGTATGTTTAAGAATAAGGCATTTCCATAGGCCAACTTGGACAGAACCAAAGCAGTGACAACTTTGTTTTGAAGGTCTATTGGAATGAAGGGACAGATCTTCTTAATCATCTTTAAGAGGAAGAAAACTGCTGAAGTAAGGGCGTGGACCTGATCTTTGAAAGTTAGTCTATCATCAAAGATGATCCCTAAGTTCCTGACCTTTTTCACAGGTGATGGAAGGGAACCGATTTCAGTCAGCATAAGAAGGACATCTGTTTTCCCAGAATTCAACCTTAGGCAGTTGTTCTCCATCCTTTCTTTGATCTGGGCCATACATGAGTTACAGCGTTCTGGTGTCTCTTCCACATTGCTGGATACTGAGACAATTAGCTGAGTGTCATACGCATACGAGACGACCGCAAAGCCAAAGGACCAGATAAGCTTAGCCAGTGGATAGACATATAAATTAAAAAGGGTAGGACTAAGCGATAAGCCCTGTGGCACGCCACATGGTAGCATGAAATGCTCTGACAAGAATGCTCCCATATGCACATATTGTACCCTATTCGTTAGGAATGATTTAAGAAGTTTCAGCACTAGTCCATTTATTCCTGCCTCTAAGAGTCGGTTGACTGGGATATTGTGGTTAACAGTATGGAAAGCCACCGACAGATCCAATAGGATCAGGGCGGCTTTCAGGGCGACTTTCCCTCCTGAGTTTAGGATAGATCTTAATTCTTCAGATGCCATAATCAGAGCCCTCTCCGTACTGTGAGCTTCTCCGAATCCAAATTGGGAAGAATCTAAGATTTCATTGGCTTTTATATAGAATGTTAAGTGTGCATTAAGTGCTTTTTCTAGAACCTTAGCTGGGAATGGCAGCCTAGAAATAGGTATATAACTGCTAGACTCAAGTGGATCAAGATGCAGTTTTTTTCAAAGAGGAATAATAGAAGCCATCTTCCAATTATCTGGAAAATGACCTGTTTTGATGATTTCACTAAGTAAGATGGTCACTTATGATTCCTGGTGCCAGGTGCATTATTCAAGGAGAACAGGGATCTAAAGGCAAGCCTGAGTTAGTTGCAGTTACCAGCTTGAACACCTGCTCTGTGTTGAAAGGAAAGAAGGTCTCCATACCGTTGCCACAAGGGCACATTTCTAGGGTTGTTGGATCCCCAATTTCTTTTGAACTATTGATGATAAATGTATTAAACACATCTTCCACTTTTCCCTGGAAGAATTTTGCTAGAACATTGCAGGAATCCGGAACACAGTTGTTACTTATAGGTTCTGGTACTTTTGCTAGGCTTTTCACCGTAGGGAAAAGCTCTTTATTAGAGTTTTTGGACTGCAACATTTTTTCAGTAAAATATTTACATTTCTCTTCCATTTTTAGCTTTTTATAATCAGTTATAGATTGTGAGTAAGATAATCTATCTAGAGGGTCATACTTAGATCTCCACTGACGTTCTTTCCTTCTGCATAGCTGTTTTTGCATTCTAAGTTTGTCTGAGAACCAAGGTTCAGAGTAACCCTGGGCATAATACTTTGCTACGCTCACGGAGCATGCAAAGTTTGTGTTACTACGCAAATTCCACATAGCAGAGTAAAAAACTCTGCTAATCAACATAGCGTAGCAGCAGTATATTAAACACATACAAATGCTTTGTTAAAGCAATTTTCTATGCTAAAAAACATATAACAAATTCACAAAAGTGAACTTTAACAATGAAAATATCCAGCAATGAGAGAGGTGATGATTTTGGGTTCCCCCCTAACCTAGGGGGGAGGACCAAGCAGATGCCTTGAACACAAAAAGCATATCATGTGAACGATTCAGTGGTGGTCCCTTCCTCCTAGGACCACCCCAAGCACAGTTATGGGCAAAAATACAATCCCAACCAAAGGCCCTGCAAAGCATTATGGGACGAGATTAGCAATGGGCAGTGAATATTATAGGGGCCTATTAGCAATAACCGGCGATAATTATCGCTAAGCGCAGTTAGCGCTTGGATAATTATCGCCGGCTAACGCAGGTTTCTATCGCGGAGATAGCGTGCTATCAGCAACGCTTATCTCCTAAGCGATAGAAACCCTGAGAGCAGTGTGAATATCGCTTGAAAACAAGCGATATTCACACTGTGACCAGTGTTAGCTAGGTGATAGGGCGAGGGGATTTAGCCATGTAATCCACCTCCCATTGGATTACATGGCTAAGTCAGGTCTGGACCAGGCGTTAACAAACCAGCGCTAAACGTGTTTAGCGCTGGTTCGTTAATCACCTCCCCTGCCTCGCTAATAGGTGATAGCGAGCTTAGCGACTGTTTCCAGTCGCTTTTAGGTTAGGGAACGCCTACTTTGCATGCCATTAGCGATAAATATCGCTGGCATGCAAAGCGGCACCCAACCCGGTCGCTATCGCCTAGAAGCTGTCGCTAACAGCAGTTAGCGACAGCTTGCTAATAGGGCGTTAGAATTATCGCCGCTTTAGCGGGAAAAAGTCCTGCTAAAGCGGCGATAGAGCCCTTGATAATATGCCCCATAGTGTCCAATATCAAAATAATTCTACAAAGAGCTGCAGTTCAACTAGTCGTTACTAGATGTCCCTCATGAGTCAAATGCAAAAGCATTGAAACCCTTTCATGAAGCTTTTGCATTTGACTCGTGAGGGACATCTAGTAACGACTAGTGGAACTGCAGCTCTTTGTAGAATTATTTTGATATTGGATACTATAATATTCACTGCCCACTGCTAATCTCGTCCCATAATGCTTTGCAGGGCCTTTGGTTGGGATTGTATTTTTGCCAATAACTGTGCTTGGGGTGGTCCTAAGAGGATGGGACCACCACTGAATCGTTCAAAAGATGTGCTTTTTGTTTTCAAGGCATCTGCTTGGTTCTCTCCCTAGGTTAGGGAGGATACCAAAATCATCACCTCTCTCACTGCTTGTTAATTTATTGATTTCACTTTTGTGAAATGCTATATGCATTTTAGCATGTAAAGTACGAGATACTGATTTTATCTTAACTTGCACTGTGCAAGATGCCTTTGGCAATTATTGTACAGTGCAGTCAAGTACACAGCTACGCACTATGCAATTTGCATAGCTATGTGTAGTTCAAAATGTACTTCATGTAGCTACATGAAGTGCTACTATGCCCAGGGTTAGTTCAGAGGTTGTTTTCCGCCGGTTAGAGAACGGCTTGACTGGAGCTAACAGGTCAACTGCTTTCTTTATTCAAGAGGAATATGAAAACACTGCTGACTCAACATCCAGGTTGAAGCGCAGTTTAGAGTTTAATAAAAGTGATTCTAAATCACTGGGGACCATATTTTTCCAGGTCCGGCCTCTGGTGACAGAGGATGGGTTGGTTTGTCATCCTAAGGATTGCAGAGTGCTGATTTTGAAAGTTACTGCTTGGTGGTCGGACCACAATATTGGCAACACTTTTGTTACCTCTATGGTAGTGTTGATTGCAAAAATGGCATTAAGGGTGTGGTCAGCTATATAGGTAGGATGGTCCACCAGTTGTTTTAGCTGAAAGTTGGTCATAAAATCGACCAGGGACGGTGTATCGAAATTAAAATCTCCTAGGACCGAAAAATCTGAAGCGTCAATACTGAATTCGATAAAGGGACTTATGTGATTTATAAATGAGGCTCAAGATCCAGGGGGTCAAGATGCCAATAGACCTCTAAAGGTGTAAGTACTGGCACGTTAAATTTTAATGCAGGCACTTCGCAGTTGGCACCACTACCGGCTGAAGATCCTAATACTCCAAGGATGTCTTTGTACACAATGGCCAATCCACTCCCCCCCCCCCCATTTGCCGACTCTGCCTGCTCTATGAATTAGATAGCCGGAAGGGATTGCTTGAACCAGGTCTGGCTCTGACGACAGGTCGGTCCAAGTCTCCATGACAAAAATGTCGAACTTATGTGTGCTTACCATCTCCATTAAGTGCAATTTATGTTTTACAAGGGACCGTGCATTAACAAGTGTGCATCTAAAGCAATTGGTTAGCACTATAAGTGGGGGGCCCTATCCCTTTCCCCGTTGTTTGACTTGTATGCGTTTATTGGTGAGGGAAAGCTTGCAAAAAGTACATTTAATAGGACCTCAGTGGGGGTCAAAAGTAGAGCACTTACTATGTTTCAATGTCTGCCTTCAGTGTCTCTGGAGAAATGTTGTCAGGTCCTGCTGGCTTCCCAAATCTCAGATGTTTGATGACTTGCTGTATTTTTTCCTTGGCTGGTCTGCTGCAGTCGAATGGCAAGTCCTTGTCAGCTGGCTGTATGTGTGGTGGAGACTTGCGGCACGGGCTGGTTCACCAGTTTTTCAAAGTGCTCCACCGATCTTCGTTTTTGGCCTTCATTACTCATGATTGTCTTCACAGTTTTGTCTTACTGGCTGCCAGTTTCGTTGTTATGTTGTAGAGTTCTTTCAGGTTTCCATGGCTTGCTGCTTCCTGGGCTTCTGTGGCAAGACCATCAATGAATCTTCGCTCGTCTGCTCTTAAGCTTCTCTTTGCTTCCATGTTGGTTTTGGTATATTTGCCTTGAGCTTTCACTTTTACTATTCTTGTTCAGCTGGTGTTGACTGCAGCTTTCTTTTCCTTTTGCGCTTGGATTTTGCAGAGAACCTTGGTAGAAATTTATTATTTATGCTGGTGTTTCTTGGGACCCAGTACCTCCTGGCAGGTTGATGTCACTGTTTCTTTGAATTTTCCCACTGGCTTTTTACTGGATCTCTGTTGTCCTCCAGCTCTTGTAGGACTTGAAACTTGTTACTGAGGGTGACTGAGTATTTACTCCGTTTCTGTGCATATTTGAGGAAGGTGATGTTATATCGCTGGCATTGGTTTGTCGGTTCCATCTATGATTCCTTCAACTTTAGCCTGGCCATGACAAGGTGATGGTCTGACACCACCTCTGTTCCACTCATCCCTCTCACATCCTTCAGGGACCTTTGTAACTTTTTGGCAATGAAGACATGGTCGATCTGATTCTCTTTTGAATGGTCTGGTGACATCCACGTTGCCTTGTGTATTCTTTTGTGTGGGAATACACTACCACCTATCACTAGACTGTTCAGGACACAGAGATCTGCAATCTTTTCACAATTCTCATTCATGTTGCCAAGGCCATGGTTGCAAATGACTTCTTCGTACCCAGTGTTGTCACTTCCAATCTTGGCATTGAAGTCCCCCATCAGTATGGTGACTTCTACCTCAAGGCATTTCTCCAGGATGGACTGGATTCTGTTGTAAAACTGTTCTATTTCCTCATCTTTACTGTCATTTGTAGGGGCATAGCACTGGATAGCATTCATGTTGATCCTCTTTTTCTTTGTGCAGAAGGTTGCTGTGTTGATTCTGGGACCGTGGGCTTCTCATCCAATCAGAGCTCTGTAGTCTGCTGGTGTTACCATCAGTGCTACTCCCTGAGCATGTGAGGTGTTCTCCTCCTCGTGTCCAGAATACAGCAGCATTCCTCCTGGAGCCAGTCTTTTCTGTCCGGACTGTGTCCACCTGGTTTTGCTGATGTCAAGCTGGGCAAGGTTGTATTTTTTCGTCTCCACTGCCACTTGTGCTGTCTTGCCTGTCTTGTACATGGCCCTCACGTTCCATGTCCCAATGGTGATGGTCTTGGGCGAAAACAGGTGTATCTGCTTTGTGTCTTGCAGGGATCTCTTGCTTTCACAAAAGGGGCATCATAGCTCTCTGTGAAGGATATTCCTCTCTCCCCAAAGCCGGTATGTCTTTTGGTTGACGTTTCTGTAGCTAGGATTTTTTTACATGGTGGGGTAGCTAGCCCAATGCATAACCCTCCGCCTTTTGCAGCTGGGCTTGGGACCAGCCATGGTGGAGTTAATTAGTCTACTGAGTACCAATTATATGTAGCAATCACTGTCTATAATTTTACTAATTTCACAAAAGTGCTGTTAACTTCTCACTGTTCAATGAACAGAAATACCAGATATGCATTATGATAACAATGGGCCTGATTCACAAAAGTAATCTGAGACAAAATCCTAACTTTACGACTTTCGGTATTCACAAAGGGCATTTAGGAGTAGTAAAGTTAGGATTCCTAACTTTACTACTCCTAAATGCCCTTTGTGAATACCGAAAGTCGTAAAGTTAGGATTTTGCCTCAGATTACTTTTGTGAATCGGGCCCAATGTTTTTATCAAAGAGATAGTAGTGAATACATGGTCATAATCTATGTTGTTGACTTTGGACAGCAAAGGAGAGATCCACTATGGATTCATTTTCCTTTTTATTCGGGGAAATTGTTAACCCTGGGTGGAGCTTGCGGAGTAGTACTCAGCGGGATTTCATGGAGTTAGGGGAAAACTCAGTGAAATTCCGCAGAGCTCCGTGGCCTGGCAGAGTTACATCCGCACCCCCGCACCTCCCGCACCCCTCACCCCCGCATCCTCCCCACATCCCCCCCACATAGTAAGGCCTGACCTTACCTGTCCTGGTCCTCCGCCTGTCCTTGGTGGGTGGGTATGGTGGCGCTGGCTTCCTTCCTGGTTCCTTCCTTTCTTCTCCCCTGCTGCTGGCTGCACTCGTCTTCCGCTGCTCCGGCTGGCTCCTAGAATTCAATCAACAGGAAGAACTGCAGTGCGCATGCGTGAAGCCTATAATAGGGTCAGGCATGCCATCACGCATGCGCACTGCAGTTCTTCCTGTTAATTGAATTCTATGAGCCAGCCGGAGCAACGGGAGACGAGTGCAGCCTGCAGCAGGAGAAGTAAGTCCTACACTCCTGTCCTCCTGGAACCAGCAAACTCAGCTCCGCTGCGAGTGCAGAGTTTTTGAAAACTTCGCACTCCAAACGGAGTGCCGAGTTCAAAAACTTCGCAAACTCCACTGGCGGAGCGGAGTTAGCGGCCGAGGCTTAGAATTTTCCTCAGGTGGCGAGGACGAGATAAATGGCACCTATATTGTTATGAGGGACAGTGGTATGGAGGGATTAATAAAGAGTCATGCCCTGCTGCTGATGCATCGGAGATGGAGTTCTGCTTAGCAGCTGGAACTTGTGTATTAGTATGATATATACCTCTAGCTTGAAATAGGTCTACATTGCCCTGTTTAGGCCAGCAAGGTATGTCATCACCATGATTACTGCAATTGACACAAAGAAGTGTTCTAAGTCACAACAGCTACTTTGAAACTTTTGTGTCACTTTAAGAACAGCTGTGGTCTGAAGTCTTGATCCTATGATCCCAATTCACCAAAATAAATTTGTATGTGCAGATCTACACCTAGGTGCAAATCTCCGCTTTTGTGCTATTCACCATTTCCGAGTGGAGTTTTACACGTAGATATAGACTTAGGAGTCTGCACTGTATTAAGGAGAGTAATCCAATTTAGGGTTGAGTAGGTCCTATATTAGAGAGCATCCCATCCATAAACCACTAGCATCCAAGACCAGCAGCAACTGATGTCTGGAACTACCATACTTGACATCACAAGATTGGAACCCATAACATTCTACATTCTCTCATCTATAATCTAACATCTACAAGTATAATACATGGCAATGCTAGAAACCACACCTCCATCTTTTACAAACACCACAGATACAAATAAAAACAAACTAAACTAGAACTTAAGATAGAAACGCCACAAACCACAAACTAGCGCCGTGAGGGGAACGGGCCAACAGTTTCCTGCATTCCCACCGTGAGGGGAACGGCTTGCAAAAAACTACAACTTCCTACAGCCCTGCGGCAGCGCCAGCCCGTGACGCCGCAAACCGCGCCCGGAGGCGCGATAAAACCGCTGGTGGCCTCCCGCAGCGCGGGACGCCACAAACCACAAACTAGCGCCATGAGGGCAACGTCCCAACAGTTTCCTGCATTCCCGCCGTGAGGGGAACGGCTTGCAAAAAACGACAACTTCCTACAGACCTGCGGCGGCGCCAGCCCGTGACGCCGCAAACCGCGCCCTGAGGCGCGATAAAACCGCTGGTGGCCTTCCGCAGCGCGGGACGCGTGCGGGCCGCGCCCGGGCCAAGGGCGGGCCCGTCCTGCGCCTGTCATCGACAGGAAGAGGCAGGGCAGGGCCACCCCCCTTGGCCATTGTGTTCTACGTTCGGGACTACCTGCGGGTAAGAGACTGATTTGTTCTGGTGGCCCTCCCTACTGCTATAGCACTCAGTTTCCTCCTGAAAGGCCCTGCGGTCCCTAAAAGTCACCTATATTGCAAACTGTGGAGTCCTAAGGATCAATGGTGTGCACCTTTCTATAAGTAATTACTGCTGGCTGCATGATTCAGTGTCTCCTGTTTGACCTGACAAGTACCCCCCACTTTGTGACCGACGAACTAAGATAGAAACCAAAATACAAAAATATATTTTTTACCTCAAACCAAAACTCTGCTCACAGGAGAACTTGCCTTGTATTTTACAACTCCATTAAGGTTCCACACCCTTCCATCTTCCACTTTAACAGTGTTGTGGAAATGTTTGATGATTCTCTTTGGACCCATAAATTTGGATCTGTCTTTCAACAGCACAAGTTACTTCATTAATACCAGATCACCCACAGACACATCCAAACTCTTGATGCCTTTTTGAATGTCAGAATTCACCTTACATTTTTCCACACACAATGTTTCTTTATCACTTACATCTTTCAACAACTCCCAGGACGCACAGTCACCCTTTCCCCAATGTAACCATACAGAAGACAAAACAGTATTGGCCTTCCTTCCTCTGAATACTTCAAAAGAAACCACACATGTGGTAATGTGTAGGGAAAACCTGTGGGCAAACAAAAACTTCTTCCGTCCTTCTTTCCAACTTAATTACCATGCTTACTTCTAGTTGAATGCATTCTTTAATTGCTCGGCTGAATTTCTCAACAGTGCTGTTCCCTTTGGGATGATACCTTGAACTTTTCCTGTCTTTTATACCCCTAATGCGCAAAAACTCCTCCTTTTTCATCAACACAAACTGAGGCCCTTTGTCAGTCAGTATGGCATTGGGTAGACCCTCGTGGCTGAAATGCTCACTCAAAAAGTCAGTTATCCTCCCTTTCCAATGCTGCTGACGCCAATCTCTTCCCAATGCGAAAACTTATCAATGACAACAACCAAATATTTGGAGGCTCCCTTAGTATGCAGTGGACCAACAATATCTACAGCCACCAAGTTCCATGACTTGGAAGGGCAAACCCTACACTCCATGACCTTATGCACCTCATCACTACACCTACAGTCAGGACACTCTCTATCCAATCTTTCTATAATAAGGTCCTTACCAGGCCACCAGTAATCAAGCCGGATTCTAGCCTTGGTCTTGCTCATTCCCTTGTGTCCCTGGTGTCCCAAACTGATAATATTCTCACTCAGTAACGTAGGCACTACTAGCCTCAATCTCGCAGAATGATACCTCCATCAGAAGATAACTCATCCTTAACTTTCCAGAATCCCTCCAACTTGGGATTTGTTTTTATTTCCGACTTCCACCCATTGCACATGGCATCACTTACATCTTGGAGAACAGAATCAGCAAGAACAGCACCAGTCCACCCCTCCTGTGACACACAACCCTCCATGATTCTGCAAACTTTCACCTGCTCATGTTCCTCTAACTCACTTTCTTCATTTATGGAACTGAGTCTTGACAAACAGTCCGCGACCTTGTTCCATGGACCCGGCACAGAGTGCACCTCAAAACAAAAATCCTGTAGACCCACTATCCGTTTGCGGATGCGCGTAGAAATCATGTCCAGTACCTTCTTAGTCAGCACTTTAACCAATGGTTTGTGATCAGTACAAATCGTAAATTGCTTCCCCAGATAAAATTCTTGAACTTCTTCACTGACCAATAACCACCCATCGCTTCACGCTCTATAGTGGATTACTTTTTCTCTGATCCTCACAGCGCCCTTGACACGTACCCAATCGGCCTTAGCTCACCTTCCTCAGTACCCTTTTGCATCAGCACAGAACCAAGACCCTTTGTGCTAGCATCTGTCATTATAAAACATTCCTTAGCAGGATCAAAACAAGTTAAGCTTCCAGCATCCGCAAGTTCTATTTTTATCTCCACAAATTCTTTTTCATAGCCTTTATCCCAAACAAACTCCCCCCCTTTTTAAACAACTTACTCATGTTCAAAGTCTTGGCGGCCAAGTTGGGTAAAATCTTTGCATGGAATTCCACCATTCCCAAGAACAACAACAACTCATCCTTTTTCTCTGGACTGTGTAGTGTTACTATGTTAGCAACCAACTCTTTCTGTGGGTAAACCCCATCAGCATTCACCCCATGACCCAAATACTCAATCTCTGTTCTTCAAAATGCATATTTACTCAATTTGAGAGCAAGTCCATTCTGCCTCAGAATATTCAACACTTGCCTGACTCTTACATTGTGCACTTCCTTGGTATTCGCTAAAATCAGGATATCATCGTCAAAAGGCATTTGCACAAAACGGTAAGTTCCATATGGCTTTACAAAAGTGGTGTAGTCTGCGGAATCCGGATGTAGTCTTATTTGGTGATACGCCGCAGTTAAATCCAAGGTGGTAAAGTACTTAGTGCCATGCAGCAGGGAAACCATCTCCGTAATGTTAGGAATGGAAATTTTTTTACTTTTCACACACCTGTTGAGAGCTCTTAAGTCCACACACAACCTTATATCTCCAGAATGATTCCGAGCTACTACAATGGGTGCAACCTATTCTGAGCTCTCAACAGGTTCGATTATGCCTCCTCACTTAACCTTCTTATCTCATTTTCAGCAGCTTCCCTCATGGAAATTGGAATAGAACGCACTTTTGCAGCAACTGACATTGCCCTACGCTTAGGTTTAATCTGATGCACATAACCCTTAAGACATCCCATCTTCTCGCTGAAAACTTCATGAAACACATCACAGAACATAGCAGGACCACTGTTTTGCTGAACCTTAAGCTCCTGCACTGAGCATAACTGCAATTCCTTAATATAATACTCCTTGATCCTAACAAGTGTGCGAGAATTAGGCTCAAGTATCACCTTATGAACCCTCTGATGAGGCCCGCTCTTTACTATATACCCCTTCACAGGAAAATACACTTTTCCATGAATCATGTTTGTTTTGAACTTGATATCAGATTCAAAATACCCCCTTATTTCAATAGTCTGCCCACCATACGCTCCAGGAATAACATTGGGATCCTTAAGATTGACCTTAATGCTGAGCTCTCTATCAAACAGAAATGCAGTCTTCTACCAACTTTGCAGCTTCAGGAGAAGTGAATGCGCGACAAGACTTCGCAAAATGCTTTCTTATTGCAAGATTTACACACAGAAATCCAAGTGGGACATTCCTTAAATGAAGCAAACTGCCCTGGATTTCCACAACGATAACTGACCTCCTTGTATTTCCCTTGTTGAGGCTGTATTTTGTTTGTACTGCCATCTTTATCCTTGCTCTCATCCACATTGACAATCCACCTTTCACACAGTACGTTTATACCCTTATCTAGCTCCTCCACACAGCCAAGGTATGTTCTATATGTTTGGCAATGCTAATTACCTCATGCAAAGGGAGGATAATCCTTCACCCCAAACACGCATCTGATCTTGTCACTGCAACATCTCAGCATAAACTGATCCCTGATGCGCTCCTCCAAAGCAGGATGAAACTTGCAGGTAGAAGCTATCTTTCTCAAAGACGTCACATACTCCTCCACACTCTCATTAGCATTCTGCTCTTGTCATAGGGTTTCTGCACATACAGAGCTATGCACAGGATAATAGGACCTCGGAATATAGTGGTGAGCCAACCATATGCCTTAGCACCCAAAACCCCAACCCAACTAGCCGTAGCGTCCCATCAGCACCAATGTGCCAATGATTAGACAACCCAGAACACGGTATCTCTCTCTCAGGACTCGCAGAGGCAAGAACACTCTTTCGTCACACTCATACCTGTCCACAATGTGTGTAAGAAGAGACACAGTATAGGTTAAAATGTTTATTTCAACTTACGTGCTCTAAGATACAGTACACGTGTCAGTACTATTAGCATAATGCATAGAAATAATATAATCAGCACGGTTACAACTCCACAGAATACAAACGGGGAAAGCATCTCATAAAGCAGTGGATATATGTCTATCTAACATTACCACCCTCCCCGTGCTGAAAGCTAGTTTATTATAAAAATAGAAGACCTCTGGGCTTTGACTAGCGAACCCCCATACCTGAAATGAAATTTGTACTTGTAAAGCGCACTTATACCCCCAAAGGGGTATCCTGGCGCTGTACGCATACCGCTGTGGAACCCTTCCTGGCTTTTCCCTGTGAAATGTCCACTCCTGGGCACCCCCAGGGTGAAGCCAGGCAGCCCAGCGCTGTTGGGGCCGTTGTGGAGATTAAGCAAGCTATTGCCCAGAGTTGCAGAGTGGGACCCATGATTAGAATAGGCACCAAGGCGAGAATTATCAGGTCCGAGGAAATTGAGCCCAAGACCCGCCGAGGCGGGAATTGAACCCTGGTCCCGGGCCAGATCTCTGCATCAGGGTCTGCCGCTCTAACCATTGAGCCACACTTCTCCAGTTTCTACCTCAGTCTCTAGATGCAAAACTACATCAGCAGACAATCACAGCTCTTCTCTCTGGAAAGGTTCTCTCCAACTGTGTCCTAGTGTGGGCTAACTGCAATATTAAAAGCACCCAAACTTCGTCATGGCAGCTGTACATAGTGTTATGTCTAGGTGCGAGGGACTGGCCAAATCAGCAAGAACAAGAAGACGCTGTTATTCGACCTTGTACATGTTGTGCAGTCTGAGCCCAAATCGAACAAGAGAAAAGGTGAGAAAATGCAGACAGCACTAAAATAACTTGGCAAGAGCAGAGGTCGATAGAACAACGTCTCAGAGTTACGTCTGCAAAGAAAAGCAGCATGGCAGCCAGGCCTAAGACAACATAGCAAGCCAGGCCAGGGGGCCACAAACCACAAGACACCCTCCCCTGGACAGTCCATCGGCCAAGACCAAAAACGAAGACAGAGTTCCAAGCACCTGAGCAGAACAGAGGCAGTCCACGGACAGTGAACGGCAAATTAATCCAAAAACGTGGAAGTGCAGAAAAAGGCAATACCGTCCAAGAGGACATCATTGGAATCGTCAAAAAACATAGACGCCATCCAGTCCAACAGGTCAAAGCTGCAGGAATGTTCCTCAGAGGATGGAGCATCCAAAAGCAATGCGGGACAGCTTGCATGATATTCAATGTAGCTTTGTTGTAGGAGATTCTGAGCAGCCGCCCAGATATCCCATTGTGCCAAAATCCCCAGTGCAGCCGCACGCATCATAAAGCCAGCAACGGAACAGTCCCATTCATGGGCCTCTAAGGGACCCACCAACCGAACAAAATCCGGACCAGACAATGACGAATTGGAGAGGCAATAATCCATGGTCCATGTGAAAGGACAGCGGATGCAAGACATCACGGGTTGCACGCAAGTGAAATACGCAAAGCGAAAAGAAAGGGTGTAGGACACACTGATAGTCGCCAAGGGCAGAACATCGAAGCCAACCAGAAGGCGCTCACGGAGCAGCTGGAGGCGTTCGGGATCTAGAAGGGCCCAGCGGGGAGCAGCCATTGCGCAGAAAACAAATCAACAGCAAGACACCAGCCGCCAAGGCGAGGATTAATGGGAAACCACCAAAGACGCTAGAAAAAATAGAATGTATGAACGCCGGTATCACACCGAAAATAGTTTGGAAGGTGGACACCAGGCCAGAACCCACAATCTTAAAAAAATGCACTAGACCCTCAGTGTTTGATGCGTTAAAAATACGATGAATCAACTCCCCGAAATGTTGGGGGAGGTTGGTGTTCAAAAGGGCCTGTATTTCACTGTGGGTACTTGCCACCTGGAGTATAAATGTCTCTCGGGCGGACGTGAGAGTAACCTCCTCATTCAACAATAAGGCCTTTATTCTGCTCAACTTATTGAAGTCTGCCTCCATGGTAGGAATGGAAGGCCAAATAGAGTTATCAACGACGTCGTGAGGGGGAGGAAAAAGCACATTCTTGCAGCAGACAACTCTGTGTGAAACCGTAACAATATACGGAATCCCGGCCTGTAGGCCACAACAGTTTTCGTTATTTAGAAGCAGATAGCTACCATTAGTAAGCAAAGTAAAAGTAGGAGAAATAGCAGGAGCAGGAATACCCTTTAGCACACATGCAAGATTCGGAACTGAAACGCTACAAGCCCCGTGCAATTTAATATGTTTACAAATAAGCGAATGACCCACAGTTGAATCACAAGACTCCCCGTGAGAAACACTTCCTTGCCGTCTCTAAGGCATTTATACATGAAAGGCAAGGACCAGAGTTCATGCAGGAAAGCACTACCCAAAGGCTGGAAACGGCCGATAGGATAATGTTTCATGCATGAGCTAAATTCAAACAAGGAAAAAGGCAAGGCGATAACCCCATGAACTAGCCACACTGCAGAATCTAGTTCCGCTACAGAGAATGGTAAAGGATCCACCTTCTCGATATGTAACAAAGTATATGATGCATCTTTCATGGACATGAACTGCTGCTTTTCAGTCAAATTAAAAGGCTTAAAAAGGGCAGTGGTGTTCAATAAATTCCAAGGAACTTTACCTAACTTAAGGGTCTGCAAAGTCCATGCAAACTGCATCACTGAACGCAATTGATTCTGCCCATGATACAAAATAGAAACATCATCTTGTACAATATCAACAACAGAGGACACAATATTATCTAATGTGTAAATGCGGGAAGACAGGGTATTTATACTATTGTCGACAACAGCAAGCACCTTTTCCAAATTTGCTTGGTCTATTTCCCGAAGACGGGAAGCAGCTTCCATTTGTGACAGCTTCCAGAGTTCATTATACGCTTCATAAATGAATCTCTTCGGTCGGGGACCACGAGGTCCCAGGATAAAGTCGGACAGATCAATATTGCCTGATAGGAGGGACAAATGTTGTTTTAACAGAGTCTAAGGACGAATGTTGTAGCCATTGTTTACATAATTTACCAACTGAATACGTTGTGACAGTACGAGTCTCAGCAAACCTTGGATCAGGCTTGTCCTGTCTATAGCCAGGAACTGTGCCATGGAAACGCAGTTGGCATGCATTGGAGGATATGGGCCACGACAACCTGGGTGACTGTACTATTGCAGAAACGTTAAAAGAGTTGTTTTGAAACAGAGACTGCAACGTCACAAGGGACATATTAAAACGCAAGCTATCATTAGGAGAGCTCGACAATGATGGGAAGCCTGGTGCATTTAATTGTTTAGTGGTAGCTAACCCCCAACACGTAGTTTGATAAATGGAAGAATTCAGAAACACGATTTGGGCTGGGATAAGGCATGCGCGGTGCAAAGCCTCGGTGCCCTGCACCTGCCATGGCCTCGAACCCCATATTGATTTTAAATCGACTGTGTCTTTCCAGTACTCATAACCACCCACCGCCAAGGCGCTCAAAAAGGAACCCGAATAAAGCAATTTGGTGTGGGTCAACATTATTTTTTGAGTCAATGGGGCACCCAATTTAAAATAATAGGACCCAGGGTTTGATCGATTAAAATCAGTGAAATAGGTGAATTTATTTTGAAGAGTCTGGGAGCTACCTGGTAAGGGGTTTGGACAATGTTCCCATTGGGTGTAGGTAACAGGGCTGCGTAATGTACTTGGTTTGTGGAGAAAATGGTTGCCCCAATGCTGGTAACAATACAAATCGGCATAATTCGCAGAATTCATATACAAATCCTCAGCATTAAAGGAAGCATAATATTTTAAATCAGCAAACACTGCTTCAACGGCATGCACATCCCAATCGTCAGAATGAATATTACTTTTTACTACATCACCCATCGAAACTCTAAGGACATTTGGTACATTAATAATTTCTGTCGGGCCATGGATTTGAAAATTTACCGCATCCCATACGATGCCATCAGCAACTGGAAACGCTGAAATGTTCACAAATGTGTGGTCACGCTTCATGATGTGTGAAGAAGAATGTGGAGCCAAAGTTCCAGCAACACTGTTCACAGCAGAGCGTTCAGGTAAATAGTGACCATTGATGAGTAGAAAAAACACTGTGACAAAGCCAATGGACATAAACAAAAAAATCAAGAAAAGCACCAACCAGATGTATGTCCAGGGTGGAATCAAAAAATTATCTCGAAACCAGGATACAAAAGGACTGAACTTGGACGGGACAGTTGATGAGGTGGAATCCGAGTCAAAGGAATAACGTGCCGGGCTCAGTGGCGTTGTTGGTTGATGTGCCACCGACTCTGTTGCGGGATAGGTATACTCGTCCTCGTCAATACAGGGGGAGACAGGGGGTTCAAATATATTTTCAGGCAAATCAACCATCTCAACTGTAACATCAGTGATCGTTCGGGCAGGTGGGCCACGAACACATGTCCGGTAAATGGCAGGACAAGAGACCGCTGGTGTTACACTATTCAGGATCGGCCAGATGTTGTAGCTTGACATTTTCCACTGAGATGTATCTGTTCTCCTTGCGACCAGGAAGCGGTGGTAAGATGACTGTACGTGTTCCCTTCAAGCCCAGGACTGGAACCGGTGCACGATAAGAGGGGCCGAATTCTTTTTTGTTCTCCACCTTCTCTCGAACCAGGTCACCAATCTTCGGAAGCCAGCCGGCAACCGGAATCTGCAGAGCAGGGTCTGTGGCTGAAGGCAAATGTGCAATTGCAAGTTTGTCTCGGGCTTCTTGTAAGTCCTGTAACATAGTAGAATGGTTATCTACATCAAACTTGGCGGATTGCGCCGCCATGTCTAGACCATCAAGGTCAGGCACAAACATTCGTATGCCAAAGAGCATTTCGTAAGGGGTCCGCCCACCCAGAGGTCTTCTAGGGAGATTATTAAGTGCACGCTGAACGGTATACAAGTGGGCCAGCCAGTTCCTGCCAGTACCTATAACTCTAGCTGTCAAGGATTGCTTTAAGTCACGGTTCATTCGTTCAACGATAGAGTTGCCCTCAGGCCTATACGGAGACGAAAATTTCACCCGCACCCCCAAGGAACCCATTGCGTCCTTGTAAGCCTTAGAGGCAAACGCCGGACCTTGGTCCGAATGGAAGGTGCCGCATGCAAAAATTCCCACAAAGACACGCAAATCCCTGATGACAGTTCGAGCGTCAGCACTCCGTTGTGGCCAGACCCAGATGAACCGTGTGCACGAGTCCACTGCCACTAAGATATATTTAGAGGCAGTGTCTGAAGAAAATGGACCGCAGTGATCCAGGTAAACACACCCAAAGGGTCTGTTGGAAATGCCTAGCGAGGTCTGTGGTGGTCGTGTAACCGTGGAAGGCTTGATCTGTTGACAAACGTCACAGGAAAGCACATAAGTACGGGTGTCTTTATATAAACCACGCCACCAGTAACGCTGCTGCAAGATGGAAACAGTCGCAGACACACCCGCATGTGCCGAAGCCATGCCTTCGTGCGCTGCCGTTATCAAGGAAAGCCTGCGGTTCGCGTTGGGGATCAGCCGATCACCAACGTCAGGTATTGTTACATAAGGAGCCTGATCGGGACCTAACTGGTAAGAATATTTGGAAGGGAAACCCCTAGGGTAATTCGTTCCTTCCTTCGTTGCAGCAATAGCTGCCATGATATCAGTGTCTATTTTAGACATGGATCTAGTAACTGCTGCTACTGAACACGTGACTACTGCTAATTTGGCAGCTTCATCTGCCAAACTGTTACCAACAGCGTGTGCGCCCACCCGCTGATGGCCTAGGGTGTGAACCACCTGTGTGAGCGGCAGACGGTGCTGTAATTCTGCCACTCGAACCCAAAGCGTTTTATGCTTGATTGTGTTGCCTTTTGCGTCTCTATAGTCGTTTTGCGACCAAAAGAACAGATTGTCATTGTAAGATTGGACACAGTAGTAAGAATCGCAAACAATGAGAGTGGTCACATCAGGATTAACGAACTCCAGCGCAAGCACCAATGCACGCAGTTCGGCCAATTGTGCAGTACTGTCCCCGAGTGCCTGAGTGTGCACCACAGTGGATTTGAACTTTCCGTTCACAAAAGTACCAGCAACAATGGCACATGCGGCTGAATAAGCATGCTTGGACCCCGTGGCCGGTTGTGCCGAACCATCGGTGTAGATCACACAATCGTAATCCTCAAGCGGCAGTAAAGACAAAGGAGGAGGATGAACGAATTCATACTGTAAAAACTCCTGAGTCTGGAGGGAAGAATCAAAAATGAAAGAGA
This sequence comes from Calotriton arnoldi, assembly GCA_963921515.1. NCBI lineage: Eukaryota > Metazoa > Chordata > Amphibia > Caudata > Salamandridae > Calotriton > Calotriton arnoldi. Next base: position 204,067 of record CAWUFW010014225.1, on the reverse strand, counting down.
CATCCGGAGACGTCAAAGAGGTAGCCCATTGAATCCAACGGGGGTGCAAAGCTTTAGAGTTCGGTACACTCGCTTTTGTCACTGCCTCTAGGGCAGGATAGGGTGTTACCACCAGAATACGCTTTCCCTGGGCCAGTGCGCGCTCTTTTAGGATCGCCATTTGCACCGCTGTTAAAACCTTTTCCACAGATGAAAAGCGCAATTCTGCGGAAGTGTACAGATGTGACTTGTATGCGATGGGTACTGTGTCCCCTTCGTTAAAGGTTAAGTACGTGAAACCCACTGCCCCTGGAATTATTCTAATCACCAGGTTTGTGTGGTTATCACAAGTCAAAAGATATTTAGACTCAAGAAGGTCTGTCTGCAAAGACTGCAGAATGGAGGTATGCTCTGGCAGCCAGCAAGACCTCGAAAAGGTAGGTTGTATCAAGGCATACAGAGGCTTGATACGCTGGGCGTATTCGGGAATGTAAGTACGCCCGAAGTTCAGGAAACCCAGCAAAGACTGAAGCTTCTTCAGAGTATTAGGAGGGCACAAAAGGGCACATTTTTCTAGGAAGTGGGGGCTAGGCCCTTACCTTCATTGTTGAGCTCGTAGCCCAAGAACAAAACTGTAAATTCAGCTATATGAGATTTTGCAAAGTTAAATTTGTAACCTTGCACCGCAAATTCAAGAATAATGCGGTCTACTCGGGACAGATGTGGAAATAATTTGTCGTCCGTCAGATAAATGTCATCGACATACGAACATGCATCTGGATCTATGCCGTTTAACAAAGAGACAACACGAGCGGCAAATACTCCCGGACTATTTTTGTAGCCCATTGGAAGACGCCTGAATTGGAACATTTTACCACCGGAGGTAAAAGCGCACCATTGGCCACTCTCCGGGGCTAAGTTGTGCGTGTAGAATCCATTTGAAAGGTCAAGAGTCGTTTTATATTTTTTACGAACAAGACTGTCTACAAGCGCAGAACTATGGGTGTTTTGCACCGCAAAGGTCCGACAATGAGAGTTCAAATGTCGGTAATCCAAAACTAAGCGGTACGATCCATCGGGTTTGGAAACCGCGAAAAGGGGATTGTTCATAGGTGATACGCAGGTATCAATTACTCCCTGATATTCCAACTGAGTTAGAATTTCAGAAACGGGGCCTTTGGCCTCACGTTTTATGGGATATTGGGGTTGTGGCTGCGGTAGTGACCGCAAAGGTATTTCATGGGGGGGAGATTCCTCATCCCAACCCACGTGGTTGCGGTATAACGCTGGAGCCAGGGACACTGCCCATTCAGCTGCTAGAGCCTCCGCTTTGTCCTTTGGGACATGTCGAGAAAAGCTCGGAAGGATTACCTCCTCCCCTTTGCGTGCAGCAAGAACGAATGGGGGTGGCCAATCCACCTCCGCTAACAATATATCGTAGGAAGAAGTTAGATTTTCCCAAAAAATCCCTTTAATTATGCGCTGTATATCACCTTCGATTTGAATGACAATATTATAAAGTCGGTCAGGGGGTGCCACTCTAGTGTCAGCTGTCTCGACAGTAATGAATGTTTCAGTTGCTGTCGCCTCCATATGAGGACGTAGCGCCTCCCGCACTATGGTAACTTCCGCGGCGCTGTCTAGGAGGGTTACTGCCCACGTCCAATTCAGGAGCCTCGCTCTCACCGTCTGTGGCATATTTCGCTGTTACAGCTGCAACCTTCTTCTTCTGAAATTGCGGACGAGAACGTTGAAAGTCTTCTGCTTTCCCTCTGACTTGTTGTCGAGGCTGGTCTCGTCCCTGGGGAGCCTCGCGGCCCCTTCCTCTATCTTGCCGTTCTCCTCCACCGGCCTGTGACGACGTCTGTGCCTGTGAAGAACGAGGAGAACGCGTGTCAGGGATCTGAAACCTATCCGGTGATTTAATTCTCGCCCTATCGCGTAAATCATAAGTGCGTTCAGAAGAAACTGAAACCGGGGATGCACCTCTCGACCCCGGCTTTTTTTGTTGCTTACCCTGTTTTTTCAGCCTCCAGCTCTTTTTAGTGAAGACTGGTCTCTCATCTTTCTCAGATTGAGGATTAGATGGTTGTTGTTGTGGTTGCGATTGTGTTTGCTGTTTTGCAAAAGGCTTGTTACCCAGGCTATTTCTACCAATAGTTTTGTAAGTCTGGGTTATAATCTTCGGTAATTCGCGAGGCCTGTCCAATTCTGGGACCAGAGCCAAAGCGTTCGCTACTTGAAAGTTCATTGCATCGCCCTTGACATTCGCAAGGATCAGCTCAGCTACTACATTGAACACTCCCACCAGTCTCATCCCTAATTCCACAGCCGCTTCAGGGCCATGTTCATCCTGCACTTTTTTAATTACTGAGGGGAGAACTGTCATGGAAGGAGTACCAAAACACTTAGAATATACTGCTGCGAATACCTTACCCCAGTTTTCACATGCTGTCAACTCGGGTATCAAGTCTTTTGGCAAACTAATCGTAAGAATGCGGTGTTTATCCACTGGGGTTGTGTGTGGAAAAACAGCCTCCAACTGGTCAAATTTTTCTGCAAGCCAATAAGGAAAATCATCCTTATTTTGTGGCCGTTTGCCCATCACAGAATTCACCATGACGGGACTTATGGTCACTCCGCCTGCAGCAGCTGGTTGGCCAGGCACTCCAGGAGCGGCTCCATGGAGACTGCCTGTAACATATCGCACTAAGGCTCGATGCACTTGCACTAAGGCCGCATACATAACGCGCAGCTCCGCTACTGGTATAGTCATATAACGCGGATGTGGCGTATACCCGGCCAAAACAGGCCAAGTGGCCCCCTCAATAGATAAGGGGCCTAAACGAACCGTGGTAGTCGGTTGTGGGAGGGCGCCATTAAACCAAACACGGTGCTGCCAAGCCGTGAGCGGTACTTCGAGATTAGTATAAGGTCGATAGACAGCAGGAACAACAGTGGGTTCATATTCATGAAACAGATTATCAGTCGCGTCCACCGCTGGAAAAGTGATCCAAGAGTAGAACACCTCAAAGTGGAAAGCCGGGTCGGCTTGAACCACAAAGACTAGTTCGACTCCCGTGTCTGGCACTCCATACACCCGGAGCGCTGATCCCGGAGCGCGGTGCGGCTATGCGCCGCTATGTCTATACCCGCCATTATGAACGGGATAGTACGACAACCTAACACGAGGCAACACAAAAAGGGTTATGATCAAGAAACCTTTTTTAACAACTTCAAGCTTGAATGAACCTACAAAAACTTCAATATAGGAGGTATCGCCTTCACACACGCTTCCGGAAGCGTACGTGAGGGGATTGTGGACAAGCACAAGTACTACTCAAGCGTCTCGCAGATAAGCTGCCCCACTCGTTGGTCGCGCCATGTCATAGGGTTTCTGCACATACAGAGCTATGCACAGGATAATAGGACCTCGGAATATAGTGGTGAGCCAACCATATGCCTTAGCACCCAAAACCCCAACCCAACTAGCCGTAGCGTCCCATCAGCACCAATGTGCCAATGATTAGACAACCCAGAACACGGTATCTCTCTCTCAGGACTCGCAGAGGCAAGAACACTCTTTCGTCACACTCGTACCTGTCCACAATGTGCGTAAGAAGAGACACAGTATAGGTTAAAATGTTTATTTCAACTTACGTGCTCTAAGATACAGTACACGTGTCAGTACTATTAGCATAATGCATAGAAATAATATAATCAGCATGGTTACAACTCCATAGAATACAAACGGGGAAAGCATCTCATAAAGCAGTGGATATATGTCTATCTAACATTACCACCCTCCCCGTGCTGAAAGCTAGTTTATTATAAAAATAGAAGACCTCTGGGCTTTGACTAGCGAACCCCCATACCTCAGTCTCTAGATGCAAAACTACATCAGCAGACAATCACAGCTCTTCTCTCTGGAAAGGTTCTCTCCAACTGTGTCCTAGTGTGGGCTAACTGCAATATTAAAAGCACCCAAACTTCGTCATGGCAGCTGTACATAGTGTTATGTCTAGGTGCGAGGGACTGGCCAAATCAGCAAGAACAAGAAGACGCTGTTATTCGACCTTGTACATGTTGTGCAGTCTGAGCCCAAATCGAACAAGAGAAAAGGTGAGAAAATGCAGACAGCACTAAAATAACTTGGCAAGAGCAGAGGTCGATAGAACAACGTCTCAGAGTAACGTGTGCAAAGAAAAGCAGCATGGCAGCCAGGCCTAAGACAACATAGCAAGCCAGGCCAGGGGGCCACAAACCACAAGACACTCTCTCATGCCAAAATGGTAACATTTAGGAATAGTGCTAACTTTAGGCAGGAAGCGTAGGTCTAATTTCTTCATGGACATGTCAAATTCATTCATCTCACCATCCTCATGCCCCAAATCCGAGAGATTCTCAAATACCTCTTGCCCCTCGCAGCCTAAACATTGCAACAACGTCATTTTCCTTTCACTAGAGAGGTTAGCTCCGCACACTCTAGAATAATGTAGAAAATGAAACTTGAGAGGGTCCCCTGCAAAGTACATGGAGGGGGCCCCCTCCGGATTCACTCAGTAGCTCTCAGGCCAGGGTTCTGTGCTGATGGGGCCCCCTGGAGTTTCCCCCGCCCACACTGAGGGGGCCATTGTTGCTCCACTGCATGGACCATAGAATGGGCAGTTCACAAGGGGCAGAGAGTAAAAATGGTGGTGGAATGACATTCTGCATGAGGAGTTAACAAGTGAGAGCGAGACAATAAACGAGGAGCACTAACCCTTTCCCCCTTTATGGATGGAATGCTAATTCATTGTACTATGTACGTGTGGGTTCGGATCCCATCCTCATCATCAGTGTAATATGGAGAATAATCCAATTTAGGTTTGAGTAGGTCCTTTATTGGAGAGCAACCCATCCATAAACCAGTAGCATCCAAGACCAGCAGCAACTGATGTTTGGAACTACAACACTTGACATCACAAGATCGGAACCCCCAACATTCTGCATTCTCTCATCTATAATCTAGCCTCTACAAGTATAATACATGGCAATGCTGGATACCACATCCATCCCCTCATAGCGGGGATGGAGACCCGTACCACAGAATTTATTTGTGTAAATTTACTATTAGTAACATTCCACTTGTTTGTAAATATCTCCACCACCACGGTGGCGAAATCCATATAGGAAAATATATGGAAAAAGTTTATTATTTTCTCAAAATAATGATTGCATGTAAAACAAAAATACTAAATTAAAGCAAATGATACTAACATCGAGCAAACATTTACAAAAAACTAACACCTAAAAGAAATTTTATATTAAAGTATACATTACATTAAATATAATAACTACTAGTTTTTCAAAAATCACCCACTGTCAATAACATTTTATTTTTACTTAATATGCAACAAACCTGGTAATAAGTTGTTTTCAATTAATTTTAATAATATTTTGAAATTTTAAGACAAGTTAAACATTTCATTTATTTTAAATGTAAGTGTACTAAATTAAAATAGTAACAGTTAGCATTATTTGCACTTACATTGTTTAACTTCAAAGTCAAAATGTGGTTAAGAGTTATAGCCTGCCTCCACTGACTTCTATGTGAGTATGTTACATTACCAGTGTTGCCCATGTGTGGTGCTTGACCAACTCCAAAGCTGGGCTAGGTATTTTCAAGCCTGCTTTGTTACTATGAGGGACGCAGTCGAATTTGAAGTGTATTTTGTGAATGGCAATAGTCTTACTCCTATGTGAGTGTGTGTTTTTATTAGTATCTCTTTCAAAACCATACCATAAATTTCTCTCAACCCCACTCATTTTCTAGTAATTATTTTATATTTTCCGACCACTTTTTCTTGTCCCTCTCACATTAAGTACTAAGGGGCTCATTACGATGGCGGGCGGAAGCACCACCGCCGTGCTGGCGGATGCAAAAAGCACCAGTTACCGCCGGCACGCAGCAGTCCACACGCCCGTCCAATTACGATGCGAAAAGTAGGCCAAACACCGCCGGCAAGCCAGCAACACCGTCCGCCATCAAAGTGCGCCCGTACACGTAGCGGCGCAGCCCAACTGACACACACCGTCCGACGAAACACGTCCCGCCCGGCGCATAAATTACGATGCCGCAAACAAACGGCTCCCACGGCCAAGAGATACCGTACGACAAACCGAAGCGGTAACACGGATGCCGAGCACGGACAACGAAGAAGCGGCTCCCCGAGCATGAATCCAGCACTGCAGGCCCTCCCCATGCTCCTGCTGATGCACCACCAAGGACGCAACGTACCGCGGAGACGCAGGTAGGCACACACACAACAAGTGCACGCAAACAGCGCACACAGTGCAAGGGCGGAAAAGCGGACAACCCCCACCAGCGCGTGTACACAACACATCCACCATTGCATCCACATATGACACACAGGCCAAATCGTAACATCGCGGAACACATGTGTACACACCACCTGGGACTAGGAACCAACCACCCCGTCACGGCCCCAAAGCGCCGATGACGCCGCCACACATGCGCACAACGCAGAGGCCAACCGCAGCGCCATGCATGCGTCGCACACAGACACAGGGACACAACCAAGCAGCACACACATCAGCCCCACCCCGAACGCACATGACACGTGACAGGCCTGCCACAGACATGTCCCCAACGCCCAATTCACGGACAACACCCAACGCCACACAACCGACGCACACATGTCAGTGAAGACACGCAACAGCAGGACACACCCCAGTGTAACAAACATGGCGAAGCACACAGCGGCGTCAACACCAACTAGGAGAAGCAGGGCCCCTTCGGGAAGAGGAACGCCAGTACCACACTGAAACACCCATACCACCCTGCACATATGAACAAGACATATAAAACGGAACACCAAAGAGCCCGGGGACCGACAACAGGTGGCCCAAGAATAACATTCACACACAAGGCCCAACGCAGAGCGGAAAGGCAGCCTGCCGCCCACACAAGGGAGAGCAGACAGCACTGAATGACCTTCCATTCCAACTCCGAAACCACAGCCCTACGACAGAAGCCGGTGAATACAGCCATTGTCCAAGAATAGACCAACACAGGCATGCCGAGGAGACCGACCACAGGGCAGATAGCGCATATCACAGAAGCACACAACGGACGGGGAAGAAAGAAGAAAACACTCCCCCATGTCGGCCACATGCAAGTTAATTGGAAGGAGTCACACATCACTGACCTTGAACTGTCTGAGAAGCATGTGGGAAGAGGGCCCGTGTCCTCCAAACAAGCAAACAGAACACAAGTCCTGTCTCCCTACGACTACACAGAGCTCACAGCAACCTCGGAGCGTGCACATTGCAGACTGCACACACAGCCGGAGCACGCCACCACAACGCACCGCTGGGAAATGGCAACCGCAACACACCTACCCAACTACGCCGAACAGCTCAAGCTGTACAAAACCAACCTGTTCCATACATTGGGATGCGATCTCCTGTCCCTGCTGAACGTAAGTTACCGACTGACTTACCGCATCACATTGTTCAGCTGCGTCATGCCCGTCTTCTACTGTCGGAGGTGTCCATACCAGCATCCCGTCGAGATATGCCTCTCCAACCCGGCATGTCTGAAGGCGGACCTGCTACCACTACTCCTCCCTCTGGACGCACACGACAGGGCCTGCTCTGCCTATGGGGGCATGGCGTATGTGGCCAACATCGCACCCGCACTGAAATGGGACCACTGTGCCTCCACACGACGGATCATCGAGAACAGCTACATCGAATGTCACCCAGCATGCCCCATCCTGGTCCTCCAAGGGACAACTTACGAACAACACCTTGACAGCCACCATCCGCTACATTGGCTGGCAAACATGTACACCACCAATGACATGGAAGCCCTGCTGGACGGCATCGCATACCTGACAACCTGTCAATTCGTCGGACCACAACGCAGGTTCCCCGAGTGACCTATGATGTCCAACCCCGCACCCATGCTTAGCTTCCGCACGGACTGGCCAGTCACCACCACAACAGCCATACCAAACGACCGGCAACTGTAACCACACCATCAACGACATCGCCATGACATCGGATATGACCGGGACATGCACACTGTTCCCCATCACATCCAGGAACACCGCATGCATCGTGGGAGGCAGTGGCATGGGCTCTGTGTATCGCACCCACATGGACGGAACTGCACGAACAACCAGGACACGACATGGATCCAGCGCCCATGGACACACACACCGCTCAGTGGACATGAATAGGTCGCCTGGAGTCTGTGGGTGCTGCACCCCTCCCACCCCCGCCCCGGGAATCCCATACCAGGACCTTTGCATGGACGACAAGTGCATACAACAACAACACGACCCCAGTGACTGTGACATGTCCAGTAACCACCACAGTGCAACAACAAGTGGCACGCCGCTGCATGCACGCAAGCACATGCCCTGATGTCATCTCACATGCACGCGTGCATGAGGAACAACCGCAGCAAACCTGTCACATGGAACTGAGATGGACTGTGCCCATGATGCCAAGCGGTCTGGTAGGCTACATGTATACCGTCTGTGTCAAAGTCCGCAGCTCCGCAGCTATACGTAAATGTACATTAGCACAGCCTTGGCCAAGCAGATGTCACTCTGAAGCCCACATCCCACATGCAACAGCCAATCACATGTAACCCCACACCCTATCCCATTTGCAATCATGCTCAGTATATCCTCAACATGTATTCCGCTGCCAGTAGTGTCCACTATACTGCATCACAGAGGACAGAAGACTCAATATAATGTTTGAAACCAAAACTGTCTCCGCTGACTCATTTCACAAGTACGAATGAGAGAGGATGAGAGTATGTGAAGTACACGGCAGTCGTGACATGACCATGTAGTCCACTGGTATTGGATGTCAACGCAAATGAGTAGCACTACTGTGGAAGACACACATGTGTCGTGTGAAGTCGTATGGACGCAGTGCTCAGGTGGGTGGGTGCGACGGGTAGATGCGCACATGCCAAGTTGGAGCACGCCGTGTTGGGAGGGGTCATGAACAGTACACCACCGCTTCCCTGGGCATTGTGAGAGGACACCTGTCGGGGGAGTGAACACGTGTGTGCACAGCAGCCGGGCACACGTACAAAGCGGTACCAGGCGCACCTCAGCCCACCCTCTGTGGACAAGCTGGATCCTGTTGTGCGCCCACCATGCCCCTTGACAAGGCACACACAGCCCCAGTCGACCAGGTGTAACCCCAACATAGTCAATCCGCACAGGCGATACAGGGCACGGGATGGCAGTGGAGCATGGTGTGTGAGAGGTCTCCTCGCGCTCCTCCTGGTCATATCACGCAGGCAATAGAACCTCAACGTCTAGCATGGCACAAGTCACATGGAAGTGTAGGGGGACGCACCACAGCACGAGCAGCACTGACGTCACAGGAGGTGGCTCGCACCATCCCATCCATTGCCCATCATACCAACCACGCCACATGCCATTGCGACTAAGTGCAAGCGCGTGCGCCACCACCCCCGAGCCCTCCCCAGAGAGGCCAAAGAGTGAATGTGTGGGCCATCAGCCACAGACGGACGCGGCCTGGCCGCAAGGGCAGCCACAGCCACTGGGTGTCGCAGGTGGCGGATCCGGAAGGCGAAGACTGTGATGCATAGTCCATGCAGGCCGGGTCTCCATTTGGGGCACCACGCAGGTGGACGGCGTCCCGCCACACATCATACCCTGAGACAGCCCACTCGTGCAACTGGACCCACACATACACTCCTTGCCCTCTCTGGTGCGAGCTTGGGGCTGCCTGTGCAGGTGCTAGCCTCGCAGGTGAGCATGCATATTGGGGGAGCGAGGGGAGGACATGAGGGCTGGGGCGAAGATGACTGTATCACTGTCAGTAAGTACAAGGGATGACCCAGATGTGGAAAGGAAGAGACGTGTCCCGTGTGTACTGCAACTAGTCGCCAATCCAACTACCCCCCATGTCCGGAATGTAAGCCCGCACCTAGGCCCGCCCATCCGCCACATCGAACATACCACCAGCACGACAACCTTCCCATTCGAAACACTGACTGGGGGTGGCGACCAGTGTACAATCATGTGTAGCCTACCCACGCGTACATGTGGGCCCTCCATGATCCATGTCACCTGCGGCAAAGTCATGACATGCGCAATGAGGGAAGTGAGGAGAGCTGTCCGCCCCACACGCAGAAGGTGCATCAGCTCCACAGACCCAGCAGCGAGTCCAGCAGGGGTCACATGTGCAGGGGCAGCTGTGCCTGGTGTGAAGGCACATGCATATAGACAGCACATCGACCAATGTGTAGTCAGCCCACATCTACAGTCCATCATCATGCGGACATAGGAATTGAACACAGGGCAACACATCTTCAGTTGGTGCACCCACCGTGACCAACAATGCGCAATCATCGACGTACCCGCCCTGTGCATGGCCCCCACCCAACGGAGGCACATCCAGTGCCACCATCCCACACACACAAGCCTTCCACGGAACATGCTGTGTCCAATGGTCAGTACAGAGTCAGCGCCCATCTGGTGGATCCTGAACAGGAGACACATGCACACACATGCCAGCTCCCACTATGTACGTCTGCCACCTGGCACGTGCAATGTAACCTCTCACCTGTGACGTGTGACTGCAAGCACACAGCCGTCTTGGCATGGGGCTGTCAATGTGGACACCTGTCAATGTTTCGGGAGGTGTGATCCGTACAGTGCTGTACATAGGGTGCAGTGCTGACACCTACTACTGTCTCATATCCCCTCGTGCCACAGGTCCCACTTGTTTTGGCCGCTCAGCCTGTGCCCACATCGTCGTCGTCGTGTGCCATACTCATCCAGCCGCGGAAGCAGTTCCATGCTCAGCAGACATTCATGTTGCCGTGGCGTTGCCGCTTGACGGATATGCAGTCAGTCCCCATCAGCACGCCCGCAAGTCATTGGGGCCTAGATCCCCATGTGCATGCACATGGCAGTGGTTTGTATCACTAGCCATTGCCATTGTTGGGAGACCTGTGTAAGTGTATTGTGGCCGTGCCGTCCCAGCTTGACAGCTGGGCTGTGGCTCATGTGCTTGCTCAGTCATGTCAGTGATGTGTATGCGAAATTGCTATGTGTCGTGTTGCTTTGACATGTGTCCTCTGCCATTGTCCCTAGGCGGAGACCGAACATTGACCGCCCATACCAATTGCTGGCAGACATGGACGATACAGAGGTTATTAGGAAGTTTCGGCTGGACAGGCCAACCCTGCATCGACTGTGTGCCATGTTAGAACCCCATCTCCGTCCCCGCAGGGTGTATCCGACTGCTGTCACCCCCACGGCTAAGGTGATGGCCGCCATGCATTTCTTCGCCACTGGGTCATTCCAGCACACAGTGGGCATTGGAGGAGGGATGTCCCAGCCCATGTTCAGCAAGGTGCTGAGGGATGTACTGGCAGCCATGATGCTGTACCGAAACAGGTACATCCGCTTCCCCAGGGCTCGTGAATTGGCGGCAGTGAAGGGTGCATTCTATGCCCTTGGCAGAATCCCACACGTCGTTGGAGCCATTGACTGCACACATGTCGGCCTTGTTCCACCACAGGCCACTGAGCACCTATACCGCAACAGGAAGCACACGCACTCCCTGAATGTGCAAGTGGTGTGCCTTGCGGACATGGTGATCACCCACGTGTGTGCAAAGTTCCCAGGCTCGGCCCATGACGCACACATAATGCGCAACAGCATCTTGCCACGACTGATGTCCAATATGCAACAGGATCGTGCCTGTATTGTCGGTGAGTATGTGGAGTGGTGTAGCGTGCTGGTTGTGCGATGCTGTCCCCTGTCCAGTTGGAATTGCAATGGTTCTCTGTGTCCCTCACACCCAGGTGACTCTGCGTACCCGAATGGGGCATGGCTGCTCAGTCCATTGAGGAATCCTCGCACCCCAGCAGACGATCGCTACAATGAGGCACATGGGAGGACCAGACATGTGGTCGAGCGTACCTTTGGCCTCCTCAAGTCCAGGTTCAGGTGCCTGGACCGCACCGGGGTGCGCTGGCGTACTCCCCACAGAAGGTGTGCCGGATAGTGGTGGCGTGCTGCATGCTGCACAATCTGGCCATTCGGAAGCAGATCCCCTCATCGTGGATGACGGAGATCAACCAGGGCCCCAGCCCGCAGACCAGGACAGCTCGAGTGAGGAGGACAGCGGAGAGGAGGAAGCTGGTAATGTGCGGCAGCAGCTCATCGCCCGCTACTTCACTTGACGGTGAGTGTCCATGTACGACGGCTGATGTGGCTGTATCTGTGCAGGTGTGTGTGTGCTGTGTCAGGGTGGCCGTTTGTTCACTGCGTGCTGTGTGTCAACGCTCCATGGCCAGGGTAGTATGCCACTGTTGGTGGCTGTGGCATTGTGCCCTATTGCTCTGTGCGATGTGTGTACATTGCTTGTAGTTGTTGACATGTACTGTGTGATGGGTGTGTGACACACTCATTGAATGTGCTCCTGTTCTGTCTCCCACCCCTAGGTCCCTACAGGCCCTCCGGATTCAATTGCCATGCCACGCATCAGGTGCCTTTCCGCCCAAGGTGGCCGTTGTATTCCGTACAAATAAAACACAGGGCACAAACAGCAGTTAGTGAAAAAGGTGCATTTATTACAAACTGTGACATGTGATTGTGTGTAAGGTGATGACAAAAGTGGTGCGTGCAGTGACAATGAGCTGTCGGTCATGGCTGCGTGATGATCAGGGTGTACCCACTGGTTCTATGTCCATAGTCCAACACACACATGCCATCCAGATGGCTGTGTGGAGTGGGATCGTAGTCCAAGTCAATGCAGTGGCTGGTCAAGGAAGGCTGGCGGAAGGCTGGCTGGCTGGCTGCCTCACTTGCGTTTGGAGCGTGCGAAGTCCTCCCGGGAGATCTGTTTCCACTTCGGACGGCCCCTTCCACGTTTGCGAGGGGGGGTGCCTGCTTGCGACATGCTGGTGGTTGAGGTGTGCTCACTGGCTGTGGACGCAGGGGAACTGGACACTGCTGCTCCACCCTGCGCCCCGGCAGGTTGTGGCGGAGGGGGAGCTGCTGTCCCTGGCAGTGACCTCACCGCCACCACCAGCTGGCCCATGAGGTCCACGAGTTGGCCCATACGGGCGTCCATGGACCTCAGCACCCCCAGCACCTCACGCGTGTCTGAAGCAGACCGGACCCATTGTCCTTGGGCCTCTTCATAGGCCCCAAGGACTCTGGCCATTTGAGGCAGGGCATGGCTCCCAGGGGAGGCTGGCGTTTCCCTGACCCTGCTCCTCCTACCAGTCCTGCTGCCACCGGCCTGCCCACTAGCCACATTGCTCACCACGGTCCTCGCTGTGGCTCCCAGGGTGGATCCAGTCGGCCGGGCCACCACCTGCGCTGGGGCTGGTGCCAGCGAAGACGTGGTGGTGGTGGCGGCGGTGGTGGTCGGTGCGGCGATGGTGGCGGTTGCGGCAATGGTAGTGGCCGCAATTACCGTGGGTGTGGCCGCAATGACCGTGGGTGTGGCCGCAACGACAGTGGCAGCAGGGGGCTGGGAATGTTCAGCAGCCCTGGATGATGGGTTGGTGGGTAGGAGGGGTCCTGGGAGCGGCTGGGCCCTGCCACACCAGATGGGCCTGCTTGGTGGTCCGTGTCCGAAGAGGAGGACAGATCCTCCAGATCCGTGTGTCCTCGTGGGGGCTTGTAGGCTGGCTGTGCTGGCTGCTGGCTCCATCCCCAGCATCCAGCAGTTCGTCACCTGTGGAGAGAATGAGATTTGTTATTGTGTTGCACCTGCCGAAGTATGTAGTTGTCGTCTGACATTAACAGTTCGTGCAATCTCGTACATGGGTTTCCCGGAGGCGTGTGTGTGGCTGTAGCATTTGTAGTTGTGTGTGCTTGGCAATGGGACTGTGTGCTGTGCACATGTGGCATGGGACGGATTGGCCATGCCGATGGGTGTGTTGATGTGCCCCTACTTATTGTGACTCTGGTGTATGCGGGCTCCTGGCCCATCCTGGGTCTGGTTTGTACTTTGCTTTTGGTGTTCAGATGGGACGCTTAGGAACGCATATGGCAACATGGGGGCCATGCCCCAGATTCGCATTTGGGAGGGGATATGCTTTTGGGGTTCAAATGGAACGCTTAGGAACGCATATGGCAACATGGGGGCCATGCCCCAGATTCGCATTTGGGTGGGAATATGCTTTTGGGGTTCAAATGGAACGCTTAGGAACGCATATGGCAACATGGGGGCCATGCCCCAGATTCGCATTTGGGTGGGAATATGCTTTTGGGGTTCAAATGGAACGCTTAGGAACGCATATGGCAACATGGGGGCCATGCCCCAGATTCGCATTTGGGAGGGAATATGCTTTTGGGGTTCAAATGGAACGCTTAGGAACGCATATGGCAACATGGGGGCCATGCCCCAGATTCGCATTTGGGAGGGGATATGCTTTTGGGGTACATGCTGTGAGCCATGGGTGCCGAACGTGACATGTGTTGTGGCAGCATGACAGTGCATGGTTTGAGGTGTGTGCATGCTTGACATGGCCTGCATATTTGCTGTCTGTTGTGATTACTGGACATGGCATTGGACGCATCGTTATGAGTGAGTGATGGTTGTGTGCCAGCCAACGTATTGCAGTTGTCCCATCTCCTTGGTGTGCGTGCTGCCCTGTGCCATGTGCATCACTGCAGTGCTCGGGGGGTGTGGCCCATGTTGTGTGTTGTTGCTCACAGTGTGTCGTGCGCTTCATTGACTTCTGGCACATGGTTGGTCATGGGCATGTATCTTAGCGTGACTGCTGTATGTGTGGCAGCTGTGCGGATGACATGCCTTTCATGAGACTGGGGCTGACGGATGGATGGTATGTTGTATGTGCATGGTGTGTCTGTGTGTTTGATGGGTTCAGTGGTGTTCGTGTGCATATATGTTGTTCCGCTCTGTTGCGTCTAGTGTTGTTTGTCTTACATAGGCGTAGTTGTGGGGTGTGTGGTTGACAGGCAGTAGGGGCTACATGGACAGGACTTCAATGGTGTTTCGGTTGTGTGTGATGAGTTGCACAGTGGCTGCCGTGTGGTACTATATTCAGTGTGGCTTGTGCATGCAGACGTGGCTCCTTGGGTGTTGCTATGTATGTGATGGGTCATGTGGGGTGTGAGTCTGTTGTTCATGTCCGTGTGCACATTGTTCACTTGTTCGTGACGGTGGGCGGTGCTGCGTGTTCGTCTGCTACGTGACATGTCCCATGTGTTGGTCGTGTTATGGTCCTCATGCCTCCAGTAATCCAGCCCTGTCCAGTTTCCCACCTGCAAGTTGTTCGTGCGTGCACTGTACTGGATGCCACATGGCTCTAAGCGGGGGGTGCTCCATGTTGCAGGTCTGTGGGGGTGGGGGGTGTTGTGGGTCGTGGGGGTGGCTGGACACCCACTGACACCGATTGCTGTGGACCGTGATGTCTGCCTTTCGGCTGTCGTTGTGCACTGCGGTGGCTGACACGTGGCTGTGGGGTGTGGGGGATGCTCCTCCTTGCTGTGCTGTGGGACTGGGGCCTGGTGTGTGTTGTACTTGGGCTGTCCACCCTCCCACCCACTGCACTTTGTGTTCCTGCCACTTACCTGTTACTTGTCGGTTAGTGCAGCTGTGGCGGACACATGGGTGTGGTGGGTGCTCGTTGTGGCGCTTCTGGCATATTTGGGGACCTGTTGGTGGTTACGTGGCTGGCTGAGTGTACACATGTCCCCACGTATGTTACAGTTGTTCGGTTTGGGCTGTGTGTGGTGGTGTCTGTTGCATGTGTGTGTGATGTGTTGTGTATTGTGTGCTGGACATGGGGGTGTTTGTCCCTGGGAGCTGTGGCATGGTGGTTGCGCATGTGAGTACATAGCGGTGTGCTGGTATACATTAGTTTGTACTTACCAGCCTCCACTCCCCCTGCTAATCCGGCGAGGATCTCCGGATGTATTACGACTCGCACCTTCTCCTCCCACGCTTTGAAGGTCTTAAAGAGCGCGGGATTCCCTCCGCCAGTGACGGCAGCCAGCTCTCTGTTTTTGCCCTCCTTCTTCTTGACCAGGCTCTTTACGTCATTCCAACGTTTGTTTATTTCACCTCTGTTCCTGGGTAGGGTCCCGACTGCATTGACCTGGTCTACGATCCGGTTCCACATTCTGTTTCTGGTGGCTAGTGGTGTGTGCTGGACCATGTTCCCATAGATTTGTGGGTACACCTTGATGATCTCGTCGACCATGACCGTCAGCTCAATGGGCGTGTACTTGGGCATTCTTTGTGGTGCCATGGTGTTTGTGGTGCTGGTGCGGTGTGTGTTGTGTAATGTGCAGGGGGTTTGTGGTGCCGGTGTTTGGTGGTGGTGGTGGTGGTGTTTGGTGGTGGTGGTGGTGGTGGTTGTGATGTGTGCGTTTCTGTGGTGTGCTGCTGTCCTTGCTGTGTCACTGTGTCCTCTCCTCTCCTCTCTGGTTTGCAATGTAGCAAGGGGTTGTGGTCTGTGGGAGTGCTGCTTTTGTACTCACCTATGTGGGTGTGTCCTCATGGTCTGTTGTTTTCAGGTGTGTTGTGTCTGGGGTTCTGGCCTTTGTATTTTTTGTTTGTCCGGGGGTGTTTTCGGGATGTGTACTGTGCTTGTGTATTTGTGCGTGCCTTGCTGTGTGGACTTATTGGCCATGTTGTGTGCTATTGGTTTTGTGTGCGGATGGTTTCTGTGCAGGTACGTGGGTGCCATGGCTTCTGCCGTGTCGATTCTCATCGGCGTTGTTTGCGCTGGCGGGCGGTATATTTGTGGTTTTTCCGCGCTCATGTCGGTGCGATCGTAATTTCACGTGCGGTGTGTCGGCCGTGAGGGCGGGCGGTTTTGTGTTGTCGTGCGTGTTTCCGTCCGTGGCGGGCGGTTTGACTCCGACTCGGACGTTGGCGGGCGGTATTTTGTGTGATTTTTCCGCCGATGGCGGTTTTCGGTTTGTGTAATCGTAATGGCGTGGTCGGTGTTCAGGCGGTGTGTGCGGGCGGATTTTTGCCGCTTCCATGCCTGGCGGATCTTTTTACGCCGGGTATCGTAATGGGCCCCTAAATCCTTTATTTGCATGTGTGGGGTTCTCCATCACTGGGGCAGAGATATCTGTACAGAAATTATAGTATAAACAGAGGGGTAGCCGTCTGCCATAGGAATTGCATTTTGTAGTATGTGAAATATCACTACCAAAGTACTACTTTACACATTGCAGATTGCTACTTTAATATTTTGTGGATCAATTGAACAGTTGCTGTCTTTTTAATGAGCTTTATCCAGTGCCTATGCTAGTATGGAGGAAGTACATGCCATTCCTTCATGAACCAAATATTACTAATTGTCCTTTATTTTTTCTAGGTTATATTACAATCTGGTGGATTCACAAAGCATGTAAGAATTCATAAAAGTCATCATGTATAACTTCCTATGCTCATAAATATTTTTGCGAATTGGCCCCAATGTGACTAAAACATCTTATACTCTTTTCAAATTGAGCAGGCACCTGCTCTGGTTTTTTTAAATAATTATCTAATAATTCTCATGGTGAAGGCATCGAGAGGAGTTAACAAGTGAGAGCGAGACAATAAACGAGGAGCACTAACCCTTTTCCCCTTTATGGATGGAATGCTAATCCATTGTACTATGCACGTGTGGGTTCGGATCCCATCCTCGTCATCAGTGTAATATGGAGAATAATCCAATTTAGGTTTCAGTAGTTCCTTTATTGGAGAGCAACCCATCCATAAACCAGTAGCATCCAAGACCAGCAGCAACTGATGTTTGGAACTACAACACTTGACATCACAAGATCGGAAGCCACAACATTCTGCATTCTCTCATCTATAATCTAGCCTCTACAAGTATAATACATGGCAATGCTGGATACCACATCCATCCCCTCATAGCGGGGGATGGAGACTCGTACCACAGAATTTATTTGTGTAAATTTACTATTACTAACATTCCACCTGTTTGTAAATATCTCCACCACCAGGGTGGCGAAATCCATACAGGAAAATATAAGGAAAAAGTTTATTATTTTTTCAAAATAATGATTTCATGTAAAACAAAAATGCTAAATTAAATCAAATGATACTAACATAGAGCAAACATTTACAAAGAACTAATACCTAAAAGAAATTTTATATTAAAGTATACATTACATTAAAAATAATAACTACTAGTTTTTCAAAAATCACCCACTGTCAATAACATTTAATTTTTACTTAATATGCAACAAACTTGGTAATAAGTTGTTTTCAATTAATTTTAATAATATTTAGAAATTGTAAGCCAAGTTAAACATTTCATTTATTTTAAATGTAAGTGTACTAAATTAAGGGGCTCATTACGATGACGGACGAAGCCTATCCGCACTGGTGGCGGTGGCGGAAAAGGTTAATTTCCCCGCTCCGGATGCAGTCATTGCGACCACCAAATTACAATTGTCCAACAGAGGTCATTTTCCGTCTGCCGTGAGCTGTCAGGCTCCGCACATTTTTTGCGTACGCAAAGGTGGTGGATGGAGCCAACAGAGCAAGACCGGCGTGCGGAAACACATTCCGTCCGCCAGCCAGATTACAATGTGGCAAACAGCCCTTCCCACCGCCACATAAAAACCACCACTTTGCGGATGGCGGAAACACAACGGAGAGGAAGAGCCGATACAGAACCCATCCAAACCACCAGAGCTGCCATGGATCCTGCGCCACAGGCCTCCCCGCTGCTCTACCTGCTGCACCTCCGGCAGACAAGACGCCGCCATGCCTAACAGTAGAGGCACGTACCAAACATCTCAACGCATGCAACCCCTTAACAACTACAACTCCCAGCAAGCATTGTGGCACCACGATGAATGTGTCAACATGCCAAATGTAAAGTGCGAGGCCCACCAAATCCTCATGAGTGACCCTCGGTGCCCCTGAAGGTAATTGGGGCCAATGACGAGCCCCACAGTTGCAGAGCACGCACAACGCAATGGCCAAAAATGTACGCCGAAGGCCCCCATTGGCTGATGGCTCATTCGCATAGTGGTTGCCACAGCGCTGCGGCCTGGAAGCTGCGACGCAACCCTGCATCATTTAATTGAGGCCAATGCATGTCATCGCCGCGGATGCCAGCTACCGCGCATGCGAACACATTATGCATTTGCATTGGGGCCATGCGAATTACATCACACATCACAACTCATTGTCCTTAAGTGATTGGTGCACCCCATGTGTAATGTTGTGGGGCACCAGGCCCCCATGCATTGAAAGTAACTACACAGACACCGTACATGTATAGGAGAATTGGCCCAGGGCACGTGCGTCTGGCCCCGTTTGTTGGCAGGGTCACATGTCCAGTGACGCCTGTGCTGGGTGGCTGTGGGGTGGGGGGTAAGCCAGCCTTCTGGGAGTGGCTGGTGCATCAGAACAACTAGAACAGTGACCAGCTGGTCACTACACTGTGAAGGTATGAGAGAGTGTGACCTTTGAGTCAAGTCCTCGCACACATGGTATGTCCAAGAAAAGGAGAGTGAAATTACATACATTGTCAGGCCTCAGGCCAGCATGGACTGAAATGAGGGAAGAAGTCAAAAAGGACAAAGGTCCCTCGCACTGTACCAATGTTGTGTAATGAAACATCCAACCTGTGAACATCGCTTGTACATCCCTTGACATCTGACTGGTGTCCCTTGGCCAGGGGTCATCCTGTGAAGGGCCAGTGACGTAGGCAGACAATCAGACGTGTCCATTGTCTGCAAATAGGACAGACTTGTAATCCCTAGCACCCCCAACACACGTACTGGGGTGGCGTGCAGTGTGCCTAGCTGCCATTGCCTGCAAATTCCTCACACACTCACGCAGGACTGACCCCATAATGTCCACATGTGTCTGTCCACCGTGCTGTACATCCATGTTGCGCTGTCCAGATGACATTCACTGGCCTCATCCCGTAATGTTGTTGTGTATTGTGGGACTAAAGCTTGCGGGCGTGCAGTGACAGCAGCTACATGCAACTCAGCACTGATGCTGGGAAACACAAGTGCTGTGCCATCTAACCACAGAGCAGCTCATCCTTGATGTAGCAGTGTACTATATGCCATACACATCGACTTCTTTGGATGTCGTAATGTCAGTATGTCGAGTGAGTGAAGAAAAACAATGTCTGAATGCAGGTCACTTGTGCATTTCACGTGACCATGAGACCTGTCAATGTTGTGGTTGTGTGAGTCTCTGGGTAAGCTGTTCACCACATCTCATCCATAATTCAGCCCATGCTTGTGTACCCTGACATACGTAGGAGGAGACCACCCTTCTTCCGACCTGTCCCCGACCTGGCGACAATGGAGGACAACGAAATCATCAGGAAATTCTGTTTGGATCGCCGCACACTTCAAAACCTATGTGCCCAGTTGGAGGCCCATTTGAAGCCCAAAAGAATATATCCGGCTGCATTGTCTGCTACAGTGAAGGTCATGGCTGCACTGCATTTATTCGCTACTGGGTCTTTCCAGTACACTGTGGCCAGCGCCGGTGGGATGGCACAGCCCATGTTCAGCATGGAGTTGCGTGATGTCCTGTCAGCATCGATGCTTTACAAGGACAGACATGTCCACTTCCCAAGGAGGAATGAATTGGCAGCTGTGAAGGGGGAGTACTATGACCTGGGAGGCATTCCAAATGTTGTGGGAGCCATTGATGGTACCCACATTGCCCACGTTCCACCGCAGGCAGGTGAACACATCTATAGGAACCGCAAACACTACTACTCCATCAACGTGCAAGTGGTATGCCAGGCGGATCAGATCATACCACACGTGTGTGCAAAGTATCCTGGCTCGGCACATGACTCCCACATCTTGCGGAACAGCACCATACCCCAATTGATGGCCAATCTGCACCCTGAGCGGGCCTGGCTAGTTGGTGAGTGGGCTGTGTCAATGACTGTGATGTATGTGTGACATGCGGATCAAATCACATATTCAGATCACACTGTTTGCCTGCATGTCTCACAACTAGGTGACCCTGGGTATCCCAATCGTCCATGGTTGCTGTCCCCACTGCGGAATCCAACAACGCCGGGGGAAGTCCTATACAATGATGCACATGGGAGGGCACATCGTGTGCTGGAGCACACTTTTGGACAGATGAACTCAAGATTAATGTGCCGGGACAAGATTGGTGCTGCACTTATGTACTCACCCCTGAAGGTATGCCAGATGGTAGTCGCCTGCTGCATGCTACACAACCTGGCCTTGCGCAGAAGGATCCCCCTGATTCTGGACGACGATGAACAGCAGCAGCCCCCCACTCCCAACCCACACATTCCCAGTGACAATGACAGTGGTGAGGAAGAAGGCCTTGACCAGCGTCCACAGCTCATTGTCAACAACTTCCGTTGAGTGTAAGTTAACAATGAGCGACTATGACTGTGTCTGTGTGCCTTGCTGTTGTCTCACAAACTTTGAGAATTGTTGCTGGCATTTTTGTGCAGATACAGGACTATGCGCAGGATTAGAGAACTTGGGCAGGCAGGGACCGAGCACCCAGAAGCACCCATGAGCACAGGACCCAATCGCTATAGTGCCTCACTAGCTCTCCTACTCACTCAGAGGAATTCAAGCGCGTGTACACAAGTAGATAAGTTGAAGACAAGAAACGCTTTGAAATTTGCATTTTTACTACAGTGTCAAAACATGCAACATACGTGCCACAACAAGTTGAGAATGCATGAGTACAAAAACAGTTACCATAGTGACACATCCATATCACAAGAAGCAAGATGTCATATCAATAACCCCTCTGTACGGAGCCCCAGGAGCATATCCCCCCACCCCTTGCTGGGAGTAGTTGTATGAGATGTCCCAGGTCTATGGGCTTTTCCAGCAGACCCCGTTCCTCAGCCAATACATGGTGAAATGTATATCCCATGTGCTGTGTCGCTCTCATCACTGGATGGATCACTCTCCAAGTGTGGGGCAACTAGCCCGCCTCCCCATGACATCTAAAAGGCACCCGTGTCCTCTAGCAGATGTGACACTTTGTTGAGTCTGGGTGCTAGGGCCTGACCAGAACAGAATGACAACGGACAATGTCCTCCGACCACGGTCAGAATGGGCAGGCAGTACTCCTGGACTGTGCAGAGAACAAGCTCCGTGGACAAATCTTATGTGACAGACAAATACTAAGGTACTTGCAAAATGACTATGCCATGTAAACTTCGTGCGCTACAGCTGCATGATGGAAGTCGGGCTCATGCCAGTCGACAATGTCCATGACGGTCAGATGACAGCCTCCCCTTGCTCAGGTCTGTGGAACCAAGCAAAACAGACCGCAGAGGTCAGCAGAGTCAAAGCTAATGCAGACAGGGCCAAAGTCAGAGAGCAGAATAACAATTCCTGTCAGTAGGCGTGAAAAAGATAAAAGGATATTGAATTAGTCACCAACAGTTCCTGTTGCTGTTAAGTAGTTACGAATCCAAGAAGGCACAGGCAGCTTCGAAGGCAATCAGTTCCAAAAGACGATCCAAATCATCTCCAGCAAAAAGGACCACCATCCAATCCAGCAGTATGAAGGAACAGATGTGCTCCTCACACCACGAGGATGAAAGGAGCATCCCATGGCAACCTGGGAGAGGTTCGATGTAGGCCTGGCACAGGAGCCTTTGCGCAAATGCACAGGAGCAGCTGGCAGCCTGTCTGACACATTGAAAGGCTCCCACAAACATGTATCACCGGAGCAGTCCTGGTCATGGACCAACAAAGTACTCACCCACAGCTCATGATCCAGGGCAGCAAGGGATGTGTTGGAAAGGCAGACATCCATGGACCACTGTAAGGGGTATCGTCGGCAGTAGAACACAGGTTGCACGCAGGTGAAATAGGCATAGCAGAAGGTTAGCCTATAACTGATGCGAAGCACAGCTAATGGGACACATCCAAAGAAAAGCTGCATGCGGTCATGGTACAGTTGCAACTGACCGGGGTTCGCCAGGACCACAGGACGGGCAGACATGGCGTGAGAGCACTCTTAGAACCAGCGCTCAGCTGCACAGCCACAAGTAGTGATATCAAACCGCTAAATGCAGTCTGAAAATTGGAGGAAGGACACCCGGTAGTACTCCAAAAATAGCATGAAACGAAGGGACAAGGCCAGAGCCCACAAGTTTGAAAAAAGTGTGCAACGATCTTCAGTATCAGAGGCTTTCGATGACATCTGTGTCAGTCCCCCAGAAAAAAGTGGGAGTGCCGTGTTCAGCAGTGACTGAATCGCACGGGACGGTCAAGGCACCTGGAATTCGAAGGTCTCAGGGCCGGTGTATGAGCGACTACTTGTTGAAACAGAAGCCCATTGTGCCTCCACACTTTTTGAAGTATGCTTTCGCTGTTGGAATGTGCGGCCACAAATGACTATCCACAATCACATATGGGGGAGTAAGGAGGACATTGCCACAGCAGGGAACACGGCGTGCAACAGTTCCCATATACACGATGCCTGCCCTGTGACCGCAGCAGTTGTGCTCATTCAGGAAAAGAGAACTTCGGTTGTAAAACAGATTTAGCGTGGGTATGTTGTCAGGGACTGGTGTTTATGTGGGTAAGCATGCATAGATCGTACATGTCACATGTAAATCCCTGGGCAACAGTACTTGAGTGTGAGAATGCGACAATGTCACCATCGTCCACATGACAGGATGTGTTGTGTAAGGGTGGGCGGAATTTGCGGAATTGCGTTCCGCGAAATTCCGCGAAACGGCAAAAAATCTCCGCGAGCACGCGGAATTTCACAAGCTCGCGGAGATTTTGCTGCGCCCCTTTATATTTGTAAGTGCTTCCTGTTGAGGTTTAATTTTTGTGACAGGAGCATCGTGCCAGCCCAGAATGAATCCTGCCCTGCATATTTATCCAAGAAGATGAGTCCGTTTTGTGCAATACCTCTACTCAGCTGGAGTACTTTCTACTGGCTAATCAGTAAGTGCTACCTCGTTGGGTAAATGTATAGTGCCTTTCCTACACTACACTACAGCTGCGTAAAGGACCTGAAGAATTTTCCCCAGTGACCTGTGTGTCTGTAACTTTGCCACCGCGCCGAAAGCACCGGGGTCCTTTGATTAAGCTGTCCATCATAGTGGGGAAAGGGCGGGAAGACGGTGCATACCACTAGTGTATGTGGGGCGAGGCCAAACGGGCGGGGCTTCTAGGCCCGTTCACATGCCTCTTGTTTATAAAGGGTCAGAGCAGGATCTCAGCGGCAGACGAGGAGAAGGAACCTCCATCAAGGATTACAGCTAACTTTTCACGTTGGAAATGGAGAGAAGGCACATCTGCTTAACCACGCTCACGAATTCTACACGAGGATTGCGCTCGAGAAAATCAAGGATGCAAAGACCTCCATCAAGGATTACAGCTAACTTTTCAGGGTGGCAATGGAGAGAAGGCACATCTGCTTAATCACGCTCACGAATTCTACACGAGAATTGCGCTCGAGAAAATCAAGGATGCAAAGACCTCCATCAAGGATTACAGCTAACTTTTCACGTTGGAAATGGAGAGAAGGAACATCTGCTTAACCACGCTCACGAATTCTGCACACCTACCCTGCATATTTATCCAAGAAGATGCCTCCGTTTTGTGCAATACCTCTACTCAGCTGGAGTACTTTCTACTGGCTAATCAGTAAGTGCTACCTCGTTGGGTAATGTATAGTGCCTTTCCTACACTACAGCTGCGTAAAGGACCTGAAGAATTTTCCCCAGTGACCTGTGTGTCTGTAACTTTGCCACCGCGCCGAAAGCACCGGGGTCCTTTGATTAAGCTGTCCATCATAGTGGGGAAAGGGCGGGAAGACGGTGCATACCACTAGTGTATGTGGGGCGAGGCCAAACGGGCGGGGCTTCTAGGCTTGTTCACATGCCTCTTGTTTATAAAGGGTCAGAGCAGGATCTCAGCGGCAGACGAGGAGAAGGAACCTCCTGGTCACAGGAACTACACGACGATTGCGCTCGAGAAAATCAAAGGTGCAGAGACCTCCATCAAGGATTACAGCTAACTTTACAGGGTGGAAATGGAGAGAAGGCACATCTGCTTAACCACGCTCACGAATTCTACACGAGGATTGCGCTCGAGAAAATCAAGGATGCAAAGACCTCCATCAAGGATTACAGCTAGCTTTTCAGGGTGGCAATGGAGAGAAGGCACATCTGCTTAACCACGCTCACGAATTCTACACGAGGATTGCGCTCGAGAAAATCAAGGATGCAAAGACCTCCATCAAGGATTACAGCTAACTTTTCACGTTGGAAATGGAGAGAAGGCACATCTGCTTAACCACGCTCACGAATTCTGCACACCTACCCTGCATATTTATCCACGAAGATACCACCGTTTTGTGCAATACCTCTACTCAGTTGGAGTACTTTCTACTGGCTAATCAGTAAGTGCTACCTCGTTGGGTAAATGTATAGTGCCTTTCCTACACTACTGCTGCGTAAAGGACCTGAAGAATTTTCCCCAGTGACCTGTGTGTCTGTAACTTTGCCACCGCGCCGAAAGCACCGGGGTCCTTTGATTAAGCTGTCCATCATAGTGGGGAAAGGGCGGGAAGACGGTGCATACCACTAGTGTATGTGGGGCGAGGCCAAACGGGCGGGGCTTCTAGGCCCGTTCACATGCCTCTTGTTTATAAAGGGTCAGAGCAGGATCTCAGCGGCAGACGAGGAGAAGGAACCTCCTGGTCACAGGAACTACACGAGGATTGCGCTCGAGAAAATCAAGGGTGCAGAGACCTCCATCAAGGATTACAGCTAACTTTACAGGGTGGAAATGGAGAGAAGGCACATCTGCTTAACCACGCTCACAAATTCTACACGAGGATTGCGCTCGAGAAAATCAAGGATGCAAAGACCTCCATCAAGGATTAGAGCTAGCTTTTCAGGGTGCCAATGGAGAGAAGGCACATCTGCTTAGCCACAACCTCGCTCACAGAATTTGAGCTTCAACTCGGGCACCTGCTTTATTTATACCCGAATTCCGTTCCGCTCGCGGATCGCGGAAGTTTTGACATTTCCGCGTTCCGCGCGGAACGCGGAAATGCCGAAATTTCGCAAGTTCCGCGAGCGGAACGGAATTTGCCGCCCAGGGTTAGTGTTGTGAGGCTGGCTCTTGTGGGCACACTGCTAAGGATGTCATTGTTCTGCACTGTGTGATCTGTGATAACTTCCGTCATGTCCATGATTATGTCATTAGGGGGATGGGAGCACACTGCTTCACCTCCCAGCACAGTTCACCCCTCGGCACTCTGGTAAATGCAGTTCAGTCATGATGCTTACTTGTCATGGGACTGAGGTGTTTCACCTGAGTTGGGCAGGGAGAGGTACAGAGACCCGAGTAGATTGTGGCAGATTCCTCAGCAGACACCGCTCACAATGTATCTTACCCCTACTGATGTGGGAGGATAACGCAACACACATGTGTCTAGAGATTCACAGCACTAACCTGCACCAACCTTGGTGACACACGACAACGGTAACACAAGTAAGCTCTTCAACTGAACTGCATCTACCTGCTAAGGGCTAACCTGTGTTGGGAGGTGCAGTCATGTGCTCCAGTCCCCCTGCTGTCCATGTTGATGGTGTTTGCCGGTGTTATCTGTAATGCATATTGCACAGTGTTGCTTCGTGGTGTGCTTCTGCGTTTGTTCCATAATATGGCAATGCACTGTTCTTTCCTTGTGTCTTTCCAGGTTCCTCAGCTCTCTCAATGGATTTTCTCTTTTACATATTCGGATACATTGCAATGTGAGTCAACATGCTACTTGCTGTGATGGAAATGCTCTTGACACAAAGGCATACTGTTGTGAGTAGTGTTTCTTTTGAAATGAGTGACAGGTGAGGGGTGAAGTGGAAAGTGATGGTACACGGATAGTTAGGGTGGAACACACAATGGTAGAGTTCCAAAGTCCAACAGAACACTGCCATCCTTGTGGCAATGTGGATTCGTATTCACAACAAAGTCAATGCTCGGTGTTACAGAGGTGACATCAGCGGTTGCTCCGAGAACTGGTACGGCACAGTGCTGTGCCACATGATCCTCCCGGGGTCTTTTCCAGACGCCCCCTCTGCCGTTTGGCCTGGGGGGAACCTGCTGCATGCTCAGAGGTGTCTGAGGATTCGCCGTGGTGTGACTCACCCCTCCCTGTGGCCGCTGCTGAGGTGGTGTGATTATCATCCGGCTGGCCACGGGGGGTTGGCAGCGATTTGAGCCGCATGCATGTCCCTCAGGACACCCACAAACTGGCCCATGTACTCCACATGTTGTCCCAAGCGAGTGTCCATGTAGCTCTGCAGCTGGAGGAGTTCCCGCAGTTCTTCAGGGACCTGGCCCAACTGTCCCCGGTTCTGCTGGTATGCATCCAAGGACAGTTAGCACAGTGTCCAGGGCCTCAGTCTCATTGTCCTCCTGTGGCTGTCTCCCAGTTGCCCTCCCACCTGCTCTGCTGCCACGGACCTGTGGCGGTGTCAGGCGCTGCTGCCCCACACCGTCCCCAGCATCCCCGGACTGCCTGGTGGTATTCACAACTGCTGGCAAAGGGACAGTGTTGGAGGCAGCGGTGGTGATGGTGGAGGTGACTGCCACACAGGTCGTTGCTGCAGGGGTCTGCGTTGGTGGTGCAGCTGTTGTGGGAGTCGTGGTGGTGGTGGTGGGGACAGTGAGGGCCAGAGACTGAGCTGTCCTGGGCATGCCGGAGGGGCCAGGTCGGTCCTCCTCATCCGAAATGACCAGGGAGTCTGCATCCGAGGGTTCACCTTCCTGGGGGGAGACTGGCTGGGCTCGTCCATGGCACGGACACCTGCTGTTGCTGGCGAGTCACCTGTTGAAGAGAAGTTATGTTGTCAGCATGTTCAGTACACAGCATAACTTTGATGTTCATGTTTAGCCCATTTCATTTGAATATTTACTATTTAGCTTGGCATTACTATGCATTCCTAGCAGTTTGTCAGCAGTCGAACGTGATGTGGAGGTACATACATTGCTCGTTAGCTATGTGTCATGGCTGAAGATACCGAATCATTTGTACAGATATTGTATTTCCAAGACATGTCCTCTGGTACCAACTAGTTGCTCATCCGATTCAGTTTCTGCTAGAACATTTGTGTATTTTCTATGAGTATCTGACTACTATGCCGCAACTTCATGATTTGTGTTATGCTTTTTGTACTTACCTCCTGTGGTTTGTGAGGTTTGACAGAGTTTTCATGCATGTGTTGTGTTTGCCCGAGTCTTTCTGCTTTGAGGCAATGGGACTTGCACATTGGCTTTTTGTGATCGCGTTCTTGTATTTGGCTTTGCAGTTACATGTGACTTCATCACCTACACTGTGAATCATGTGGCCTCTCGATGGTATTGGCTGTATGTGCATTGCCTACTACTTATGGGGGGTTTCCAGGGTTGGCTACCAAGTGCGGGATGTGGGGGTCATTTGGCTCCATGCTGTCTGTGGGGGAAGACAGAGGGCCTTGTGGGAGTTGTGGCCTTGCTGTCAGGGCTCAACAACCCCCTCCCCAGTGAGATGGCTACCTACCAGTTAGGAGGCACTGTCGACGGAGTTAGCTGACACATGGCTGTGTACTGGGGAGGGTGGGCCATGCTGTTTGAGGGGAGGCCAGGGTGCATGAGCTGACCACCTACCTGTGAGGCGATCCATTCATGTTGAAGGTATGCATTCCACATGAGTTTGATGTGGGCTTGCGATTGAGGCTCACTTGTTGTGCACAACAGTACATTGCAGTGTGATGGGAGACATTTGTTAGTACTTACCGGCCTCCACTCCACCCTCGATTCCTGTGAGACTCTCTGGATGCAATATGGCAGGCACCTTCTCCTCCCATTCTGTGAAGGTTAGTGGTGGAATGGGAGGTCCGCCACCAGTTCTCTGGGCCGCCGCGTGGTTCCTCTGGGCCCGATGCTTGACCCGGCCCTTGAGGGTGCCCCACCGCTTCCTGATGTCACGCACAGTGCGTAGGGTGGTCCCTACGGCATTGACTTTGCTGTGGATCCTTGCCCACATCTGATTCTTGCGCGCAAGTGGGGTGTGTTGGACCAGGTGCCCACACAAATGTGGTTCTACCCTGATTATCTCGTCTACCATCACTTTCAACTCTGAGTCGGTGGATTTGGGCATTGTCTTGGGGGGCATGATGCAAATGGATGAGGGGTGCAGGGTGCAAGGTAGTGATGGAGATATGTGAAGTGTGTGAGGTGTGTGGGTGAAAGTGGTGTTGTGTGGGGATAGGTGTGTGTGATGTTGTGCAGTGTGAGTCAATGGTGTCCTGTGTCTCTGTCTCGGCTTGTGGTGTGCAAAGGATGCTGGTCCAGGAAGGGGTTGGTTTTATACTGTGGTATGTGGGTGTGTCCACATGAGTGATGACCTCCAGATGTCTCTTCCATGCTGCGCATGGCTTTCCTTACCAGGAGCAAGTTGGGGTGTATCATTGTGGCGTGTGTGTTGTGATTGAGGGCGGCAGGGAGTACAGGCACACTTCGGGCATAGTTGTGAAGTTGGTTCTGTCCGCCATTCATTTGGCCTATGTGCGTGTGCGGCGGTCGGACGCAGTGCTCGGTCCGCCAGCTCCGTATTCTCATCGTAATTCGCTGTGCGGTCATGGCGCGGCAGGAGCGGCCTTTTCAGACAGTTGAACAGCTTTCCCCGTCCGCCGCGGTCGTATTTGCAGCTTTTCCGACCGTGGTGGACGGTCTTTTGTGACATCCGTCCGCCAAGGTATGATTTTTCAGACATTGCAACGTAATTTGACCAACGGAAATGCCCCGGGTCATGCGGGGGGATTTTTCCCGAAACCATGGCGATCGGAGGGTTTTTCCGTACGCCATCGCAATTGGGCCCTAAAATAGTAAAAGTTAGCATTATTTGCAATTACATTGTTTAACTTCAAAGTTAAAATGTGGTTAAGAGTTATAGCCTGCCTCCACTGAATTCTATGTGAGTATGTTACATTACCAGTGTTGCCCATGAGTGGTGCTTGACCAACTCCAAAGCTGGGCTAGGTATTTTCAAACCTGCTTTGTTACTATGAGGGACGCAGTAGAATTTGAAGTGTATTTTGTGAATGGCAATTGTCTTACTCCTATGTGAGTGTGTGTTTTTATTAGTATCTCTTTCAAAACCATACCATAAACTTCTCTCTACCCCACTCATTTTCTAGCAATTATTTTCTATTTTCCGACCACTTTTTCTTGTCCCTCTCATATTAAGCACTAAGGGCCATATGTATCAAGACTTTTTCCCGTTTGCAAACGGGCAGATTCTCAGAATCTGACCGTTTACGAATGGGAAAAAGCCTTTTGGGATGTATCATCCCAAAAGGCCATCGCAAAATAGAGAATCGCAAAATGTGCGATTCTCTATTTTGCGAATGCAATTAAGGAATTGCAAATTGCGATTCCTTAAATGCAATTCTGGAAGCACCAGAAATTTGCTATTTGGCCTTAGGAATTGCAAATTACCACCAACTTCAAGTTGGTGGTAATTTGCGATTTTCTTTAAAAAAGCACTTTTTGATTTTTAAAAGTGCCATATGTCGCACATACATGCCCTTAGGGCATGTATGTGTGCAAAATGTGCACACATGCATATTTCAGGGGTGCAACAGGGTGTCCTTTTGGCACCCTTGCAACCTTGAAATTGCATTCTCAATTTGCGATTCTCTAATTGGTAATCGCAAATTGAGAATGTTCTTCCCATTCATTCCTATGGGCCTCCTAACCTATAGGAATGAATGGGAAGGTATTCCTTATTTGCGAATCTCAATTTGCGATTAGCAAATAAGGAATATGTAGGATTTGCTAAATTTTTAGCAAATCCTACATACATTGCATTTTGCGATTCTCTAATTGCGATTCTCTAAAAATCGCAATTTGAGAATCGCAAAACTCTTTTTGATACATATGGCCCAAAATCCTTTATTTGCATGTGTGGGGTTCTCCATCACTTGGGCAGAGATATCTGTACAGAAATTATAGTATAAACAGAGGGGTAGCCGTCTGCCATAGGAATTGCATTGTGTAGTATGTGAAATATCACTACCAAAGTACTACTTTACACATTGCAGATTGCTACTTTAATATTTTGTGGATCAATTGAACAGTTGCTGTCTTTTTAATGAGCTTTATCCAGTGCCTATGCTAGTATGGAGGAAGTATATACCATTCCTTCCTGAACCAAATATTATTAATTGTCCTTTATTGTTTATAGGTTATATTACAATCTGGTGGATTCACAAAGCATGTAAGAATTCATAAAAGTCATCATGTACTACTTCCTATGCTCATAAATATTTTTGCGAATTGGCCCCAATGTGACTAAAACATCTTATACTCTTTTCAAATTGAGCAGACACCTGCTCTGGTTTTTAGAATAATTATCTAATAATTCTCATGGTGAAGGCATGAGATAGACATTGTGGAGGCTGAAACAGCTTCATTGGCTCAAAATTTGAACACCTTTTGTTTTCCATCGTAATGGACCGACTCCTTGTCCGAATTGTATCCGACCGACTCGTGCTCGGGGATTCCGACCGACCGATTACGATGGTTCCGAACACCATTCGGTCAGACTCCCATTGACCTCAAAGGGAGCCTGTGTTCCGACCGACAACACAGGCTCCCATTGAAGAAAGGGGTGCTTGCGGAAAACCTCAAAAGTGTAAAAGTAAATTGCATGTGTAAATTACGTTTATAACTGGCACTGAATGTTAATGCCCACATTCCAACACATAATTGCGGATTTCCTTGAAGAGTGGTAGA
Organism: Calotriton arnoldi; assembly: GCA_963921515.1. Classification (NCBI taxonomy): domain Eukaryota; kingdom Metazoa; phylum Chordata; class Amphibia; order Caudata; family Salamandridae; genus Calotriton; species Calotriton arnoldi. Next base: position 172,250 of record CAWUFW010014225.1, on the reverse strand, counting down.
AACACACTGTTCAATACTACGTTAATCTAATAGGCACTTTAAATTAAAATAAAAACTACAGATCCCTAAAGGCTGCAAAAGATTGTCAACGAACATACAACGCTCAATAAAATCACGAGAATACAACTACAGAGCTCAGTGAGGCCCACCATGTAATTTCACAGAAGTACCGCTGTACCTCTGCAGCATTAAAAAAGAGGTGGGCCATGGAGCACTGGAAGACCATGGGGGTTCCCCAGCAAAGGGGTCTAGCCTGCCTGTTGGGGGTTGGGCAGAGGGCCTGTTCGCAGACCGTGCCCTGACGGCCACCCCATGCCATGCATGGCCAAAGGCTGTGTGCAGCAGAGACTGGGCCTAGGTAGGTATGTAAATAAAATATTTTTTGTTTTAAAAAAAACTAGAAATTCACTGTAAGAAACAAAGGTTAAAGTGATGTTATAGATAGGTATGCTTGTAATAATTTGCATTAAAAAAGCAGAGAAATTCAGTGAAAAACAAAGGTTAAAGTGACTTTATAAATAGTTGAAAATGTCAGTTGAAATGTTACATATTAAACTCAAAATAACACTGAAAATAACTACTTATAGTTAGCTGAAGTAAGTATAACTTGCCCTCCCTCATGCACTGCTTATTACCTCACGCATTCCATCTCCAATTGCATGTTCTGTGCAGTGGTGTAATTCAAAATGATGTTCCCCCCCCAAAAGAATGTGATGAGGGGCCACCGGTCTCTCATATGTGACAGACGCCTGGGACGACTCTTGGTGGCCCCCGGCCCTGGGCACCGCGCCCAAGCCAACGGACCACGCACGCAACCTGGGCTTCATCCTGGACTCCTCCCTGTCGATGACCAGACAAGTCAACGCCGTCTCATCTTCGTGCTTCAACACCCTGCGCATGCTCCGCAAGATCTTCAGATGGATCCCCACTGAAACCAGGAAGACCGTCACCCAGGCACTCGTCACCAGCCGACTGGACTATGGGAACACCCTCTACGCCGGAACCACAGCCAAACTTCAAAAAAGACTCCAGCGCATCCAGAACGCCTCCGCACGACTCATCCTGGACATCCCCCGACACAGCCACATCACCGGACACCTGAAAGACCTGCACTGGCTCCCCGTCAGCAAGAGAATCACGTTCAGACTCCTCACCCACGCACACAAGGCCCTCCACGACCTGGGCCCCAAGTACCTCAACGACCGCATGACCTTCTACACGCCCACCCGCCAGCTACGATCAACCAGCCACGCCTCGCCACCGTACCACGCATCCGCAGAGCCACCGCCGGAGGAAGATCCTTCTCCTACCTGGCAGCCAAGACCTGGAACTCCCTCCCCACTCACCTTCGGCGAACCCAGGACCATCTCTCCTTCAGGAAGCAGCTCAAGACCTGGCTGTTCGAGCAGTAACTTACCCCTCCCCCAGCGCCTTGAGACCCTCCCGGGTGAGTAGCGCGCTCTATAAATGCCGTGATTGATTGATTGATTGAGATATTCTTTGGCCTTGGGCCTTGATGCGTTAGGGGTCCCTAGAGGGTTGGGGGCCCTTTGGAGGGTTGGGACCCCTTACACCATAGCACCTGCAGAGACCTGTGTTAAGTCCCTGGTTCCGGGACATCATTGATAAATATTCATTGCTGATTAATATTTTGAGCCTTTGTTATCGTACTTTGATATATCACTTTAACAAGGTAGATCTTGCGTGACTTCATTGCAAACATACATACATTCTCCGTAAGTGATTGACCTCTGGGAACCAACACTTGTTAATGCATGTCTGTACCCAGCTTCCATTAGGCATACTGGGAAGCTTATTTTTCCTCAATCCCCAAGAAAGTAGCGAGAATTGAATTCAAAGGAAATGCACCTGATTTGAGTTATGTCTTTACAGAGATTAGAAGGTCGCTTGCGAAATGGTGGAGCTTCTTTTAATTTAACACCTCACATCTATCTTGAAAATTGTAATATGAAAAACCAGTCATACTGCAGATATAAAACATTCAGGACAGGCATATAACTTGTTTTATAGATTGAAATATGACACACAAAATCGAAAGCAGGATGCATTTAAAATAAAAAGTGATATCTTTTAAAAGATGTATTTTGTGATAAAACGGCACCTTAACTAATGATACCTAGTTCCTTGAACCGTGCATCTGTGGGCGAAATCCATTAAACTCTGTGGTATGCCATTCTGCTTCACCGGATTAAAAGCCCCTTTTCATTTCACAATTTGTCATTTTGTTCACTGGCTTTTTGGTAATGATTGCTTGTGCTTATGTGGACATGGCAGCTAATGAATACTAATATGTCCCGTGGATACAAGAGTCTACTTCCGGGCTTAGAAATGTGCGAAACACCCTTAAGGGAAGCCGGCAGCAGAAGGTAAAGAAAGGCCTGTCTTTGTGGAGGTTAGGCATGAAGAACGCGGATGCAGTAGTTAGCCAGTGGGTAATGGGCTCTAGAGCAAGAAAGGAAACGCCACCCTGCAGGCTGTTTGAACTGTGGCCCCCTCAGGAACGTGGGCCCTGGTGCCACTGCACCTGCTGCGCCAATGGAAGCTACGACCCTGCGCAGAAGTCTAACACGCTGTATTGTATTTTCACGGACATACGAATGCGAAATCCAGGTTCCAAATATCCCAGTTGTGCCGAAAATATGGTGCAGCATCCCCAGATAACCTGGAAGAGGTTTAGCAGAAGAATGGGTAATAATGATGCATTTCATGTGTCCTGTGATGCCAGTTTAATCCAAAAACAAACTGCATCATTACAAACTACTGTCTTTTTCATGTACATATATTTTCAAGTGTGTCTGTTTGCCAAGTGAGTGCATTTTGGGACAACGTCTTAGTAAACATTTCTGGAATCAAAGAATGAAGACATTTTTATGAACGCATATTAAGTCCTGTTGACAAAGGTATCTTTCGCTATGTACGAATTAAAGTGTATGGCCGATAAATACCTTATTTACCCTTCCTAAAGGGATTCCTGATGGGTGTCAATACATTTGCTGCGGCTGATTTCTGCTCCATGAGTGGGGAGAAATCCACAGTAGGAAATACCACACGGGGTGAGAAGTGGGCGTTGCATTGCGGTTTGCCTTATAACACTGATAAACATGTATGTTTGTGAGCATTCCCAAACATCGATCTGACCCCTTTCAACCCTGGAAATAGTTGAAGATTGGAGTAAATCCTCCACAGTGAGAAGGGGACCTTATCATCAGCGTGGGGTGTAGGCTAAGGCCTTTCTTCATGGGGAAAAATGTTTTGGAATCAGCCCATGCCTTCTAGGGGTGGTACTGGGAATGTTGGTGAAAAGCAAAACATATAAATGCATGTTCAGATGGAGATGATTCCTACCTTATCCAGTACCTGAAATATTTTTGTGAATAGAGTCTAACAATCTAAAATGTACTAACATCCATGCTTGACTAAGGAAGGTGAATGAGGGAGGCTGTTTTAAAGGACAAATGATCTCAACAGCTGTATTACAACACTGGCAAAGCCAACAGGTTTTGCTTGCGATTTTAGTAATATACCAGAGTCACAGGCTTTGCAATGCTAAGGCTTAAATAATGTCTGTATACAGATAAGGCAATGTTATGAGCAAGCTGATTTATGGGTACAGGGGATTGCGGCCTGGATGAATTGCAAGCAAGGAGAGGTGCGGCTAGGTGGTGGCTGGGAGAGAGGTGGGAGCAATGAGAGGTGCATGCTGGGAGAGATGCAGACAAGGACAGATGCCGCAAGGGAAAGGTATAGGCAGGGAGAGTTGTAGAGAAGCAGGAGCGAGCAGGGAGAGGTGCAGACTGCTGGAAGAACTGTTGAGAAAATACTGTCTGAGGGCAGTACAGACAGGGAAAGATAATTGTCTGTAGAGGTGCGGGCATGCACCAGTGTGGTCAGGGAGAGTTGCAGAGGAGAAAAGTATGGCTAAGATAGGCTGGGTGATGTGTGGGCTTAAAAGCTTCAAAAAGACCTCACAACATTTTTCTCCCTCCCCAATTTATTTTTCCACAAAAAACCCTTTTTTCCCCACCCACCCCGTGAAAAAGGGACTGATTGCAATTCCGTTACATGTGATTACCCACACTTACCCGACCAATAAGTTGGCTCGGCTAAAGTTAGAGAATATGTGCTGCAAAACATGGGAAACAACCTTTACAACGCGGTTGTTACATCGCGTTAGCATTACAACGCGGTTGTTACAACGACCGCGTTGTTACAACGCGATGCCATTACATCGCAAGTCATTAGATCGACTTGCTCTAGATGGCGCTCCAACCTAAGGAATAGTATGATTTACTATTCCAACACCTTCCCTACTGTTGCGCAGGGTGGAGTTGTAATAGTAAATTATACTATTCCTAATGATGGAGCGCCATCTAGTGCAAGTCGATCTAATGACTTGCGTTGTAAAGGTATCGCGTTCTAACAACGCAGTCGTTGTAACGACCGCGTTGTTATGGAACGCAATGTAAAAGCATGCGTTGTAGCATGCTATATTCGCAAAACATTTGCAAATATCCTCAAGTTAAGAGCTTAGGTCTGTTATCCAGTATCCCCTCCCATCACATAATCATACTCATACCCAGCACCTCTCATGAATAGTGGGTGAGTACATTTGAAGAACTTCCCCAAGATAGACCCCTCCTTTTGTTATACCTCATTTGTACCTGACAAAGCAGTTCAATAAAGTGTTTCTCCATGTCTTATGCTCACGTAGAATACACATAAATTGGGTGCCTATTCTCTGCACTCGAGTGTGTTACATGCGCATGCATTGGATACTCTACATCACATTGTTGCAGCCAGATTCAGATGTTTCAAGGTGTGACATATGCAAAGGTGTTTTTCTTAGGCTTTGAATGACTTTTTCATTTTTTCTGGAAATGTATGTATGCAGACGATTTTTGCTTTTGGCTAGATGTCCATGCATGACTGGTATTGTGTATATTGGTGTATATATATCCCGGGATTTGATTACCATGCATTCCTGGAAAGTTGATATGTGTTGAGACTGGTCCAGGATGGTAGCACTGACTGTAAAATTTCTGTTTCTCAAAACAAGTCATGTGTGATATTGATATTTTTATTGTTTTGTCTTGTATATTTAATGATTTACACTTTGTTTTATGAATTTATAGTGCTTTACTTACCCTGACAAGAGATATGCATTTTCAAAAGATAATTTCTGAGACTTTTTAAACAATCGTATAAGAGTTTGTGAGCTGCAAGAGCAATAGGACTAAGTTAATAGCCTTTTTACACTTAAGAGACTCCTAAGTTTGAATTTCTCTTTCGTCAATTGGGGCCACATGTACGTAGGTTTCAATTTGCGGTCCCCTAATAGCAAATGTTTGCGATTCGCTATTAGGAAATCGCAAACACCTATGTACTAATGGTTGTTAGACACATTTAGCGATTACTTATGGGGTCGCATTTGACCTACCTCATTAATATTCATGAACTCGGTCACAATTTGTGACCTACTGAGAAACGCTAAAAACACAGGGATGGTGGCCTGCTGGGACAGCAGACTACCATGCCTGTGTTTGCTTTTAAATAAGCAACGTGTTTTTTTAAATGCAGCCCTTTTTCCTTAAAGGAAAACGGGCTGTGTTTCGAAAACAAAAATGAAAAGTTTTCTTTTCATTTTTTAGGAACGTTTTTGCATACGTTCACACAGGGGAAGGGTCCCCTGGGGACCTCTTCCCATTTGCAAATTAGTTGCCACCAACTTCAAGTTGGTGGTAAAATGCAAATATTTTTCGACCGCATTTCAGTTGGAAAATATTCTTACATACCACTACGAGTCGCCATTAGGAAGGGACGCCCTTAACACGCCCCTTCCTAAAACTGAATTGCTAACCCATTGTGCGATTCGGTAATAGGTAGCCAAATTGCAAAATGGGCCTTTGTTCATAGAAAATGGGTTTTTTCCAGCCACAAACAAACTGATTCTGTGAATCAGGCCATTTGTAACATGCAAAAAGTTACGTACATGTGGCCTTTAGTCCCTTAGTTCAGAAGTAATCCTGCACGTCATCAAGGAATGTATGAAGAAAATCTATGATGCCAAAAGATAAAAATAAAACAAAATCCCCATAACACTGAAATTCCAAGAAAAACCATGGAAATCCAGTGGAAACTTTCATAATTTGAAAAATATAGAAATGTGAACAAGCAAATGTCCCACTGGAAATAAAATACACTAAAAAACAAAACACAATCAATAACACAAAACATTGCACGTACCTCCCCACAGTATTCTACATTTATTAAGAAACTCCATACTACAAGCCATCAACATTTACACATGCAAACAACAACATGCCCCTACATATGTAATAGATATGTGAACCATGTTAAATACAAATTCTACCTGAAAGCCAAATACACTTAAAAAAAGAATCAAACACGTTACATGCCCGAAGCCTTATCATAGTCTTTGAGCCCCTAACCTCATGAACCCCAAAATTATATCTGACACCCCAAAAATATATCTGAGAGTACTCTCCCACAACCCTGATATAACACGGAATCCCTTAAAATAGCTAAACCCCGAAAATGTTCCGAAACCCAAAAAAGCTAATAAAATACATTCACCACCCAAAACCATAATAAAACCCAGAACCTCCCGGAAATAACTAAACATCAAAATTGTGCTTTAACCCCCCCCAAAAAAACCTAATAATACAAACTAACCACCCAAAGCCCTAGAATAACAAAACCTCTATTAACATATATACACCCCAAAACATACTTGAACCCCACCCAAAAACAAATAAAACTCAAGAGCCATCTACACTCCAAATATAACCCAGAACTCCCTAAAATACCCTGACAACAAAAATACATCCGGCCCCTTGAAAACTAATAAAACACATATCACCCAATAAAAACCCTAACATAACCTAGATCCCCTAGAAAGTAACTGAACCTCAAAAATATATACTTGCATTCTCCTAAAAACCTTGAAAAACACACTACCCACCGAAAGCCCTAACATAACTCACAACCCTCTAAAAATATCTCCAACTGAAAAAATATACCTGATACCACAACAAATGCTCACTAAAACAAAATGCCCATGAAAATCCCAAGTTAATCCCAGAACCTTCTGAAAAATAACTGAGCCATGAAAATACACCCCAGAAAATTAATAAAACACACTTGAGCCACTACTCAAAGGCTTTAGAGAATTCAGAGCCCCTAAAAACAATTGTATTTAAAAAAAATACATGAAGCTCCTCCAAAAAAAGCCAATAAAACAAACTACTCACAAAACCCCTAATGTAACCCATAACCCCAAAATTACATAAACCTGAAAATTATTCCCATGTTTACACTAATAACCACGGAAAACCCTATGAAAACCCAAACTAAATAAATAAATTATTACCAACCTAAAAAGTCAAAACAAAAATCTATATTAAAGCTAACAATACCATATCCTATGACATTCACTGTGAGAGTACAGGCTTGATGGGCCAGATTAATGTACAAAGTAGTAAATCTTTATCAGCATGCGAGGATGCACATGTATTATTTTTATTTATTCACCCTTATTCCTAATAGTACACCTTGAAACCTGAACCAGGCTCCCAGGCACACCACAGTGAAAGTCAGATCAATCTTTACACAAGGTCCTAATCTCGATGTGTGGTGTTTTTCTTAATGGAGAAATCTGCATAGGGGAATGGACCCTAGTGTGAAAAGACAATTCTTTTCTCCACAGGCAAAATATTGTGACCACGGAGAAAGCCCTTTCCATAGAATCCCGAAAAATGGGGATCAGATATTCTCTTTCCCATCCCGGAAGGAGAGTAAATTTCTGACCATTTCCAGGGCTGGAAAGGGTCAGATATTTGTCAGCATTCCAAAGCCTCCAAGGTTGACTAAGCCTTAGAATGCCCACTCCTACCTCATAAGTGGGAGTTATGAGTACCTTTTTCTCTGAGCTTGTGGTGATGTCCACACTTGGAACTACACATATTCCTGCCAGGATTCTCTTTGTAAACTAAATTTCTGGCTGACATAAAAAGGTACATTTGGTCATAAACTTACTTTTATGACCGAATTTGCCTTTGTGAATCTGGCTGGATATACTTACTAAAGATATGACACATTCATATCAAAAACTTGATATTCAAAGCATATACCTTCCCAAGCATACCAAGTACGTTAATCATGATATTGTTCTGACAGATGCACTGCATGACATGTTCACTCAGAATAGCTGATACCAATTTCTTAATGATCTTTCTGGATCACTCAAATTGTGGATAAACTGTCTTGGTCCATAACCATTTTTGCCTCTGAGTGACATTAAATGAAACAATGGTGGTTATAGAGAACAGTGCATGACCTTCTCAAATGTACATGTTAAGTGCCAGAGTCACTCCAATAGATTGATTAGGGCTTTTCTCTCCAAAATGCATTATCATTACAGGTGCACATTCCCTTACCTTGCAACACTGAAAAAGGTTTAGACCTTAACACAAAATCAAGATACTGGAGATTGAAAGAATTCATTAGACAAAAATCAGGCCTTTCACCATTGTCAAATGTGTGTATACAAGGAGAAGTCTCCTTCTGTCCCCATGGGGTCCTATTTCTTAAAGAACACGGAAGAGCTGGTTTAGAGGCTATCCTACAAAGCACAGATCATCCACTTAAGCTTGCTGAAAAATCCATGTTTTAAATTTTATCTTAAAGATGGATTGCTCAGTTGTGGTACGTAGCTCCAGAGGAATTTTGTTCCAGGTGACTGGTCCAAGACAGGAAAAGGACCTACCCTCGGTTCTAGATTCTTGGAACTCTAGCCAGTCGATTGAAGGAAGACCATAAATTTCTGGGAGGGACATAGTCACAAATCCACTCTCTCAGATAGCGGTATGTTTTTAGACCATTTTAATCTCTCATTTTTAATGTTCTGATCCCAGCTTATATCATTAAGGCATTCTGATCATCGGTTGAGCTCATCCTAGTGAAATTATTCTTGGTTGATATGGATATCCTATGATGAAGCATGTCATGAAATGTGGGTGATAACCTTTGTATCTAAGGAAAAAGGAATCTTTTGACTTAAAATCTTTTCCTCAAGCTCAGCAGCTCAAATGATTTCATTATTGATATGTTTCCCTGGTCTTATCTTGTGTTAAAAAATGAAAAGACAACCTTCCAGAAATCACCAATAAGCCAGACAAGAATTTTGTGAGAGTCCATAATACAGGCAGAATAAAACCAGAACAAAAGCAGATCATAGCACACAACCTAGTTAAAGCAAATAGTCTTCAGAGGCTTTAGTTGAAGTTTTAATAAAGCCATGCCATTGGCTAGTTAAAATAAAAAAGACTAAAGTGATAATTGTTTCAGTCCAGTCTACACCAAAGGTTCAGTAGATTAGTGGCTCTTATTTTTTTGACTTCTGTGGGCCCCCACTTAATCATTACTGGAACCTTGGGAACCCTGTGAATCATTAGAGGAATCCGGGGACGCCCACTAAGTCATTCGCAAACCACCAGGGGTTTCTGGACTACAGTGCAGGAACCACTGCAGAAGATGATTGTGAAAGATATGTGTTAACAGTTCTGTTGGATTCTTTCAAAAAGAGCAGCCCGTCAGTTCAGTTCTTAGTCCCCTATGACTTAGAAAGAGAAAGTAGCAGGTGGACATTTAACTTTTGGAAAGCGGCCATTTGAAAACTAAGCCAATCTTTCAAAGCCCATAATGGTTCATTGTATATACTCAAAGGGGCAGTTAAATTGGTATACAAAGGACAAACTGAAATTAACAAAAGTGTAAATGTAGTAAATTATTTTTAAAAACTTTAATATTAACAATACACAAACACACCCAAAAGTAAGTTATGGAGCAGGAAGGCACAATCTTTTAACATGTTTTTAAAAACAAAAAAGTTAGAAATTCGCCCTAAAACAAAGATAAAGTAATTTCAGTTAGGTAATACTATTGTTGTCACTACCTTAAAGTTGCAAATGTTTTAAAGTTGTCAGGTGTGTTTGGATTCAGGTGTTTTAATGGAAAAAGGCAGAGGTTCTCATTGGAATTGGACTGGAGTTTTTATTACAGTAATAGGAAAAAAACTACAGAGGGACAGATGGGCTGTTAGCTGTGGTGCAGTTACTGAGTATAGGTAGTGTTTAGCAACAGTGAGGGAAATAGTATCAGAATATCATCTTCAGAATATTGGCTGACAGAAATTCTGGGTCCTAAATATAATTAACAAATATGTCACCATCTTGGAGTTAATAATAAAAAATCTACATTCAATAGCCAATATTTTTGTAAATGGTATTGAGGACATAATATTTATGTCAGACGATATTTCTGCGTATAATATTCTGACATACAGGCCAGTGTAGACATGAAACCTCTCTGAACAGTGATTTCAGGATTTTAGCCTCTCTGTTTGAACTTATATTCAGAATTTTGTTGTGCTCTATACAAAAACTGGGGGATGCAGATTTATTATTGTAAAGTAGATATATGGTCTCCGAATATTTTAACTGGTGTTGTCAGTTACCAACATAGACGTGTGACGCTATAGATGTCAATTACAGTACAATATGATTTGCTATGTCCATACAACACCGTGTTGAAAGATCTTAATTATGAGCGAAAATGATATTATGTACTGTATTTCTTTTAAAGGTTGTCCCACGTTTGTGCCAACAGCGTCCAAGTTCTGAGGAGATTGGAGGGAGTGGTCGATGAAGTACTAGAGTGACATAAGAGACAATCATCAACCATACCCAGGCCTTGTACTTTTGATTTAAATACTAGGGGGTAGTTATTTAATAAAAGCTGTAACTTCCCAATTTTATTTATATATTTTCTGAGGCTGAAACACCTAACATTCTCAGAATTGAAGAGTAACTCATTTTTAAAAACAAAGAATTAGATAACTCTGAATAGAGTAATTTATAAAGTAAAGATACATGCATTTTTCCTTAGAAATGAATACGCAGATTTAAAGGTTTTACTAGGCATATCTTATATTTTTGATAAAAATAATTTTGAGGCTAGGGCAGTTTCCGGGAGATGCAAGAAGGGTACCAAAAAACCATCATGGGGCATATTCACAAGCCCCTATCGCCACAGGAACGTCACTTTTTTCGACGTTCCTGTGGCAATAGGGGCTTCACCTTATTCACAAGGCAGCGTTAAGCCACTTAACGTGGCTTAACGCTGCCTTGTGAATGAGGCCCCCTTTCACGCTATACTTCAGGGGATATTCTCAAGAATGGGCGATAATTATCGCCAAACTAGGTTAACGCAATTTTACATAACGCCGTCTATCGCGGGAAAATAACGCAGTGTTAACGGCGTATTCTCAACATGCTGGCAACAGGCGATAGTTCCCAGATAACGCGTCAAATGTCCGCGTTAAAATCACCGGGACACCGATAAAAAAGGAAACCCGAACGTGAAAAAAGTGGCGATGGGCCCAACAGCGATAAAAACATCAGCGATAAGCAGCGCCAGGCTTGCTATTCCCACGTCAGGTGGGGAAAATCACTATAAAAGCTGCAAAAAACAAAAAAACAACTGAGAAGCACCATGGAGGAAGCTGGAGCAACTACAGAGGCCAACGAGAACCCCACAACCCCCCGGAGGACCAGCCAGGGACCTCGGGGAAGGAGAAGGGTAAGGAGAAAAAGAAGAGAAACCCGCGATTCAGTCCGCAGGAAAACAAGATCCTGATTACGGAGGTGATAGAACACCACCAACAACTGTTCATCACCTCCACTGTGTCATTGGCAACTAAAAATGCAATATGGCAATCCATCTTGGCCAAGGTGAATGCAGTCGGAATGAAGAGAAGGGAAGTGGGACGACTGCAAGAAGCGCTGGAATGATGTGAAGCACAAAACCAAGCTGAAACTCGCTAACAACCGGAAAGCAGCAATGCAGACTGGAGGTGGGAGTCCAGCGCCACAGCAAGAGCTGGATGAGATGGAGGAAATGGTGTCCACAGTCATCAGTGGGGAGACGGTGGCAGGAGTTGGGGGACCGGACACTGCTCAACATGTCCTGACCCAACAGCAACAGGGTGAGTAACGAACAGGGACTGGGGGGATGGGGGAAGATGAGCACAACAGCACACATGCACAAATAAGTATAGCACAGTGCACACCCACAATGACTATGGATCATGTCCCTGATCTCCTTGGCATACTGCAGCACACATAGAAACAGCAAGTAGGCCCCCGTCGACAATGTGCCCAGAGGAGGCCCTCCCCACACATCACCAATCTCACAACAAACCCATGCATGTGCAAACCCATGCACATGCACAAGGCTGGCCCTACACGGGGCAACAATGTAAAGTGGAGTTTGCATGGCCATGTACTGGTCCAGCTTCAACACTCCACCGAATGTGACCAAAACATTCTAATTCACACAGATGTGTCATGTCTATGATCAAGCAAGTATGAAATTATGGATGAATGTAGGGGCAGTATTTCCCAAAAAAGATACTCCCTGGGAACTGATATCAATGCGCATGTTTGACCATGACCCAGACAAGCAGTGAGATGACTGGGAATGTGTGAACTACCTGTGGCCTCATTGCTCCTAAACACCAATCTCGCAATTTCCCAACTTAGCCCCACGTCCATGTAGGAAATAGGGCTGTGTGTAAAAAAGCCTAAGTCTAAGTTATGTGGATGACACAGCTCGGAGCAATGATTTGTTAGAGAGTGCAGCAGTTGGACTCCTGGGATGGTCTGTGCGTAAGTGTGAAGGTCATTCCATGCAAGAGAACTGCGAGCAAGGACTTCTGTGTGTGGGGTGTGTACACGTTGGTCCTTGGTTAGCGCTGTGCGTAGTGTGGGAGTCGTCATCAGCTGCTATGGTATCTCTCAGGGGGTGTCAGGCGCATGCAATTCCAAGGTCGGAGGTGCAGATGTGCTACCGCCTTCTAGTTCAGACAAAGGTGCTTACATCCCTAATGTTAGTTTGTCATCTGCTTGCATTCTGGAAAAGTGATGTGGATTTGGGTGGGGGGGGTGTCACTGCTTCGCCTTCCGGCACGGTTGAACCCTAACCAGCCATGTACGTGCCCTCATGGTCAATTTTGCATGCTCAGATGTAGCGGTGGTGTTTTGCTGCAGTCTGACAGTGATGTGTACAGGTAGCTGTGAGGAGGCGCGTGACTTCTCACCTTGCACCTATTAGCTGACACTGTTCACTACTATTGATGGATGACGTCCGTGTACACATGTGATCTGTACATGGCACATATGTCCAGGGGACACCTTGGTGTGTACCACGCAAGGTATTCCTGCTGGCTTTTTGGCTGGCGTGCATCTCCCATGTTGCTGAGGTGCTCACTGTGACCCCATCCCCCTTACGTCCATGTTGCTCATGTTGTGGGACTTGAGTCACAGGGTGCATCTCTGCATCAGGGTGGTTCATATTTGACCCCAAATGACACCCGCAATTCCATATTGTACCCCAAATGACACCCGCAATTCCATATTTGTCCCCAAATAACACCCAACATTCATACCAGACCCCAAATGACACCTGAAATGTCATATTTGACCCCAAATGACACCCTGTTGTCTTTTTTTGAACACCAATGACAGCCTTCATGACATGTTATTGTACACATGTGAAACGCTGATGAGTGGGATTACGTACTACATTTGACACCCTTAAATGGCATTACGAATACGTGACACCCTAAACAGCCTCTCTGTACAGAGGTGACATACCCACCATCTATATGCTAATTGTGAGATTGTTAGCACTTAATGTTGCGCTTACACTTGTCAGAGTGATGTACTAATGCAAAGGACTGACATGCACACAGGGAATGTGTGTTGCAATGAATTTATTTACACAGGCTGTTCATGTGGTCATCTTGTACTGTTCCATGATTGCTAAGGACAGTCAGAATGTGACGTGCTCATGCGAAGAAATTGCTAATGATTGTGTTCCTTCGGGCTATTCCTGCTGCAGCTGCAGTGGGGTGTGGTCCACCTGCCTCATCTTCCTCATCATCATCCGGTGCATCTGGCACTTGGATCCATGGGGCATTGGTGCGCACACATATGTTGTGCAATACACAACATGCAATGATCATCTTGCACACTATTTCCGGGCTGTACAGGAGTCTTCCACCTGTGATGTCCAGGCACCTGAAACGTGACTTTGACACGCCAAATGTGCACTCAACAATCACCTTGGTGTGTATGTGGGCCACATTGTACTGCCTCTGGGCCGGGGTGTTCGGGGATCAGAGGGGTGTCATCATCCACGGGCAGAGTGCATATCCTTGATCACCTGTGAGAGGTAAGTGAGATTAGTGTAAATTGGTGGCTCTGCATGCTGTGTTGGCAGACTTACAAGTTTTGTGGTGTGTGATTTGTGCGACTTTGGGATTCATGTTTGACATGTATTGCTTCTGACTAATGTGCGGGAGCAATGTGTATTGCGTAGCCTCACAGCTGCTCGTCCCTCCCCTGAGCCTATTTACTTCTGTGCGCTGCGTGGTTGCATCACTTGCACTCCTACGGCACACCATTGTCATGCCTGTCTGCGCATGTCCGCAAGCCTGACAACAACACTGTAATGTTGGCCGTTGAAGGTGTGCTGCCACGTGTGTGTAGGCCATGGTAAGGACAGGGCGGACACAGATGTGGATTTCAGGCCTGGCTGAATTCGCGCTGCGATTGAGGCTAGGCCTTTGGCTTATGCTGCGACAATGAAGATACACACACAACAGTTGGCATGTATGAGCCAAGACCCCGAGCGCTTCTTTATTATTCCATTTGGGCGAGCCCGCCTTCCGGGTGCATGCTACTGTCATGTCATGTGGGTAACACGATCAAGCATAAAACGCTTTGGGTACGAGTGGTGGCTCTCAAAGAGGGCTTGCCACTTACACATGTAATACATACTCTTGGCCATCAGTGCGTGGGACCACATGCTGTAGGCAACACTCTGGCTGACGAGGCAGCCAGTAATGCAGTAGCCACTTGTTCAGTAGCAGCAGTCACAAGGTCTATGACAAAAGTTGATACCGACATACTGGCAGCCGTAGCGGCTACCAGAGACGGGACGAAATACCCACAGGGGTTTCTGTCCAAATATAAATACCAATTGTCCACGGAACAAGTTCCGACAGTAACAATTCCTTCCATTGGGGATCCGCTGATTCCCAACGAGGACCGCAGACATGCGTTGATCACAGCTGCACATGAGGGCATGGCTTCAGCGCACGCCGGTGCAACGGTGTCCCTCTTGCAGCAAAGTCCTGTGTCCGCCCCCGCATGGCATTGCTGATAGCTCTCTGTGGCCTTCTGTTCCCACTATGAAAGCAAGCTTCAACAAATTAAGTAGGCTCACAGCACTGTTATTCCAACATGAAGTTGCCTTGACCTCGGCCCGTGAAACATTCGAGCTACAGGTGGCTCGGACATCAAGTGAAATACACTCCCTTTTAAATACAAATCTCCCACTACATTTTGGGGAGTTGATACACCAAATATTCAATGTTACTGACACAGAAGGCCTTGCACCTTTTTTTAAATTGGTGGGCTCAGATCTTGTGTCCTCGTTTCAAACGATATTTGGTGTAATTCCGGCTTTTATTCATTCCATTTTTTCCAGCGCTTTTGGTGGCTTGTCGTTGATCCTCTTGCTCGCTGGTGCTGTCCTGGTACTTGTTTTACTACTTCGTAAGGACTGCCCTTCATGTGGTACTCGATCATCCGGTCCAGCTGGAGCTGTACCGTAGCCGATTGCAGGAATTCCTTGGTTGCCTGCCTATGGCTGTTGTGGGTGCTGCCTACAATGTGACTTACAGATACGCATACTTTACATGCGTTCATCCAGTTTTTTGGTGCTGCGACTGTCCTTTCTCCTGGGCTTTGGATTTGTGCCTCTCAAACGCCATATGGCCTTGCCCTGATTACGACCTGTTGCTGTGGCCCCTATTGCGTCATGATCAATCATGTGCAACTGGTACCCGCATGCTGATGGTGGCCGTGAATGGAGTGCAGGCACAATGGGACATCTGTGAAGGGGCGTCACGCCTGCTGCACCACAGCTACATTGAGTACGATACAGGATGTACGACCATGCTTTTTGAAGCTATGGATTATGATGAGCACGAATGCTCCTTCGAGTTGTTGAATTGGATGTTGTCCCTCCTTGTCTCTGAGGAGGGGGACCGTCTTTTGGAACACCTTCCCTTCCAAGGTTCAACGGATCTCATATGATTCTGATGATTGATGTTCAACAAGACAATTTTTATGTTTTTTCTTCTTCTCGTATTTTACCACTAATCAACCTTATAATGATTTAGATTTTTGGGAACTTTGCCCCTGCTGTGCTCAGTGCTTTGACTCTGCTTGCGACTTGGACCTTGTTTTTGCTATTCTTCTGCAACCTGGCCTAGGGGAGGGTGTCATGTGGATTTAAGGGACCCCGTTGACATCTTTAGGTTAGAATGGGTCCGGAGGCCATGATGCTGCTTTTGCACACGACACTACAGGCTTATTCTTATGCAAGGATGTTTTCGCTGGTCACCTGCGACCCGCTGGCTGCACTGGTTCCCTGCTTGTTCCGGGAGTTTAGTCTGAACATCGTGAGCAAGGTCAAACAACACCGTCCCTTGTTATTTTGATCTGGTCAGGCCCTAGCACATGGACAAAACATACCCTGCAGCTGCTGTTTGTGGGACACGCACCTTATTTTTTATATTAGGAGAATGCATGTTACACGCAGACACACTTGAGGGGAGAGTTTTCAAGAATGAAGAGCTGTATGGAGCTGTGATGTAGAGACACGGTCTATGTCTTAGAGGTATGGGGTCTGCTATACAAACCCAGAGATCTTCTATGATATCATTTTAGTTTTCCCGTCCATGGGGAGGGAGAGTAGCTTTTATAGTCCTGTCTCCAGAATCAATATACAATGATTTCTCCTTTTATAATGTATGGACTTGCTACAATGCTGACAATGTTTGTATTATGCATTCTAATTTTAGTAGTGGCTCGTATACTGCATTTTAGAGCACGTTAGTTACAATAAACATTTTAGACTAACTCAGTGACTCTGTCAATCTCTTGTTGTGGAAGAGTACGAGAGTCTGAGCGAAAGGGAATAACCTGTTATGACGATCCCTAAGTGATTAGTGGAGAGTTGTGGTGCAGCGGCCAGGGCAGCTGACTTCGGAGCACAGGGTTCACGGTTCGATCCCTGGCTCCGGCGGCAGCTCAGCTCAGCACCATGTGACTCTGGGTAATAGCTCACTTAATTTCCCCGACGGCCCCCAGCGCCTTGAGACCCGTAAGGATGAGTAGCTGCGCTATATAAAAACAGACTTTTATTAGGGGAGTGTTGTGTTCTGGGTTGTGTAAACGCCTGTTTCTCTATCTGTCTATAGGAGGGCAGGTGGGACACTATAGCTAGCCGGTCATGGGCTCGTGGGTACTAAGGCTGTAGGAAGGCGTAGCCCCTATATACAGAAGTCCCGCATTGCTGTGCATAGTTCTGTGTATGTGCAGAATCCCTACAACACTACATTGCAACATTGTCGATTAAGGGCCGGGTGGCGCCGACACCACAACAGAGACACACACCATAGTTACTTTTGTGGCCAGCCCGGAACTGAACCACGCCCAGAGCCCAGAACTGAACCACGCCCAGAGCCCCGGGCCATTTCTTCACACTCCTACGCTGGACTGGCGTGCGCCGGCCCTGCCCACTACGCTTACGCTTGCAGGGAGGGCGACATAGCTACATGTCCAAAGTCTTCCCCACTGCCTGAGATAAAATGGTTGCGTCCACTGTCCACAACACTGCAAACACCAGCAGTATATGTCCACATGGACATGTCTGTGCTCTGCATACTCAGGACTGTCCAGCACATCACCGCTACACTTGGCATTGTGTGCATTCTTATTCATGGGTCCATTGCCTCCTTCGCACATTGTTGGTTCCCACCTCTCCCCACATTCTGCAATTGTGTGGCAGAGGGGCTATGCCTTTGTGGATGGTTTGTCTACATGTCTGGCCCCTGTTACCACAGTTCCTTGTGTTGTCGTGTCTGGTAGGTGGGCATGTTGGTTGGCATGTTGTATGTGATTTTCTTACGTGTGCATTCCCACAGTTGTGAGTTGTATGATTGTGGAGTTGAGCTGTGTGGTATGTTCCGTTGGTACTTACCAACGAGCAGTGCATTTCCATTGGTGCCATCCTGAAACCACTGGTTGATGATGGACTGTTGGAAGATGTAGGAATCATGCACACTGCCTGGGTAGTTGGTGACGGCATTGGTGAACAGTCCCCGGTGGTCCACTATTGCCTGCATGTTGATGGAATGCGTGTGCTTTCTGTTGCGGTACTTGTGTGCAGTGTTGGCAGGGGGCACAAGTAGCACATGTGTGCAGTCAATTGCCCCCAACACGTACGGGAAGCCAGCTATGGAGAAGAAGCCTTGCTTGGTCTCCAGCTGTTCCTGCGCAGTGTGGGGGAAGTGAAGGTGCTGGAGTATCAAGCTGATGATGGCATCCATGACAGGTGTGGGGAACTTTGATTGGGCTGGCTGTGAGACTCCTCCGACTCTGGCAGTTGTTGGTTGGAAGGTACCAGAGGCCAACAAGTGCAGCACAGCCAGCAGCTTTGTCTGCGGAGGGATGTTGGTTGTCCGCTGTGTTGGTACCATCAGCCTGTGGGCAATGTGGGTCAGGATGCGGAGGATGGTTGTCCTTTTGAGCCTGTAGTGGGCAATGACATCCTCTGGCGTTTAGTCTCTGAGGCTGGTGCGTTTTCGGAAGGTCCGCTGTCTTGTTCTGCGCTGCCTTGGTGGTAGTCCGGGGGGGTGGTCCTGGGTGTGGGGGTGGTCCTGGGGGTGGTGGCGGTGGGTGTTGTGGCCCTCTTGGGTCTCCAAGCTGCATGATTAGTAGCTCCATGGCATCTGTTGGTCTTCAGGTGTGGCTCTGGGCTGGGCTCCCTTTCTGCTGCAGGTTTTCGTCCTACTTAAGACCAGGAAAAAGCAGGTCTCAAGTACCTGCTGCTGACGTGCTGTATCGCCTGTTTTTGGACCGCATCGCCGATCTGGCTGGTCGTTGAGAATATCGCGAAGTGGTGTTATCGTGAGTTTTTGCACGGGAACGCCTACTCTGCATATGATTAGCGTTAGTTGTCGCTGTCAGCCTTGGCGATGTTTTTAGCGGCAGGTATCGCAGGTAAACTGACGATGTAGGCTGTTAGTGCAGGCTTGTGAATAGGGCGATAAATCTATCGCCACTTTCGTAGCGGTAAAGTGCCGCTAATTCGGCGATGAGTCCTTGAGAATATGCCCCTTAGTGTGAAAGGGGAGGGCAATGGGTGTTGCTGTGGGCGTTCCACCGCAACACCCATTGCTTCTGACGCTGCCTCCTATTCACAAGAGCAGCGTAAATAGGAGGCAGCGCCAGAATTAAGACCAGGGAAAACCTGGTCTTAACCTGGCGAAATGAGGAGAAATGTTTAATTTCTCCCCGTTTTTGCAGTTTTGATGTGTGCTGCGTTATGCAGCACACATGAAAACAGCAAAAGGCCAATGATTGTGTATGTATAGGAAGGTCCCTCTTCCTGCACATAAACAATCATTTTTTGAAAATGCCGTTTTGCAACTTCTGTGTGTGCTGCATTAAGCTAACTATAACAAAGGTTTAACTTTTGTTTTTTTCATTGAATTCCAATGGTTTTTATTTTTCATTAAAAAGGTGTTTTAAATCATAGAGTTTACTGTCAATGAGTGGAGTGTCATTAAGTGTAGTGTGGTACAGTAGGGTGAAAGAGAGTGTTGTACAGTAAAGTAATGTAATGCAAAAGGCATTTCTAAAGCATATTGCTACTCCGAGGAGTGTCCTGGTGCTCAGCACTACCAGTGGGGAGAAACTGAGAGAAGCCACATCAATCATGCAGAAAAAGCCATGTTTTCATCTTCTTACAGAACTGGGGGGTGGATGAGATGCATCTTAAATCCAAAGGGAGTTTATTCCAGAGAGAGGGTGCCAAAAATGAGAAGGACCTGCCCCCGCTCTGGACCTACGAATCCAATGGGTTTTGGCCAGAAAAAGGTTGGCTGAGCGCAGACACCTGGAGGGAGCATAAAAACAAATTCGTGCTCTCCAAGTTCCCCTTCACGAGACTGATGCAGAGCTCTGTGGATCCATAGCAAGGTCTTGAAAAAAATCCTCTTCCTCATAGGAAACCAATGCAACTCTCTAAGATAGGGGATAACCTGAGTTTTCAGAGGCAAGCTAAGAAGCGTTCGGGCTGCTGCATCTGACCACCTGCAGCTTACTGATCAAGTAATCATGTAGGCCCAGGTACAGTGCATTGCCATAGTCAAGTCTAGATGTTATCAGAGCTTGTACTAACAATTTCCTAGCAGGTACAGAAAATGGAGGAATGTCCTGAGCACTCACAGTAGACCAAAGCAAGTCCCTACTACTGCATTAAGCTGTTCCAGAAAAGGACAGCCCACCATCAAATTTGATACCAAGATTTTTAACAGAGCTAGTGTGGCTTAATGGAGGGAGAGCATCCTCCAGCCAAAAGGACTGCCATGCCTCAGCCATTCTTGTACCAAAGAAAAGTAGCTCCGTTTTGCCTGCATTACACTTAAGCTGGTGGTGAGATAGCCACTGAAAAACTTCAGACAAACAAGTTCTGATTTATTTGCCAGGGAGTACTTCATCCCTACCCCAGGAGAAAAGTAACTGGGTGTCATCCGCATATGAAGCTATTTTTGCACCCAGAGGCTCTCCCAAGAATGACAGAGGAGTGAGGTATATATTGAATACCGTGGGGTTCAAGGCAGAACCCTGTGGCACTCCCACCTGTAGATCACGAGACCCCGATGCAAATGGTGGACACCAGACCTCTTGACCTCTACCTTCCAGGAAAGAAGCCAGCCATTTCCACGCCTGTTCCCTGATCCCGAAAGTCTTGAGGCGTGTCAGGAGTGTGGAGTGGGGTATCATGTTGAATGCTGCTGACAAATCCAGCATAATCAGCACAACCATGCTCCCAAAATCCAAAGTACCCCTGATGAAATCGACCACCTCCACTAGTGCTGTTTTTGTGCTGCAACTAGGGTGGAAACCAGATTGACTTGGATGCCGCAAGTTAATGCTTTCCTGTTAGTGGGATAGCTGCTGATTGATATGCTTTTCCAAAACTTTTGAGAGGGCCGGAAGTAAAGAGTAAGGCCTATAATTAGATGGATCCGTAGCATCCGCCTGGGTTTTCTTCAGTAGAGGCACAATTTTAGCCTGCTTCCAGGCCCTTGGTACTGTGGCCAAAGAGAGCGAGGTATTTAGGTCATTTAGATCATGGATTTGGCTAGGCTGCATGACAGTGTACTGTCATAGAGTATAGTGTCCTAGAGTGGAGTGGAGTAAACTGCAGTGTTGTACATTGGAGTGACATACAGTGCAAAAGAGTACAGTAGAGTGGTGTTGAGTAGAGTGCATTGGGGTGGACTGTTGTGATGTACAGTGTAAAGTACTGTGGAGTGACGTAAAGTGCAGTGCTGTAGAGTGGAGTGGCAAACAGTGGAATAGCTTAGAA
The DNA here is from genome assembly GCA_963921515.1 of Calotriton arnoldi. Lineage (NCBI taxonomy): Eukaryota > Metazoa > Chordata > Amphibia > Caudata > Salamandridae > Calotriton > Calotriton arnoldi. Next base: position 150,635 of record CAWUFW010014225.1, on the reverse strand, counting down.
TGTAGTGGCATATTGTGGAGTGGCATACACAATGGAGTAGCGTACAGTGGAATGGTGTAGAGTGGAAAAAAGTGGAGTGGAGTGGAGTGGCGTACAGTGGAGTGACATAGAGTGGAGTGCCATTTGTGGAATAGCGTAGAGTAGAGTGGTATAGAGCATAGTGTCATACAGTGGAATAGCATATAGTGTAGTAGCATAGAGTGAGTGTTGTAGAGTGGAGTGGTGTAGAGTGGAGTGGCATAGAATGGAATGGTGTATAGTGTAATAGTGTATAGAGGAATGTCATAGAGTGTGGTGGTGTATAGTGGAGTGGCATACAGTGAAGTGATGTAGATTGGACTGGTGCACAGTGGGAAAGCGTACATTGCACTCGTGTACACTGAAGTGGCATACAGCGAAGTGGCATAAAGTGGAATAGAATACAGTGTAGTTTTGTAAAGTGGAGTTTCATACAATGGCATAGCGTACAGTGGAGTACTGTAGAGTGGAGAGGTTAACATTGGATGGAGGTAGACTGCAGTGTCGCAGAATGGAGTGGCATAGAGTGTAATAGCGTACAGTGGAGTGGTGTAGAGTGGGGTGGTGTAGAGTGGAATGGGGTAGAGTGGAGTGGTGTATGGTGAATTAGCATGCAGTGGAGCTTCGTATAGTGGAGTGGCTAGAGTGGAGTGGTGTAGAGTGTAATAGCATAGAGTGGAGTGGTATAGAGTGGAGTCACATAGACTAGAGTGGCATAGAGTCAATTATGGTAGTTTGAAACTGACGTAGAGTGAAAGTGTGTGAAAGTATGCAGATGTAACGTGGCAGGAATACACATTATGAGGTGTAAATGGTAATTTTTTAGACTATTTATAAATAGTGTAAGTAGTGTTAAAGTCATAAATTTTAAAATACTTAGTTATATATTGTGCTGTGGTATAATGCAGTAACTTTACCGTATACCATGGTACATGCAGATAAGAAGGCAGTATGTGATTGGTTAATGGTTGTGTTTCCCCAATGTAAAAAGCAGACATGTAGTGTTTAGCACATTTTTGCTGCATTCTGCATTTGTCTTCTTTCTGGGTTAGGGACTTACATATAGATAAGTAGTAGGTTTCATTGTTGTTCCCTACCTATTGGCACTTTATTAAAGTGGAAATAGGTAGAGAAATATATTTATATTTTTCTTAATATTTTTGCAGCACTTTACTGTGGAATGCGCTTTTTTATTTAAGTTTTGTAACTAGTGCAGGGGCGTGGCCTGGCTGAGGACCAAGATGGCCACTTGACTGTGAAGCTCCGGAGCTGGTGCTGCTATCTTGTAGCCTGACTCCAATTCATGGCCGCTGCTAGGACTGCCGCAACGTGGAGGAATGTGCTCTGACCCCCTGAAGCTGCCAGGCCGGTCCGTGTCCCGCTTACGGCCGTGGGTATGGTGCAACAGCCTGCGACGATCGTGGCCTGACTCAGCCCTCAGAGCCCCCATGACGGGAACAGGGGCTGTGGGTGAGGCTGAAGGCGGGGCAGCGGTGACGCTTGACGGCTGCTCCACAGTTGAAGCTGGGGATCCTTCCATGGCCACGCCGTGTAATGCATTAGGTTGGAGCCCCACGGCTGGCGGGGGGGAGTGCACTGCTGTTTTTCCATCTGCTTGTGACCGGGCTGCAGTGGTGAGTCACACTTTGCTCCTTCTCTTCCCTGATCCCTGCTGGCGCCCCTCTTTCAGTGGAGGGCGCTGCGTGCAGTGTTGGGCTATGGTCCTGATGTCGGGCTCTGCTGTGTGAGGCCTGCTGTAGAAGTGCCCCCCTGTCACTCCTATTACTGCGCATTAGGCCACGGCACTCGCCACGCAGAGGCCCCTTGCCCCTGCTTGGATCGGAGACTGATTGCTGTTGCTCCTTGCTGACTGTGCGAACCCGGACCGCCTCCCCGCCTCAGTGCACACTCCTATTTCATTGATCCTGCAACATTTTGGCGGAGCCTGTTCCCTCACTGAGGACCTTTTATTGCTGACTATCCTTCCTGCTGCGGCGCCACTCCTCCTGTGGCTGGAGCTTGCCCATGACAGTCTATCTGCTGGATATTCACCTCTGTTGGTGACACTGGTTTGTTGGGTGACCTTGTGCTACCTGCTAACTGCATCCCTGCCTCTCTTCCTCCTGCCACGATCACGGGGCCCGCGCACACTCTTTCCTAATGGGGTGCAGTGATCCTAAGCAGTGCCCAGTTTCTTTCGACGCTACCAAGATCCCCTGGTGCTGGGAGGATGAGGGCACCCGGGAGATTCCCCCGGGACCCTCAGGGGCAGATGCCCCACCTCTGGAGGGTGCTGCGGCCATTAGGGCCGAGCTGAAAGCCGGCTTTAAGTCAATAGACGCACGCTTGGATACGCTAATGGCATGCCTAGAGGGTATGCATGAACTACTTTGGCAGCATGAGACACGGATCAATGATGCAGAGCAACGAATATCTAACCTCGAGGATGCTGGCCCCGCAGCCGCCAAACAGCTTGAAAAGGCTGAGAGACTCCTTAAGACAGTGGCCGCTAAAGCTGAAGATGTGGAGGCACGGTTGCGCCGAAACAATATCTGCATCAAATAAATCCTGATCTTCCCGCTGCAGCCATTCTGCTAGATGCTGAGAAAGCAATTGATTCACTTGAATGGCCTTTTTTGCACACTACATTACGGAAACTGGGGGTTCCAGAGGGATTTTGGGATTTTGGGACCTTGGTTGACAGATGTACACTGCCCCACTGGCCCGGCTTTGGGTGAATGGTGCCTTAACCAACCAGTTTGTGTCCTCCCGAGGTACCAGGCAGGGGTGTCCCCTGTCGCCCCTTACTATTCATCATTGCAATGGACCAGTAGCGGCTCGTGGTGGGAGTGCTGCGGGGCGGTGGGGCGGGGCGGGGGAGGAGCAGGGTGGGGGGTAGCAAACTACAGCATACGGCCAAACAGAGGTAAGTAAACAAATAAATAAATCGAATTTCGTTGCGCGCGCTGCATCGCATTTGGCAATGCAGCGCGCGCAATGAAATTCGTTTTATTTATTTATTTGTTTACTTACCTCTGTTCGGCCGTATGCCGTAGTTTACTACCCCCACCCTGCTCCTCCCCGCCCCGCCCCACCGCTCCGCAGCACTCCCACCACGAGCTGCTACTGCAATGGACCCCCTTGTGCGTCATTTTCAGGAGCGACACCTGACGCGTGGTTTGCGGTTCCACCGTAACCCCCTTTTGGCTTCCTGTGCCGACAATGTGATTCTGTTCATACGGGACCCCGAATCCAATCTTTGTCCTTTTCTCCGTGAGCTTGTCCGCTTTGGGGCTTTCTCAGGGCTTACCATTAACTGAAATAAATCTGAAATACTTCCCTTCACTGAGGTCACTGTTCCTTGCCCTCTCGAATTCCCCTTGTGATGGTGTGATGACCCCCCCAAGTACCTGGGTATCTTCCTCCAAAGTAGCAGCGAGGAGGTTGTCTGTCTTAACTACGGTCCCATGGTCGATAGATTATCCTCACAAATTGATCAATGGATTAAGCTCCACTTATCCATCGCTGACAGAATTGCCATCATTAAAATGATGGTACTACCCTGTTTTTTATACTTATTCCTCAATATTCCTATAGTTTTGACAACCAGTTTTTTTGACACACTGTGCAGCAAGGTCACTAGATTGGTATGGGGCGGTAGACAACCAAAAATCGGCTGGCAAACATTAACTATGCCATGCACACTGGGTGGGTTCAGAGGCCCTGTTTTTTTATCTCTACTACCTTGTTGCAAAGGCACATTTTGCATACTATCGGTATCATCCTGATGCTCAATTACAATACCTGAAACCTGAGTGAACTCATGCCTGCCCTTATCCCCTTTCCACTATCATGCCACGGGGCCTACCCAGAACTCCCTCAGAAATACAGACGCTCCTGACCACATGCAGGGCCTGGACTAAACTACAACGCTACCTGGGCTTCAATCGCCTGTACTCTCCATACACTCTGCTCCCCAACAATCCCTGGCTACCAATGATGACGGGAACACTGGCTAAACAGACTTTGGGCGCGTGCCAGCTCCGCAGACTGGGTGACCTCTTCGTGGACGCCAGGCTGCGAACAGTAGCCTCTCTGTCGGATGGGCATGATGTGTCATGTATGGATAGATTTCTTTTACACAGACTTCACAATACCATTCGCTCCACACTCCCATCTTCTTCCGCGGAGCCGTTGGAATTTCCACCGCTCACCATGGTCATTACGAACCAAGAAGTGCCCACTTGATTTCCTGACTATATCACTCATCGCTATTGCTGAGACCTGCTGTGGGAGGGAGTGCCCGGGTGGCATGGGAGAGGGATCGCGATTGCCCGCTACCGGATGCTACCTGGCTCTACTGTTATGAACAGACACATTTTGTATCTAACAATCACCGACATAAATTACTACACTTAAAATACTTACACATGGCATACACTATCCCTCACCTCATAGCCAAAATCGACCTCACCAAATCCCACTGCTGCTCTAGATACGCAACGGAACATGCTGACTTCTCAAGGTGGTTCTGACGCTCCTTCTTTGGAAAAACAAATGTGACTCCTAAATTAAATTGAGTTAGTCACTGAATTGTTCAAACATAATAATTCGTTTATGCAAGAGAAAGAGAATTATTCTCTACACACCAGAGAGGAAGACACAAAAACTTATTTTGTAGAGAAAAAGATCTCCTTTATATTCTCCTATTTCACGAAATATCAAAGTAGATAGTACATACAAACATCAAAGATATATCAATCAACGGTTGCTCTAAAGACGGGTGCAGAGAAAGGGTGCTCTTGTGCAAAGTGAATGAGAAGAGGGAAGTTTCAAAGAAAAGTAAATTAAAATCATAATTCAATCATTTTATACAAATTACACTCGCTGGAGTATTATTAAGAACAGTAAACCAGTGCACGTAGGCCTGTCTTCTAAATAGTTTTATCTTATTCTTTCATGTCCGCTTCGAGGAATGATGCTAGTCTACTCAAAATGCACCATCCAAAACAAAGGAGGACTAACAAAACATAATCCAGGCCATGGGATAAGTGGTGTCGACGTTTCGACCCGACTTAGGCGTAGAGGGTAAATTCAGACCTCAGCATGCGGTTTTCTTCAGGACAAAGGAGTATGTGTAAGGCAACCTAAATAAAATGAAATGTTCAATTAGTCTTACTATCCCTGGTATGAATGCTCTAGAAAAAACTAAAAAGAAAATTATGAGTCATAGTGACCGTAAGTAGCGTCCAAAGTGGTAAAACAGGCCAGTCCACTCCTCGCATTAATGTGTCTTCTGTAACATAAATATACAACTATGGGGATTTGTCCTCATTAAATGCAAAGAATGCAGAGAACTTAATGAAGCGTGAGTGCATAAAATAAAGAAACTTAACATCGCATGGGTGTGGAGTACTCTGCGTCACTAGATTGTTCCTTGTATTGAGGATATATATTAAGCTGATGACCGGGTTTATAATTCCAACCAGAAAAGCGAGTAAATCGCCACAATTATCTAAATGAATATGAAAAAAGGGAATCTTCAAGAATCCAATAGATCAGAACTACCTCTTAAGGAGGCCACATTCACCCTTCGTTCGCACTGGAAGAAACAATAGAATTTACTGGCTAACTGCTCGTCACTGACAGAAGCAGTGTTGTCTGGACTGCATCTGTCCGAGAATAACGAGCGCGCGATGATGGCTGAAAGTTAAACACCTTGGTGTGCATGCATCGCGTGCATGTGGAGGGAACTGACATGCAGTGGCCTGATTAGCATAATTGCCGTCACGCTCATGAGACAGATCATAGTGTCATGGTGTTGTGCTACTGAAGCACTACTGACAAAAGACTACATAATGTTTTAAGAATCTACTATACAAAAAGTAATCTCATTGTGTAAGCTGGCCCTGTAATTCTCACAAGAACATTCTCAAATGTAAATGTGAAACCACTGCAATACTGCTTGAAAAGAGACTGCATGTTGTTATACTATTATTCAAAGAGGCGAATTATTTTCAATGTGGCATTATAAACCACACAAACGGACATACAAATATAAATATAAATTACAAATAATGCATATTTTCTCAAAGCCAGACGGACGTACTTTTAAAAAGAATATACAAATCACAGGATAATATACGATGCAATACAAAACAAATATAAAAATATTTACTATAGGATGGTATGGACACAATATTATATTATAGACAACATAAAGTGTATAATATACATATATATATATATATATATGTAAAAGGGGAGACGTTATGCTCATTATTTCACATCAGATCATTACATCCATGAGTTTCCCAATGTAGGGAACAACCAATGGAGAAAACAGACGTATAAGCAAAGTGATATGGCAGGATGTAAAAATGTCAGCCATTACTGAGGTTGCTGACTTGCCTTGCAATTTCTTCATATTTATTCAATCAATGTGCCATAGTATCAAAGATGTGTATCCATTTGCATTCTCTAAGGTTCAGGGTTATGGTAAAACTACCACCCCTAGGGTTCAGACTGACCTTCTCCACAACCCACCACTTCAAACTTTCAGCCGGATGTTCAAAACTGGAGAAATGTTCCACCAGGGGTGCCCCCTGCATCTAATCCTACTACAATTTTAGAGTATACGCATTTTTACCTTTTGCGTTGTCTGTCCGATATACATGAAATCACACAAGCATACTATGGCGTATAACACTCCTATACTGTTACAGTTGGTCTGATCTTTGACTGTGTGTGTATAGCTATTGTGTGTAAAGCTTTTGGTTTCTTTCATCATGGAACATGCTTTACAGCTACCACATTTGAAATGTCCCTTCACCGGTGGTATCTACCACAAAGTAGGGGGGATTGGTTCTAGATGGTCGGGGGAGTAGTGATCTAACCACGTGATCTCTTATACTTTTCCCTTTCTTGAAGTCATTCATGGATGGGTTAGGTAGATCTACCTCATCCGCTACAAGGGGCCAGTTGTGATTCATAATTATTCTGATCTCATTACTGCATGTGCAGAATGTGGTTACACAAACTATTCGTCCTGCTCACAAGCACCTCGTTGCTTGGGTTCAAGAAGGAACTCCCTATGGCAAAACCAGGCTTGTTTTCAAGCTTTCTTCAACAGGCTCTCAGGGTACCCCCTCTCCGCCAGGCAAGCAATGAGATCATCCGACTCCCTAAAGAAATCCTGTTTCTTTGTGCAGTTCCTCTGTAGCCTGAGAAAATGTCCAAATGGTAGAATGTCCCTGAGGTTCCTAGGGTGATGACTTGAGTAGCGTAAAAGTGTTTTCCTCTCGCTCTCCTTTCTGTATAGCACGGTATAGAGTATAACCCCATCCTCCTTGATCGTGATGTTCAAAAAGTTTATCTTGTTTTTACTATCGTCAAGTAAGAATTGGATATTTCTTGATCTTTTATTTAACCAATCATGGAACGCAAGTAGATCTTGCTCCCTACCAGTCCAGATCATAATAATATCATTGATGTGCTGTCTCCAAAGTTCAATACTTCCTTTATATGGATTATCCTCACAGAGTACATAGCTGAGCTCATAATTGTCCATATAGAGAATAGCCAAGTCCAGTGAAAATCCTGACCCCATGGCTGCCCCTTAAGTCTGCAGATAGTAATCCCCCTGGAAAAAGAAAAAGTTCCTTGTCATAGCAATTTCCAACAAATTGATTATAAATTCAGTTGGAACCTGAAAGGGTTTTGGCCTTCGGTCTAGGACTGTCCTGTTTACATCCAATGTAGCCCTTTGGGGGATATTCGTATATAGTGACGTTATGTCCATGGTGACCAACAATTGTTCAGTGGGATTAAAAGCCAAATTGTCAACCAGCTTGATTGTTTCCCTTGTGTCCCTCAAGTAGGCTGCAGTGGACTCTGCACTGGGTATAAGGAATATGTCTATATATTTGCATAGTGGTTCCAAAATGGTGCCACACCCTGAGATGATTGGTCTACCAGGTGCATTATCCATGCGCTTGTGAATTTTAGGTAAGGTATAGAATCAGCATCCTGGGTTGTGTGTTGTACAGATAACTGTATTCATGTATAGTCAGGAAACTCTCCTCAAGACCTACATCAGTAAGCCTTTTAATGAGAAATGATATTTCTTTAGTTGGATCTGCCCTGATTTTACTGTAGTTGTCCTCAATGCCTAGTTGTGTAAAACTCTCTGCTTTGTAGTCCACAGCATTTTGGACCACTATCGCTCCACCCTTGTCAGCGGGTTTAATGACTATGTCTGTGTTATTTTTCAACGACTCAAGGGCCATGCGTTCTGCTCTGGAGATATTGTACTTGACGTACTCCTTCTTAGACAGGAGATTCATAGCATCTCTTAGTACCACCTGTTCGAATGCCAATATCTTGTGAGACATAAAATGGGACCCTGTGTGTCCTGCTTGTAGTATTCTTCCTGTAGGCAAGAAGAGGTGACTTTTTTGTCATAGAATTTCATTTATCTCCTGCTAGTCTGTCCAATTTGTAGGTCTGTGTTTAAGTATCAAAATACCGAATGGTTCGCTCGAGGCGTTCCAAAGCTTCCCTGGCGTTAACTAAAGCCTTATCATCTATGATCTCCTTTTTTAATTCAGCTATCTCCTTAAAATTTAATAAGCTTCTGGACCTCCTCGAGAGCTGTTTCTATCCTGAGTACCATCCAGTGCCATGAACAATTATTAGACACAAAGCTGAAATTTTCTTTAAATTTGGGGTTGTCTACAAATATAGCAGGTTTGTTCCTTACTTGAAGGCCTACTGGAATGATAATGACTTGAAGGTACTTCATAAGTACCTGACCATGGAGCCTAGTGCGAATCAGCTTCTTCTCAAGTCTTTCTAGGTTGCATATCTTTTCATTGAGAGTCAGGTCTATGCTAGGCGTGACTGTACCCAGAAAGCTAGTTCCAGGACGGCCTTGTAGGAACCTATCAATGTATTCCTCTCTATATGTCAGAGTCTCTTTTTCAGACATGTCCCGTGTTTTGTGCGTTTACCTAATGGAGTTCTATCTCAAAAAAGGGGAGAGAGAGCCTCCCATGTGCAAGTATGTGCACAGAGTTGAGTACATTTAAAATACAACATAAACACACGCAATTATAACATAAAAAGAACCCTCGCCTGTATGCACCTGCTCAAAGTAACCATTACAAACTAATAGGGTAACCCATGACACACCAAAGGACCTTGCTACAACATGGCAAAGACACAAGGTGGTCCTGAAGCTCCTTCTAATGAAAAAAAAAAACTGTGACTTCTAAATTAAATTGAGTTAGTCACTAAATTGTTCAAACATAATAATTTGTGTATGCAAGAGAAAGAGAATTATTCTGTACACACCAGAGAGGAAGACACAAAAACTTATTTTGTAGAGAAAAAGATCTCCTTTATATTCTCTTATTTCACGAAATATCATAGTAGATAGTACATACTTTGATATTTGAGTTAGCCAGTAAGTTCTATTGTTTCTTCCAGCATGAATGAAGGGTGAATGTGGCCTCCTTAAGAAGTAGTTTGGCTGTATAGGATACTTGAAGATTCCCCTTTTTTCACATTCATTTAGATAATCACAGCAATTTACTCACTTTTCTGGTTGGAATTATAAACTCGGACATCAGCTTAATATATCCTCAATACAAGGAACAATCTAGTGACGCAGACTACTCCGCACCCATGCGGTGGTAAGTTTCTTTATTTTTTGCACTCACACTTCGTTAACTTCTGTGCATTCATTGCATTTAATGAGGACAAATCCCCATAGTTGTATATTTATGTTACAGAACACGCATTAATGAAAGTAGTGGACTGACCTATTTGCCACTTTGGACTCTACTTACGGTCAGTTTGACTCATAATTTATTTTTGTTTTTTTCTAGAGCATACACACCAGGGATAGTAAGAGTAATTAAACATTTCATTTTATTGAGGTTGCCTTACACATATCCCTTTGTCCTGATGAAGACCTGCATGCGGAGGTCTAAATTTACCCTCTACGCCTAAGTTGGGTCGAAACTTCGACACCACTTATCCCATGGCCTGTATTATGTTTTGTTAGTCCTCCTTTGTTTTGGATGGTGCATTTTGAGTAGACTAACATCATTCCTCGAAGCGGACATGGAAGAATAAGATAAAGCTGTTTTGAAGACAGTCCTACGTGCACTGATTTACCGTTCTTAATAATACTCCAGCCAGTGTAATTTGTATAAAATTATTGAATTATGATCTTCATATACTTTTCTTTGAAACATACCTCTTCTTATTCACTTTGCACACAAGCACCCTTTCTCTGCACCCATCTTTAGAGCAACCATTTCTTTGATGTTTGTATGTACTATCTATTTGATATTTCATGAAATAAGAGAATATAAAGGGGAACTTTTTCTCTACAACATAAGTTTATGTGTCTTTCTCTCTGGTGTGTACAGAATAATTCTCTTTCTCTTGCATAAAGAAATTATTATGTTTGAACAATTTAGTGACTAACTCAATTTAATTTAGGTGTCATGTTTCTTTTTCAAAGAAGGAGCGTCAGAACCACCTTGTGTCTTTACCACGTTCTGCCCAGGTCCTTTTGCGTTTCATAGGTTACCCCATTAGTTTGTAATGGTGACTTCTCACATCTGACATGGAACTGTGCCTCAATACAAGTATATTGGGCTGAAGTTTTTCTGCTACTATCATGGATGATTGAATTTGAACTTGTCCCAACCCCACTGTTGGTGTTGTTGGGCTATGTTAAGCTATTACCTGTGGGAGTTCGACGATTTGCCGCTATTGCTCTATTATTGGTCAAACGTCAGGCATGTTTACATTGGGGTGGCATGGATCCGGGACTTATTGTACTGTGACACCACGAATGATACATATGCTACACTACAACCACCAACCTCCAAACCTAAGAATATATGGCAGCCATTGCAGAACTACTTGTTGCTTTATCCTGAGGAGGGAGAGAGGCCCCGCAATGGCTGATGCTCATCCCACAGGGTCCCATGTGACTGTAACCATGCAAGCATTAATTTCCTTGACCCCCTGGTGATACCTTAGTTGGATTCCTATCGCCAAGTCCTTCCCATTGGGACACCTTGCCTGCTGCCTGCTTCTTATTACTGTTGCATCTGTCAGTGGCGGCCACCACAAACAAAGGGTGGTGGAGTGAGTGGAGGGAATGTGGGAGGGAGAGTGCGGGGGGTTGCGTGGGGGGTGTTAGAAATACTATATTTTAAAAAACTTACCTTTAGCCGCCGGCCGCCTCCAGCATCTCGTCATGCTACCTCTCCTCTTCCTGATTCCAGCAGCCTCTGGGACAGACTCCCATCCAATCCCTGTGCTTCAGAGCAGCATGGGGATTGGCCTCAGCAGGCTAGAAAGATGCTCCACTCAGGCCAGGGAGTCTGTGGGGGTTTCTCCAGCCCAGCTGTTCAATGAAGCCGGGCTGGAGAAACCTAAGTGCCCATGTGTGTTTTGGTCGGCCTGAGACAGCCAGACAAACACATATGCGCACTTAGGGAAAGCACCTAGCACTCCTCCTCTCCCTCCCATGCCTCGGTCCCGCCCCTCCCTACAGCAGTAGCTCACAGCCGGCAAATGCAAAATAAAATGATGCAAGAACATCGTTTTATTTTTCATTTGCTGGCTCTGAGTCAGGCAGTGTTGTGATGCTCCTCTGCCATTGTGGAGGAGCTGCAGCTGATCTCTGTCCTCCTCTCCATTTCTTCCCTTTGCTCTGTATTTTTCATTTGGTGTCGCTTATTTTTTTTTCCTTTCATAGATAGGATCCCTAAGGTACACTGTATTTTTTGATACACATGCTGGTGACTACTTCGTGTATTTGCTAACCCTGTATTTTTTCTCTTATTCTTTTCTCTTTCTTTATGCCTTAATTTGCTGTTGTAAAACTCTATAAATAAAGTTTTTTTTTTTTTAAATTTGTTACTAGTGCAGTCATTTTTAGGTATTACTGCAGGCCTACGTAGACTTTTTTTGTAAAAAATTAAATTGTAAAAAATGAAAATACTTGTAGTATACTATATTTGAAAAATATAGTGTAGTACAATGTATCTTTAATTAACACATTTATTTATTTTTTATTCATTTTATGTACCACGGTACTTCCTAGGAAATACCGCAGTACTCTACACATTCTTTTTAATATATAGAAGCTTATACATAATTTCCCCTACCTATCACCACTTTAATAAAGTGTTAGTAGGTATGGAAAAATATCAAACCTAATAAATAGCTATATCTAGGTGTGTAACACAGCCAAAGTGTACCTAAAAACGATATTTTTAGCTTTAACTTTTGTAAAGGCAGTATTAAGCCAATCACATAATGCCTTTTCATCACTATATACCGCTGTACTTCTGCAAAATACTGCGAAAGAACATGAAATTCCTCAAAGGCACCACAACTAAGGGTGGGCGGTTAACTCCGCTCTGCCGGCAGAGTTAGCAGAGCTTTTCAACTCCGCACTCCGCTTCGAGCACGGAGTTCGTCAAAAACTCCGCCCTCAACTGCGTGGCGGAGTTTTCCTGTGCCTTCACCAAAATAAATATAAAAGCTCTTTGGGTTCCTTTCCTCTGAGGCAAAAATGTTGACAACAATGTGTAAGGTAACCCCTAGACTTACAGACCCTTACAGTTGCACTAAAGGTGCTACCAAGAGCTTAATTTGGAAATAATTAAACACACGGAAGCAGGAAGCAGGTACGAACATGCCTGTACCCAGTCGCGGTCCGTTTAGAGTGCCGGCCGGACGGTGACGTGGGGCGGGGAGGGCAGGTGGGGGTAGCATCGGATTACGGACTAATACAGGTAAGTAACATTTAAACACCAAACGAATTTCGTTGTGAGCCCTGCATCGCCAACTGCGATGCAGTGCGCGCAACGAAATTCGTTTAATTGATTTAAATGTTTACTTACCTGTATTAGTCCGTAATCCGTACTTTGCTACCCCCCACCCTGCCCCTCCCCCGCCCCACGTCACCGCCCGGCCGGCACTCCTACACGGACCGCGACTGCCTGTACCAGACATGACTGCCTTTGTGACTCTCTAGAGCCCAACGCATGCTCGAGGCTGGTTAGTGGTATTGCAGCTTTGGGAGTACTGTGAAATAATTGAGCACACGGAAGCAGGAAGCAGGTAGTAGCATGCCTGCCCCAGACATGGCTGCCTTTGATACTCTAGAACCCAACGCAGGTGCGAAGTTGGTTAGTGGTATTCCACCTTAGGGAGTACGGCATGCAGGAGCTGTTGCAGATGCATGGGCGAACTTTAAGTTCTGTACAAGACCTCCGCAGCAGGTGACAGCTCTGCAACGTCCTGACTGAGTTTGCAGCTGAGCGAGCGCTGTTACATGGACAACTTCTTCGCACCTGAAAGCTGGAATCCTTAACGACCTTACCTGACACAGCCCCCAAATCACTCTGTGGGAAGTGATTGCACCATTGCGTCCCTCTTGGAGCTCTTATTGCCAGCAGCTGTGCTACTTACACCTATCAATGCATAGGCATACTCGGGAGAATCGTGAGTACTTGTCGTTGTTAAAAATGTCATAGAGGCATCATAGTAAACTCAAGATGGGAGGTATTATTGTTTAATTTGTGCTTTGGAAATGTGGTTGTGTTAATCGTTTCAGAAATTGGAAATGCACTTGTACGCGGCTAGCATTTCTTTTCAACAGTAATGGTTTAATTTAAGTAGGCCTAGTAAAGTGGTACCATAATAAATGCTTAGAGAATTAACACTGCAGGTTTCAGTTTTCCCAGGCCTGCACAATTACGTGTTCGACTGGCTGGAAATAAAAATAATGTGGTAATAGTACGTGCTATGCCCCTCTTCTCAGCTACAAAACGTAGAATATTGTGTTTTTCATAACGCCAATATTTTACCTTTCAAAACGTATGCAGAAAAAACATTCGGAGCAGGGTGAAGTTTACTTATGAGTCACGACTTGTATTGGGCAAACACTCCTATTTTGCACATGAATCAGGTTTAGCATGGGACTCGGAAAAGGGCATGATTAAAAATTAAAAACTACCAAAGGTCTGGATTTTAATAACATGAAGATTGGGCGTGGAGGTGTGCGCGTCTGGGCAGCACACTGTTGATGTGGCACCATGCCCATAATAACTTACACTTCATCAAGAAAAAAGCAAGATGTCTAGCGCATTGGTAAGTGCAGCTCCAGGAATGTCTTGGGTTTGGAAGCTGGTTTTGCTTTGTCCCAATCTTTTTTTGTAGCCTAATGGTAAATCTAAAATCTGCAGGTCAGTGTCTGCTGTTCTGATCTTCCTGCACTGCTGCAGACTACGCCGTATTAGTGACTAGGGCCAGTGCAATAAGCATAAACTAGGAGCGGGAAATAAACAGAAGACTGCATCATTATTTCGAGAAAGTTATAATGACATGCCACAAGCTTAAGAAAGACCGATTTACACGCCTGACAGGTGGGCAAGTAATACTCCTCCCACTAGCGGAACTCTGCGGAATTCGGCGGAGTTGTTTGGTACCTCCGCAGAATTCTGCTGAGTGAAACTCCACCCAGGCTTAACCACAACAACAGATATCATTAAGTTAAAATGCCTTATAAAAAGCATTGGTGGTAAAAAGCATTCTGGGACCCCCCTTTAATCTGTGCACCCTCTTGACCAACCATTGCGAAACTTTCCAACCTCCCCCAATGTATAAGAAGCTATATGTCTAGAAAGTTTCATGGAGAGTTACCAAATGGGGGAAAAGTTATTAGCGACATAAATTCCTATACCTGGCTGCTGCCACTCAGTACCTTTAACTTTTGCAAAGACATTCATTAGCCAATTGCATAATGCCTTGTCATCGCTATGTACTGTGATACTTCCACAAAATACCATGAAATACCGCAACATTTTGCAAAAGTACAGCTACAACAGATATTGCTCAGTTAAAATGCCTTATAACTTAAAACATTGTTACCCTGATTACCTATAGTGCCCAAAAGGATTATCTGCGCACCATAAAGTCTGATCCTGCCAGATTTCATGCAAATTCGTGGAGCCATTTTTTTATGCTACATGAGATTCAAAAGTCTATAGAAAATGCATTGGTGGAAAAACATGTTTTGAGACCCCCCTTTTATCTTTGCACTGCCTTGACCAATCATCACAAAACTTTGCATTCTCTACCAATGTAGAAAAATCTATAGGTCCTGAAAGTTTTGGGGTGATTCGTCAAGCGGGAAAAAAAGAAGGGGGCCCTAAATGCAAAATCCCCATGCACTTTCCGTAGACTTCTTTAAGAGCGGCTACCGCAAAAACTACTGAATGGAATTACACCAAATTTGAAATGAAGCTAGATATAGTCAATGTAAGTCCATTCAATAGTTTTTGAGAAATTAAGGTTAAAAAATAATTGTATGTCTGGACAGTTGGATCGGCAAGAGGCTCGAGAGAC
Organism: Calotriton arnoldi; assembly: GCA_963921515.1. Classification (NCBI taxonomy): domain Eukaryota; kingdom Metazoa; phylum Chordata; class Amphibia; order Caudata; family Salamandridae; genus Calotriton; species Calotriton arnoldi. The sequence continues at coordinate 135,170 of CAWUFW010014225.1, read as the reverse complement.
TGTCACAGGAGAGCCAATTCAAAAATGGAGCATACTGATTGGCCCATGGAGCTTTATTTCCCTTGGGCCATTGCGCTCCTGCAGGAGTCAGAATCCTGTGGGAGTGCGCGCACTGATTGGCTGCCAGCAACATGAGAAAAATTTTACTGGCAGCCATTACGGGATTCATGGATTTAGTCCCCTGTCCTGAACATGATTAAAAGAAAAAAAATAAGGCAGCAGGGTAGGGATACCCTGATCTCCTAGGAGGGACCTAATGGGACCCCTTTCCCCAGGCCAAAACCAAAATAAGTCTGCAAAAATTGCTGCTGACCCACTGGACTCCCATGGGATGGTAAAAAAAAAAGAACATAAAATGGCGGCTGGGGTGCTTTTTTTTAATGAGAGAGGGTACGTGGCCCCCTTCCTCTAGCCTTTACAAGCCCCTGGGAATACTCACCCGGGACTGAAATGAATCAATATGAGGAGGGGGTCATGCAGTCCACCTCCCCGAGTCATGAGAGGCTGTAGGGATCCCATCCCCAGGGTCAAAACTAATCATTATGGATGGGGGGGCTGTGCAGCCAGGGGAGCCCACCCGAGGCCAAAATGAATCAATATGGGGAGGGAGGCCGCTCCCCGACTTTCTAAAGTCCCTGTGAAGCCCACTGCTGGAGCTGAAACCACTCAAAATGGAGAGGGGGCTCACTGTCCCCCTCCCCAAGCTTCTAAAGGCTCCGCTTACCCCATTTCCGGGCCCAAGACACTAGCTATGTCTTGGGGCGCCCACCCCAGGTGACAGGACTTTTGATCTGTTTCAGATCAAAATATTGCTCTCATCCGTAGGGAGTAGTATTAGTAGCAGCTCCCTCCGAGAGGGAGAAATGCCGGCTCCTACTACATGCGGGGAGCTGGCTGGGGCTGTGGGAACCCTGGGCCACCACGACGGCCTGCAACAAGTGTATGGTGGGTGCCCCGGGTGGATATCAGTGCACCCACCATTAATAGTGCAGGCTACGGGGATGGGATCCCTGGGGCGGGAAGAGGCTCAGGGAAGGGGGCCCACACAGCCCCCTCCTCCTTCATATAAAAAGGCCCTGGGGATGGGGTCCCCAGGGCTAATAAAGTTCAGGGAGAAGTGCCACTCCCCTCTCCCCTTTAATTAAAGCAAAACAGCCCAGAGAGATGGGATCTATAGGGCCTAATAAGGGTGGGAGAAAAGGCCTTGAGGAATGGGGTCACCAGGGCCCAATAAGGCTTGGGGAGGGGGATCACGCAGTCCACCATCCCTTTCATAAAAAAAGGCCTTCGGGTATGGGGTCCCCAGACCTAATAAGGCTTGGAATGGGGCATCAAGGCCCCCCTCCCTTATGATAAAAAAAATTGCCCTGGGGGATAGAGTCCCCAGGGCCTAATAAGGCTTGGGGAAAGGTGCTACGTGGCCCCTCTTCCCTTTAAAAAAGAGGACCTGGGGGTAGTGTTCACAGGGCCTTATAAAGCTCAGGGAGGGGGACATGTGCCCCCTTCCCCTTTAAAAAACATAAGGCCCAGTGGCCGATCCCTGCCACGCAAGCCCGAAGGCTGTGCACGGCGGGGTGGCTTTACTTATTGTAATGTTAGAAATTGGGTCTCTAGTTGGCAGAGGTTTGCACCCTGTCCAAGTAGGGAGCACAAGCCTAGTCAGGGTAAGCTAGATACACACTTAAAATTAATCTGTGCTCACCCTCTGGCAGGTTGGCACAGAGCAGGTAGGCTTAACTTAAGAGGCAATGTGTAAAGTATTTGTGCCACAGACACACACAGTAACACAGTGAAAACACCACAAAAAGTCTCCACACAGGTTTAGAAAAATAGTGAATATTTATTTGAGTACAACAAGACCAAAATTTCAAAAATCCAATCAGTAGAATGCAAGACATGACACTTTTTAAAGACTAAATGCGAAAACAGTGCTTAGAAGTCAATAGCACTAAAAGGTTACTTGAGATCACAAGGGACTGGTGTAAATCCAAAGTTCCAGCCAACCACGATGGAGGGCAGGCCAGCTATGAGACTCATGCAGGTCCTGCTGAAACGGTATCTTGGATGGAGCAAATCGTTAATGCTAAAGGCACGATGCGTCAATCTTTTCCACGCAGTCTGGTCACTGCGTCGTCACCAAGCTCTATTGCAATGCAGGCAAGGTGTTGTTGTTGAGCCACGCAGAGCATCATTACAGGGCCGTGCAGGCTGTAGAACCGTGTCATCGAACAGCCTCTGTGTTGGCATCGATGGGGTACCACAGGCAAGGATCACAGATGGCAGAGTCCAGCAGCACCAGCGAAATTGTAGGCAGTTTTTTGTGTCCCTCAGACTTCAGAAAACAGCATTTTCAAGCCAGCAAGCCCTTGGAGTCACTCTGGGTTCAAGCGAGATGTGTCCAGCCCTTGTCCTCAGCAGGGCAGAGATCAGCAGGAAGCAGGGCATCTCAGAAAAGCAGAGAAGCAGTTCCTCAGAACAAAAAAGGGGTTAATATCCTGAACAATAAATGTCCAAAGTATTGAGAACAGTCCACAATTGTAATTGTCACAGAATTCTTCTTCTGTTCTTTATTTTCATTTGATACAGTTCAACAAAGATATGGATTCTAGCCAACACGTGTTTCGTCTATTTGGATTAAACCATAGACTTCTTCAGGGCAAACTCAAATAAACTTTGTCAGGTACGAAGTATAAAAAACGAAGGTGCAATATCCATATGAGTTATTCCAATTATGTTTGGAAAGCGCAACAGAAAACGCAATTGTATATCAAGAAAGTGAGAAAGCTCCACTAGAAAGGCGCTAAACCTTCAATTTTGAATCACAGGTCACAGAACAATATCTGAACTAATTGTCAGTCGTCGTGGAAAGTGCTCCCTGCCACTCCAGTTCCTCAGAACAGTTAGTCAAGGCAAAGTGGCCGGCAATCCTTACAGCACAGCAGTCTTTACTCCAACAGAGTTCCTCTCAGGTCCAGTATGTGTACTGATTTGTCAGGGTCAGAGCCCCAGTACTTATACCCAAATGTGTCTGGATGAATGACTTCGAAGGAGCTCCTTGAAGTACACAGGTCCCCTTTCATCCCAGCCATGTCTGCTAGGCTATCTATGGGGGGTAATCAGTCATTTGTGTGTGTACAGGAGATAGCCTATTCAGATTTAAGTGTGAACTCCCTCTCCCCCTTCCTGCACAGGAAGGCTAGCATAATGCAGATGAATGCAGATGAGTGCTCTGTCACACCCACCTTTCCTATGTTTGTGGCTATCTAGAGGAATGCACCAAGTGTAGCTGTTACCCAGCCCAGATGTGTATTGGAGATAGGCTGCAGGCACACATAGTAAAGTTAAGAGCAGAGAAATTTCACTTTCTAAAAGTGCCATTTCTAATATAGTAATGTCAAATCCAACTTCACCACTAAAGAGGATTCACCATTACCATTCCAATCGAGAATTACAGCTTAAAAGTGTTTTAAGGAATTCCCAATGCCAGCATATGAGAGGAGTAGGCCTCACAGTAGTGAAAAACTAATTTAGCTCTTTGTCGAAACCAGGACATGTAAAAATTCACTGTACAAGCCCTACCTTTTAGTTACATAGCACCCTGTCCATAGGGCTACCTAGGACCTACCTTAGGGGTGACCAATGTGTAATAAAATGGGAGTTTAAGGCTTGACAAGTGGTTTTAAATGGCAGGTCGAAGTGGCAGTAAACTGCACACACAAGACCTGCAATGGCAAGCCTGAGACAGGTTTGAAAGGCTACTTGTGTGGGTGGCACAACTAGTGCTGCACGCCAACTAGTAGCATTTAGATTACAGGCCCTGAGTATATGGTATATCACTTTAAAAGGGAGTTACAGGTAAACTAAATATGCCAATAAGGTATATCACCGTGTTTTTGGGGAGAAGCACATGCACTTTAGCACTAGTTAGCAGTGGTAAAGTGCTCAGAGTCCTGAGGCCAACAAAAAGATACAGCAAAAAGTGTAGGTAAGCAGGTCAAAAGTTGGGGGAAGACCACCCTAAGGATGACAAGTCTAACAGGTAATACTATATTTTATTTTGTTTTTAGAGTTTTATATAGCGCAAGCAAGACCATTTCGGGTTACAGAGAGCTTTACAAGAAAGAACAAAGGGAAATATGATACAAACGGTGACAATGTACAAACATAGTATTGATCATGAAGAACAAAATCTACAAACATAGAGGGTCATTACGATGGTGGGCGGACAAAGTCCGCCCGCCACCGCAATGGCAAACGGGACCGCCCGCAAGAGGTGCTGGCAGCATTTGAATGCACAACGTGACAGGCACCGCGTGGTGCCTGCCACCTTGTGCATTCGAATGTAGGTACCCCCATGTGCACCCCCACCCCCCCAAAACCCTGGGGGCCCGCAACGGGCCCACAGAAGCAAAGACTGCATGCCTTTCCATGGTGGCAACACCGCCATGGAAAGGCTGCTTTCCGCCACCATCCTAATATGGATGGCGGTGTCTTGCAGACACCGCCACCATGTTAGAGCCCTTTTCTGCCCGGTCTCCTGTCAGACCGGCAGAAAACCGGTGGACAGTCTTTCCGTCCGCCGGGTTCCCCCCGCCATCGTAATATGGCGGGGGGAAACGGAGCGCCCGTATGGCGGTGGCGATCCTCCCGCTATCATAATGACCCCCATAAATGGTAAAAGTGGAGATGAGTACAAAAGGTCCGGACAGAAGTCTAGGTCGGACCATAGAATGATAGGTAACATAGCGTTGTGTAGATGGCAGAGAGATGCAGAAAAGAGAGTAGCGCTGAACTCAGGGAAATGGACAAAAATGTGACCAGAATCACCGACCAAACAGGCAGGAAAGAGCGGCTCATGAGGAGAGGGAGGTAATACCTCAGTGTGAGAGGAGTTTGAGGTGGTTACGAGTCAGCTAATGTTGCATTTTTATCAGGGTTTTATTGAGGATATTGATGTCATCAGGAGAGGTGATTTTCATACATAGTTGAGTATCGTCCACGTACATGTGGTAGGAGATGTCTGCAAGTTTGAAGGATTTCAGTTAGGGACTCCATTTATAGGTTAAACAATGTCAGAGAGAGAGTAGAGCCTTGGGGTATGCCCTGTGACACTGGTGACTGATCGGAAAGAGCGTGGCTGATTATGAAGCGCTGTGATCTATTAGGGAGGAAAGAGAAGAACCATTTTAGCACGGTGCCGGAGAGACCCATCCTGTGTTTGTTAGGAAACCACTCACCTGAAAACCAGGTTGTTCCTTTGGGGAGATGAGACGCTGGCTCCCAATACCCCCAAGACCCTACCTCCACCAAAGCGGTTAAAAACACTTTGCGCGAAGAAAGAATCCCAGGGGAAAGGGGAATTGGATAACATAAAAAAGGAGAGATAACAAACACAGAAATCTCTGGTTTGGCGCACTTCTGATGACCTGACAAGCTTCTTCTTTCTTCAGCACTGTCTGGCACTATTTGCAGTACGGTATGTTTATCTAAACAACAAACGATATACTCCTGTGCGGTAAACAGTCTAAATATTGAGTTTTTTGTGTTGACTTGCACTAATTTCGAGTGCAGAATATCGTGATACAAAAATATCGACTGTCAGAATATCGTGGTCAAGAATATCGAGTCTAAGGTAAGTAATATCATTTTTAACAATATCGAAGTCATTAATATCGTTTGCAAAAATATAGTTGTTAAAAATATCGGTTTTTTAGTTAGTGTTATGTATTTTAGTCTGTATTTTAAATGCATGTGTTCTATTTTTTTGTCTAAGTATTGCATTTGTTTTTTAATATATATGTGTTAAATTTTTATAAGTTATTAATTTTATTTTAAGTACATTTTGCGTTTTAGTTCCGTAGCGGAATGTGGGTTTATAGGGGAATAGGGTGGGAAGTAATTTAATTATAATAAATGTATTACTAATTTTTAGAAGTTATTAATTTTATTTTAATTAATTTTTGCTTTTTAGTTCCGTAGCGGGTTGTGGGTTTATAGGGGGAACATGGTGGGAAGTAATTTAATTATAATTAATTTATTAATATTTTTTATTAATTAATATTTATGTATTTAACATTTTATATTGCTAATTGTGGGAATCAATTTATTATTAATTATTTATTAATTGGTTGTTAATTATTATTAATTAATTGGTAAATATGTTAATTGTGTCTTTTTAGGCGCAGGTTGCGGGTTAATAGGGGAATAGGGTGGGAAGTAATTTAATTATAATTAATTAATTAATATTTTTATTAATTTATATTTATGTATTTAATATTTTATATTGATAATTGTGGTAATGTTATTATTAGTTATTTATTAATTAGTTGTTAATTATTATTAATTGATTGGTAATTATGTTAATTGTGTCATGTTTTAATATTTATAATATAATATTTATTTAATGTTATTTTATAGTGTTAATTGTGTGAATTAATGTATTATTAATTGTTTTTATTTTGCTTGTTAATTGTTATTAAATAATTAATTCATTGTTAATAAATTATTTTAATTGTGTCATGTTTTATGACATTGGTGGTGGCATTTATAGGGGAATATGGTGGGAGGTAAAATATTTATAATTCATTAATTATTTGTTAATTAATGCTAATTAATTAGTTAAATTTGAAATATGCTAATTGTGGAATAATTTTGATGTGTGAGTTGTGGTTTTTATAGTTGTAAATGTTGGGAAGACAATTTTTAAAAATTAATTAATGATTTGTTGTTAATTGTTATTAATTTATTAATGTAAAATTAGTTATGGAAATTGTGCAAATATTTTTAGGTGTGTGTTTTTGTGTTTATTGGGGTAGAGTGTTGAAAGTAATATACTTTAAATAAATTTATCATTAGTTGATCATAAATATTTATTTATTAATTGATAAATATTGTTAGTAATTGTTTTGTTTTTATTTTGTTTGGGGATTTAGGTTCAATAGCTGTAATGTTTTGTTTTATCCCCTCCGCTATCCAACACGTTCCCTACTGCTGCACTCATTGGAGTGGGAATAGTAATTTTTTCCCCTTCGCTATCCAACACTTTCCCTACTGTTGCACTCATTGGAGTGGGAATAGTAAATTATTCCCCTCCGCTATCCAACACTTTCCCTACTGTTGCACTCGCAGGAGTGGGAATAGTAATTTTTTCTCCTCCGCTATCTAACACTTTCCCTACTGTTACACTCATTGGAGTGGGAATAGTAAATTATTCCCCTCCGCTATCCAACACTTTCCCTACTGTTGCATTTATTGGAGTGGGAATAGTAAATTATTCCCCTCCGCTATCCAACACTTTACCTACTGTTGCACTCGCTGGAGTGGGAATAGTAATTTTTACCCATACACAATCCAACACTTTCCCTTCTGTTGCACTCGCTGGAGTGGGAATAGTAATTTTTACCCCTCTGCTATCCAACACTTTCCCTACTGGTGCACTCCCTGGAGTGGGAATAGTAATTTTATCCCCTACGCTATCCAACACTTTCCCTGCTGTTGCACTCATTGGAGTGGGAATAATAATTTTTACCCCTACGGTATCCAACACTTTCCTTACTGTTGCACTCGCTGGAGTGCGAATAGTAATTTTTTCCCCTTCGCTATCCAACACTTTCCCTACTGTTGCACTCATTGGAGTGGGAATAGTAAATTATTCCCCTCCGCTATCCAACACTTTCCCTACTGTTGCATTCGTTGGAGTGGGAATAGTAAATTATTCCTCTCCGCTATCCAACACTTTCCCTACTGTTGCACTCGCTGGAGTGGGAATAGTAAATTATTCCCCTCCGCTATCCAACACTTACCCTACTGTTGCACTTGCTGGAGTGGGAATAGTAAATATATATATTACATTTTATATATGTATGTTTAATTTATTTTTACATTACATTTATTACTTATAATTGTTAACATTTTCTAATAATTTTAAATATTTTTTTTAAGTTATATGTATTATTTATTTTATTTAACATTATTTTTTATACATTTAAAAAAAACGATATTTTGTACTTCGATATTTTTAACAACTATGGGGTCGATTCCGATTCGGGCCGGAAAAAGCACCGACCGACTCGGAGCCGGAATTTATTCCGACCGACACGTACCTGTGGCGCCCGACACGCCAAGTACGATGCAAAGCGTGCAAATTCCGACCGACACGTACCGAACCCAAGCCGAACGACCGAGCCGCACGCAAAACAGCAATCCGGCCGGAAAAACACGCGAATCGAACCGACCGACACGCACCCGGAACAAATCCGACCGAAACGTACACGCGAACTCCAAACCGCAAAGTACGATGCAAGGCGCGAAAACCACAACCGAGTCGTACGGAGGACAAGCCGTACGACCGACACGCATACAAAACCGAGCCGAAGTAACACAAAACACCGCGACCGACGCGTACGCAGCATAGAAAACTGCACAAACACAGCGTGAACGAAACGGAGAACACCGTACGAGACAAATGCAGGGTCCGACTCGGTCACAAGAACGTTTCCAACATGCACAGACAGTACAAAGGAAAAATTACACAAAAAAAGGCCAAACAAGCAATTACAAAGCCAATAAATACTGGGGGGTGGGGACAGAGAACAAAGACACACCCACAACTCCACCCATATAAAGGACACAAATCCCAACCATGATCCTCTGCAAATGCCATTCTACTGCCAGCACCCAACAGACAGCAACCACACACCCACAGCTCATCCCTCACACAAGCCACACACCATCAGCACACCAACAAATACCTACCTCACATACACCCAGCAAAACACACACCCACACACCCTCACCTGCACACCAACACACACATCACTCACCATCACCACCCATCACCATGCCCCCCAAGAAGAATCACAAGTTCCTAGATTGTGAATTGGAAGTCCTGGTAGACGAGATCCTCAGGGTAGAGCCACAGCTGTTTGGCACACTGGTCCAACAGACCCCCATCTCCCAGAAAACCAAGATGTGGGAGAGGATCATCAACAGGGTGAACGCACAATCACCATGTCTGCGCACAAAGACCGACATCCAGAACAGGTGGTATGACGTGCGCAGGAGGGTCCGGGAGCTGCTCAAGAAAGACTACCTCCTGAGCCAATACACCGGCAGTGGCCCTCCTGCCAAGCCAGTATACCTCAGGCCCTGGGAGGAGAAGGTGCGGGCCATCCTTCCGCCAGTGAGCGTCTATGGACTAGAGAACATCCCAGAGCCTGGTGAGTACACAACAAATGTACACAATATTCTGCCACAATACACACACACATCACTGTCAAGGGGAGAGTCAAACCATGCACTCATAGCAATTACACAGCAACCAGAACAGAATCATCCCAAAATGTGTATGTCAGTCAGATAAACACAACACATGCCATCTCAAAGTTACATTTAACCGTGCCATCACATGTACAAACACAACTACAACTACAGCTAGGCAGTGGCACAAATAGAACTAACAAACACATCCAGACATGTAGCCACCACTACAACACCAACACACAGTGAAGACCACTGAAAGAAAGGAATTCTGTGTATGCTGGCCAAGTCAGTGTAGCCAATAGCATCATGGGAGTCGTAGTCACACATATTGCCCCCCCACAACTGTCCCATCAACACCACCATGAACCATGCGCACATCACAGGGAGTGGAGAAGGACTCACAAGATGGCTGACACTGGCTACTGCTGTGGGGAGCACAAGGCCCTGCTGGCAACTGTGCACCAACAAACAGCAGGACACCACTGACTGACATCCTGAGAGACAACTTCCACTCCCTGCAATGGAAGCACGTTCCATGGTGGGATATCTGGCTGGCTGGGTGGGAAGGAGGACTCGCACCACTGACCATAGTCACAAGCACCTCCCCTCACACACACCCTCAACACATACTCCACATAACCCACCTGGGAGAATGCAATGCCACACATCCTAACTCAAGATCCCACAAAGAACCTCCACCCTGGGTTATGTCGTGTGAAGCACAGGGACACTCTTGGGACTTTCAGCCAAACAACTGCCAGGACAACACTCCCAGCCATCCTGTCAGCACAGGCAGCCCACCCCACAGGGAAGCAGAGTCAAAAGGAAGGAAGGATGGGCATGCTGGGAAGGGGGTGGAGGCAATAGCATGATGGGAGTCGTAGTCACAGCTCTACATCCCCCACCACATGGCCCAGCAAGCTCACACTCACGCATGCACATCCCACAGAGAGTGGAAAGGCCCATCAAAGATGTCTGACACTGTTGCTGTGTCGTGGGGAGCACAAGGGCATGCTGGGAACTGCACACCAACCAACAGCAGGACACCACTGTCAGCCATCTTGCCATTGCTCTCACACCCACACACACTGAACTCCCCACAAAAGCAAGTAAGTATGGGAATGCTGGGAAGTGGGGTGGAGGCAATAGCATGATGGGAGTGGTAGTCACAGATATTGGTCACCCCCACAACTGTCCCATCAACACCACCCTGAACCATGCGCACATCACAGGGAGTGGAAAACAACTGACAAGATGGCTGACACTGGGCACTGCTGTGGGGAGCACAAGGCCCTGCTGGCAACTGTGCAACAACCAACAGCAGGACACCACTGCCAGCCATCTTGCCATTGCTCTCACACTCACACACACTGAAGTCCACCCAAAAGCAAGTAAGTATGGGCATGCTGGGAAGTGGGGTGGAGGCAATAGCATGATGGGAGTGGTAGTCACAGATATTAGCTCACCCCCACAACTGTCCCATCAACACCACCCTGAACCATGCGCACATCACAGGGAGTGGAGAAGGACTCACAAGATGGCTGACACTGGCTACTGCTGTGGGGAGCACAAGGCCCTGCTGGCAACTGTGCACCAACAAACAGCAGGACACCACTGACTGACATCCTGAGAGACAACTTCCACTCCCTGCAATGGAAGCACGTTCCATGGTGGGATATCTGGCTGGCTGGGTGGGAAGGAGGACTTGCAGCACTGACCATAGTCACAAGCACCTCCCCTCACACCCCCTCAACACAAACTCCACAGAACCCACCTGGTAGAATGCAATGCCTCCCATCCTAACTCAAGATCCCACAAAGAACCACCACCCTGGGTTATGTTGTGTGAAGCACAGGGACACTCTTGGGACTTTTAGCCAAACAACTGCCAGGACAACACTCCCAGCCATCCTGTCAGCACAGCCAGCCCACCCCACAGGGAAGCAGAGTCAAAAGGAAGGAAGCATGGGCATGCTGGGAAGGGGGTGGAGGCAATAGCATGATGGGAGTAGTAGGCACAGATATTGCTCAGCCTCACAACTGGCCCATCAACACCACCCTGAACCATGCTCACATCACAGGGAGTGGATAAGGACACACAAGATGGCTGACACTGGCTACTGCTGTGGGGAGCACAAGGGCATGCTGGGAACTGCACACCAACCAACAGCAGGACACCACTGTCAGCCATCTTGCCATTGCCCTCACACCCACACACACTGAACTCCCCACAAAAGCAAGTAAGTATGGGAATGCTGGGAAGTGGGGTGGAGGCAATAGCATGATGGGAGTCACAGTCACAGACATAGCTCACCCCCACAACTGTCCCATCAACACCACCCTGAACCATGCTCACATCACAGGGAGTGGAGAAGGACTCACAAGATGGCTGACACTGGCTACTGCTGTGGGGAGCACAAGGCCCTGCTGGCAACTGTGCACCAACAAACAGCAGGACACCACTGACTGACATCCTGAGAGACAACTTCCACTCCCTGCAATGGAAGCACGTTCCATGGTGGGATATCTGGCTGGCTGGGTGGGAAGGAGGACTTGCAGCACTGACCATAGTCACAAGCACCTCCCCTCACACCCCCTCAACACAAACTCCACAGAACCCACCTGGTAGAATGCAATGCCTCCCATCCTAACTCAAGATCCCACAAAGAACCACCACCCTGGGTTATGTTGTGTGAAGCACAGGGACACTCTTGGGACTTTTAGCCAAACAACTGCCAGGACAACACTCCCAGCCATCCTGTCAGCACAGCCAGCCCACCCCACAGGGAAGCAGAGTCAAAAGGAAGGAAGCATGGGCATGCTGGGAAGGGGGTGGAGGCAATAGCATGATGGGAGTAGTAGGCACAGATATTGCTCAGCCTCACAACTGGCCCATCAACACCACCCTGAACCATGCTCACATCACAGGGAGTGGATAAGGACACACAAGATGGCTGACACTGGCTACTGCTGTGGGGAGCACAAGGGCATGCTGGGAACTGCACACCAACCAACAGCAGGACACCACTGTCAGCCATCTTGCCATTGCCCTCACACCCACACACACTGAACTCCCCACAAAAGCAAGTAAGTATGGGAATGCTGGGAAGTGGGGTGGAGGCAATAGCATGATGGGAGTCACAGTCACAGACATAGCTCACCCCCACAACTGTCCCATCAACACCACCCTGAACCATGCTCACATCACAGGGAGTGGAGAAGGACTCACAAGATGGCTGACACTGGCTACTGCTGTGGGGAGCACAAGGCCCTGCTGGCAACTGTGCACCAACAAACAGCAGGACACCACTGACTGACATCCTGAGAGACAACTTCCACTCCCTGCAATGCAAGCACAGTCCATGGTGGGATAACTGACTGGCTGGGTGGGAAGGAGGGCCGGCTGTCAACCAAATACAACCAATGCAGACCATGTTCACACCCCAACAAATACATAGAAATGCCCAAATAATGCAGGACAATGTGCCACACCAATATCAACCCCTGACTGTGACGACTTAGGACAATGCAATGTACAGGCCCGCACCCAGAGGCACAGTCACAACTGTCAGGTGTGTCAACCATTGATGCCTGCAGAAACATAACATACATTGTGTGTGTCTCCCAAAAACAGGTGATGATGGGGACACAGCAGCAGACGCTGAGGAGTCCCAGTCCCAGGCTCAAGAGGATGCGGAGCTCACTGGTGTCGTACAGCCTCTGCCCTCCTCGGACGAAGAAGACCAACCTGGCACATCCGGTGCAAGTCTACATGCAGCACCAGCAGGACCACCAGCTGCAGCACCAGCAGGACCACCAGCTGCACCCCCTGCACCCACCCCTCCAACGACTGTCACCACAAATACCATCCCTGCCGACATGGACAGAACAAGGAGCAACACCAGCACAGGGACCCTGGACCAACGTGGGGCCATGGACACCACCACCACCACCAACCCCCAAGGTGGACCAGGGTCATCTGTGCGTGCCACTGCACGCACTGCACATGTCGGCAGGGGTGGTGGGAGGGGTGGGAGACAGAGGTCGCTGCTTGCAGAGGTTGCTGGTGTGCATGATGACCCACAACTGGTACGCATAGCTGATGCGTACCAGTCCAGCACCGGAGATCTCAGCCAGGTAGTGGGGCTCCTCAGAGACATGAAACAGCAGCAGGCTGCCCATCATGCCCGCTTGGACTCTCACATGTCCCGCGTGGAGTCACACATGTCCCGCGTGGACTCACACATGTCCCGCGTGGAGTCCAAGTGGGATGCACTGCATGAGATGACGGCGGTGCACAGGGACATTTTACAATGCCTCCGCCAGATGAACAGCAACCAGTCCACACCTCCCTGTGTGCCAACAACATCTGGTGCTGAACAAACTGCAACTGCCACAGGGAGGGAGGATGACTCTGGCGGAGAGTCCCCTGCACCGCAGCAGCCTGTACTTGAGGGGCCCCCCAAAGAAGAGGGGTCGTCCGAGGAGGGGCAAGTGAGAGGCCGATGGCCAAGCGCAACTCCCAGGAAGCCTGAACCTGTTCTGGATGTTCACCTTTGTGCACAGACTGTTCACCCTGTTGACGGCAACACTACTCCCACACATTGCATGGGGAGTACAAGTTGGACCAATGTCTCAGACAACTGTGGCCCCGATACTGGGGATTTTGTCTACCAGGACTTTCAATTCACCTAGGAACTTCTGATTGCAAGATATATGTACAGCACTACCCATCCTATGCACTATTCACACAAATGTATCACAATAAACACACTAATACACCATACTTGCCTCTGTTGTGATTCCAACGTGGGTGCTGTTATGGGGATGATGAACTGCAAAATTACACTGTGTATGCGAACTGCAACAGCAAGTACAACACAGGCATGTGAGTAAAGGCAACGTGACACATATGAGGGAGACACACCACCAGGGCTACACAACACATACACACCTAGGCCATCTGACTCATTGCCTACACTGATGTTGCCAGGGAAGACGGTGCAATGCACAGACACCACACCCATTCCCAGTTGTAGTCAAGTAGCCCACAGGTGCAGTAAGCAAATGGCAGTCAAATGTGTGACCACAGACAACGCACATCACAAAGTGAAGCACAGGTTTATTACACAGTTGCAACATGTCGTAACCACTACAGATGCAAGGTAATCCCACCTGGCAGCGGGCACACAGTCAACAACTGTAGAAGGAAGGAAGTCCATGGGTGTGGCGCACATCACCTGTAGGGACACAACAGCTACCACCCTGGAAGTGCAATCACGTCGTCGGTGGACACAGTTGACCAAACGAATCTGAAAGTACCCTGTGAAGGACAGAAATGACACACAGTCAAAAGCAATGGAGAACAGGACAGAACAGCAAAACTCATGCACAATACATGTTACAAGATACCCACCCAGAACCAAGTTAGCATGTCAACACTGTTGGGGAGTACAGACCACCTGTAAGCACACATCGCTACACACATCCAGTCAAGTAGCCCATGGACACACTCCAACAGCACCAGAGCACCACCTACACATATCATGCCAACTCACATCATTGACATGACACCTCAGGATACTCACATTCAGCTAAAGAAGTTGGTGATGAGCTGTGTGCGGACATCACCCTCATCATCATCATCATCATCACTGGCATCGTGGTCCAGGCCAGGATCCTCCACAGGTGGCGGATGTTGGTCATTGTCATCCTGGATGAGAGGCAACTCCTTCCGCACTGCCAGGTTGTGGAGCATGCAGCAGACGATGATAATCTTGCACACTTTCGCAGGGGCATATGGGAGGGACCCTCCGGTCTTGTCCAGGCAGCGGAAGCGGCTCTTCAGGAGACCAAATGTCCGCTCAATCACTCTCCTGGTCCGACCATGTGCCTCATTGTAGCGCATCTGGGCTGGTGTCACAGGGTTCCTGAGGGGTGTCAGCAACCACGGCATGTTGGGGTATCCCGAGTCACCTACGGACAGACAAGTGCACATTAGCTGACTTGGAAAAGTGGGCGGAATACTACAGATCAGATCACACACAATGGCACAAAGTCAGTACACACCGACAAGCCAGGCACGCTGGTTCTGCATCTGTGCCATCATCCTGGGGATGCGACTACTCCTCATCACAAAGGCATCGTGTGCTGAACCAGGGAAACGGGCACACACGTGTGTGATGGTCATATCTGCAAGACACACCACCAGTGCATTGACCGAGTGGTAGTGCTTGCGGTTACGGTAGGCCTGCTCCTGGGCCTGTGGTGGTACCAAAGCCACATGTGTCCCATCAATGGAGCCAATGACATGCGGCATCCTCCCCAGGGCATAGAAGTCACTCTTCACGTCAGTGAGTCGTCGCAGTCTAGGGAAATAGATGTACCGGTTCAGGAATAGCAACATTGCCACCAAAACATCGCGGAGCACACGGCTCAACATGGTCTGTGACATCCCACCAGCAGTCGCCACAGTATGTTGGAAGGTACCGGTGGCAAAGAAGTGTAGGGCTGCCATCACCTTCACCTTGGGGGTCAGCGCTGTAGGATACGGCCGGCCAGGCTGCAAATGTGGGGCCAACTGCACTGCCAAATCCTCAATCAGCTGCCTGGTGAAGCGGTACCGTCGGATGCTGTCCCGTTCCACCATCGTTGCCAGGTCTGGGAATGGTCGATGGACAGCAGGAGCCCTGCAGTGCAGAGGAGAAGTAAGCAAGATTGTCAGTCAGCCCACATATGCGGCATTGAACACACTCAATATCCCAACATACATCATTATGAGGCACAACTACATGAAGTGTGCAGTTCCGTAAGGACATGTATGGTACATACATGGCCAACATCTGTCATCACGGTCCAACAAGTGGCATCAATAAGTCCCAGGTTGGCCCATTGGATATCATGAGGCCGTGTCACAGTTCCCATCTCCTGCTGCCGTGTCACAATCACCCCCCACAGTGACATGTGAGGACAGATGTGCCCCAGGCATCACAGCTCAACGACAGGTACATTCCCAGGGACCCTGTATTGCCACATGGACACTGGCATTACATGGAGTATCATGTATACACCACAGCAAAACAACTATGACCCCCACAGGTAGTGGTCCCACTTGCCACTGCAGGACAGACATGGACGTCTGTGACACACACACGCACAACATCAAAGTCCATGCACACACAACGTGGATGTGGAGACTGTCTCCCATTGTGCACATGAAATCAGAGACATTGTAAACACTACATGCACACAGACTGTGGAGGACCATCACTATTGTGCCACTGGGACACCCTGGCTCAAACATACCGTCCCACATGGGACTCACGGGGTATGTGACATGACATACACATACACCACCGTGAAATGTGACCATGGCACATGCACAGATATGAACAGTTGCACATCACAGTGGTCATGTACACGTAACACCCAGGATCCTGTCCCCATGAACACGTGCACAGCCTGGGGGTGGCTGCCCCCAGGTGACACCCACAGGACAACATGTACACCAACATACACACAATAGGAAATGCAGCCTTACATGCCTTATCATACAGTTTGGACAGGCTGTCGTGTTGTAGGTGTGCCCCTCACTCCCTGGGAGCTATCTGTGGCTGGCATATGTCCATCTGAGACAGGCATGGTGACATATGCCAGTCACTTGTACAGGGATGCGTTGAACAGCAATGGACCGATCGGTGCCCCCGGCCGGCCCATTGCATTCAATGTGTGCGGGTACGCGTTGTACCCCTGTACGCGTTGATCAGCAATGGACCGATCGGTGCCCCTGGCCGGCCCATTGCATTCAATGTGTGCGGGTACGCGTTGTACCCCTGTACGCGTTGTAACGCAATGGACCGATCGGTGCCCCCGGCCGGCCCATTGCATTCAATGTGTGCGGGTACGCGTTGTACCCCTGTACGCGTTGTACCGCAATGGACCGATCGGTGCCCCGGCCGGCCCATTGCATTCAATGTGCGCGGTACGCGTTGTACCCCTGTACGCTGTTGATCAGCAATGGACCGATCGGTGCCCCCGGCCGGCCCATTGCATTCAATGTGTGCGGGTACGCGTTGTACCCCTGTACGCGTTGTAACGCAATGGACCGATCGGTGCCCCCGGCCGGCCCATTGCATTCAATGTGTGCGGGTACGCGTTGTATCCCTGTACGCAGTTGGATCAGCAATGGACCGATCGGTGCCTCCGGCCGGCCCATTGCATTCAATGTGTGCGGGTACGCGTTGTACCCCTGTACGCGTTGTACCGCAATGGACCGATCGGTGCCCTGGCCGCCCATTGCATTCAATGTGTGCGGGTACGCGTTGTACCCCTGTACGCGTTGATCAGCAATGGACCGATCGGTGCCCCGGCCGGCCCATTGCATTCAATGTGTGCGGGTACGCGTTGTACCCCTGTACGCGTTGTACCGCAATGGACCGATCGGTGCCCCGGCCGGCCCATTGCATTCAATGTGTGCGGGTACGCGTTGTACCCCTGTACGCGTTGTATCAGCAATGGACCGATCGGTGCCCCGGCCGGCCCATTGCATTCAATGTGTGCGGGTACGCGTTGTACCCCTGTACGCGTTGATCAGCAATGGACCGATCGGTGCTCCCGGCCGGCCCATTGCATTCAATGTGTGCGGGTACGCGTTGTACCCTGTACTCGTTGTAACGCAATGGACCGATCGGTGCCCCGCCGGCCCATTGCATTCAATGTGTGCGGTACGCGTTGTACTCCTGTACGCGTTGTACCAGCAATGGACCGATCGGTGCCCCGGCCGGACCATTGCATTCAATGTGCGAGTGCAGCGTTGTACTCCTGTACGCGTTGTACGCGAATGGACCGATCGGTGCCCCGGCCGGCCCATTGCATTCAATGTGTGCGGGTACGCGTTGTACCCCTGTACGTGTTGATCAGCAATGGACCGATCGGTGCCCCGGCCGGCCCATTGCATTCAATGTGTGCGGGTACGCATTGTACCCCTGTACGCGTTGTAACGCAATGGACCGATCGGTGCGCACCCATTGACAATGGTCTTGCCTGGCAACGGACCCGTTGTAAATTCGAACGAGTCGGTTGCTGGAAATTCAGTTGGTCACCCACAACAATGTTGCAAAATCATGTATGTCATGAAGTTGAAGATTTGAAGGATGCTGTGGGCGTGTATTGGTGCTGCTATTCCATGGATTGGCCAGATTCAGAAGATCCTGTCCCCATGAACACGTGCACAGCCTGGGGGTGGCTGCCCCCAGGTGACACCCACAGGACAACATGTACACCAACATACACACACATGGGAAATGCAGCCTTACATGCCTTATCATACAGTTTGGACAGGCTGTCGTGTTGTAGGTGTGCCCCTCACTCCCTGGGAGCTATCTGTGGCTGGCATATGTCCATCTGAGACAGGCATGGTGACATATGCCAGTCACTTGTACAGGGATGCGCTTGAACAGCAATGGACCGATCGGTGCCCCCGGCCGGCCCATTGCATTCAATGTGTGCGGGTACGCGTTGTACCCCTGTACGCGTTGATCAGCAATGGACCGATCGGTGCCCCCGGCCGGCCCATTGCATTCAATGTGTGCGGGTACGCGTTGTACCCCTGTACGCGTTGTACCGCAATGGACCGATCGGTGCCCCCGGCCGGCCCATTGCATTCAATGTGTGCGGGTACGCGTTGTATCCCTGTACGTGTTGTACCGCAATGGACCGATCGGTGCCCCCGGCCGGCCCATTGCATTCAATGTGTGCGGGTACGCGTTGTACCCTGTACGCTGTTGATCAGCAATGGACCGATCGGTGCCCCCGGCCGGCCCATTGCATTCAATGTGTGCGGGTACGCGTTGTACCCCTGTCGCAGCGTTATACGCAATGGACCGATCGGTGCCCCGGCCGGCCCATTGCATTCAATGTGTGCGGGTACGCATTGTATCCCTGTACGCGTTGTACCAGCAATGGACCGATCGGTGCCCCGGCCGGCCCATTGCATTCAATGTGTGCGGGTACGCGTTGTACCCCTGTACGTCGTAGATCGCAATGGACCGATCGGTGCCCCCGGCCGGCCCATTGCATTCAATGTGTGCGGTACGCGTTGTACCCCTGTACGCTGTGGATCAGCAATGGACCGATCGGGTGCCCCAGGCCGGCCCATTGCATTCATTGTGTGCGGGTACGCCGTTGTACCCCTGTACGCGTGGTACCGCAATGGACCGATCGGTGCCCCCGGCCGGCCCATTGCATTCAATGTGTGCGGGTACGCGTTGTACCCCTGTACGCATTGTAATCAGCAATGGACCGATCGGTGCCCCCGGCCGGCCCATTGCATTCAATGTGTGCGGGTACGCGTTGTACCCCTGTACGCAGTTGATCAGCAATGGACCGACCGGTGCCCCGGCCGCCCATTGCATTCAATGTGTGCGGGTACGCGTTGTACCCCTGTACGCTGTAATCGCAATGGACCGATCGGTGCCCCCGGCCGGCCCATTGCATTCAATGTGTGCGGGTACGCGTTGTACCCCTGTACGCGTTGTACCGCAATGGACCGATCGGTGCCCCCGGCCGGCCCATTGCATTCAATGTGTGCGGGTACGCGTTGTACCCCTGTACGCGTTGTAACGCAATGGACCGATCGGTGCCCCCGGCCGGCCCATTGCATTCAATGTGTGCGGGTACGCGTTGTACCCCTGTACGCGTTGATCAGCAATGGACCGATCGGTGCCCTCGGCCGGCCCATTGCATTCAATGTGTGCGGTACGCATTGTACCTCTGTACGCGTTGTACCGCAATGGACCGATCGGTGCGCACCCATTGACAATGGCCTTGCCTGGCAACGGACGCGTTTCGAAATTCGAACGAGTCGGTTGCTGGAAATTCAGTTGGTCACCCACAACAATGTTGCAAAATCATGTATGTCATGAAGTTGAAGATTTGAAGGATGCTGTGGGCGTGTATTGGTGCTGCTATTCCATGGATTGGCCAGATTCAGAAGATGCAAACGACTTGGACCTATCACTTTGGACACAAGGGACAGTATCTGCCTCTCCAGCACATATATATTGCTGGCTGTTCCCCTGAGAGCTCACTTGCCTGCACTACATGCTCCAGGACGACATCTGCCACTGCACTGCTGCTGTCTCTGCCCCTCTGGACCCTGCAATGGCACGTACTGTGGAGAGAGCCCCAGCCTTCAGCCTTGAGGAGAACCAGGCCCTGCTGGACAGCCTACTTCCACAGTACAGCAAGCTGTATGGGACACCAGGGGAGCAGGTGAGTGTTCTGTGCACTGCCTTTCTGAATGTGCATTTTGTCTGACTAGCAAGGCTGAAAGTCTGCACGCCACTGGCTAGCAGGCTCACTGAGTAGTTGTCACCCCCCATAGTGTGTAGTGACATGCACTGGACAGGTATGGTGCAGTGACAGTGCATTTGAACAAGGTTTTACTTCCCATGCAATGATACCATGTAGTGACGTCTGGCAAACTGTCCATGGGCAGCGTTGCACTGCCTGTGTACATCATGTGCCCCTGTGAATGAGACATGTATATACAACTGTGTCATGCACGGATATGTTGCATGTGTAGTAATGGCCTTTTCACGTTGTCATCCTGACAGGTTAATGCCCATCGGAAGCAGGAGATCTGGAAGGACATCGTCCGGGCTGTCCGGTCCGTGGGGGTCTACAAGCGCCGGATCCGCAACTGCCAGAAGAGGTGGCAGGACCTTCGGGGCTGGACCCGGAGGATTGCACGGGTCCAGCTGAAGCTGTCGCCTCCTCGCAGGAGGGGCGGAACACGGACCCTGACCCCCACATGCTCCAGATCCTGGCGGTGGTGTTTCCAGACCTGGATGGGCAGCTGAAGGCCAGACAGCAGCAAGGAGGGGGTGAGTCAAAGACTGCACTGTGAACTCTGTATTACATGCTATGTGCCCTCCTCTGGCCTGGTTCAACTGCCACAGTACAGCAGTCATGTTGTCCAGGAGCCATGTCCCTCTATTGTGCACTGCCCACTCCTCATCTGATACCCAGGTGTGGCCCTTACATTCAGGGAATTGTGTCACTTGGGACTGTGTCCTTGCAGTTTGCTTCACTAAAGGTGGGGGACAGCATCTGTTTCCCTAACTCTGTTGTGGGCATCATGGGTGGGTCCATTGTTCACACAACGCCTGTGTTCGGACATGTAATCTGCGTGTTGCTTTGATATGCGGTCCACTTGCTGAGCTGAGCCACCACATGTGCCTGGGGTATGTGGCACACACCCATGCAGCGGGTGGGAACAATGTTTGGGCCCCAGGAGTGTGCAGATTACGTGTGTCACACATACATAGCCAGCTATCCACTGTCCAGGGCTCATCCCTCATTCATGTGGGGCAGGACAGTCATGCCTACTCCAGGCCATGCAATGCACTCTGTACTCCCACTCCCGTGTATCAGCTGACACATTGTGCGCAGTGATTTGACCCCTCAGGTGTCTGCCTCTGTGTCAGTGTGCTGTGGATTTGTTGCCAGGACTGCTGGGGTGTTTCTCGGTAGGGGCTCAGCATGCCACTGGAGATGTGACCATAGGAGACGATACTTGTGTGTCACATAGGTGTTTGATCAGCTGCCCGTGCAGACTGGGGTATGCGAATGTGAAGTTCAGGCAGCTGTTCCCCATTCACAGCAGATTGTGAGGGGCTCAGGTTCAGAGGGTAGTGTCACAGGTCTCCCATATGTCCAATCGGTATGACCTGGACAGATGAGGGTTAAGATGATGTGTTGTGTGGGGATGTACATGTGCACTTGTGCAGCTCCAGGACTTGCATTCCCCATGACCTACTATTGTGACACAGTGCAGAGTGTTGTTGTCTGGCTGCCAAGTCATACATCACTGAGACAGTGATGTATGACTTAGCAGTCATGCCTCCGCCATGGCATGTGTCTACTTATTGGTGATCCTGCAGGGGAGTGACATGTGCTACATGCACACCATTGTGGCGATGGCTATCAGGACATGGGTGCATCATGGTGTCTGTCGCTGGTATGCATCACATGCATATCCTATTTGACTCTGGGCGTCCCTTTCATCCGGAAACCTGTACTGACTCAGTGGCAAGAGTTGTGATGTGTGCATGTCCACATGCTACACCGTGTCCTCTGCACTGTCCAACTACTGTGTAGTTGGTGCATGTGTCCACACTGGGGTGTTGCTATCCAACAGACACCAGACAGATGGGTGCAAGGCCATGTGGGATGTGAGTGCCATGGTTGGCATCAGACTGACAATTGGCTTCTCCTGTTCAGTTAGGGCACTTTTAGCAATGTACAACTAATGATGCCAGGGCTTGCTCTGTAATGTGCTGTGCTCACAGTGGTGTGTGCGTTTGGTGCAGGTGACTGATGTCTGTCTGTTTCCCCATTGTTTGCAGATACATCCACGGCCACGGAAGGGGACAGCTCCACGGACCAGGAGGAGCCGGAGAGCCAGACTGGGTCAGCAGCCGAGGAGTGGTCGGAGGGACCCAGTGGCACGGAGGGCGAGGGAGCCACACCGAGGAGTCCTCAGCACCATCCACCTCAGCTGAGGACCAGAGCAACTCGGAGGATGACTCCCTTATGGAGGCGGGTGTCAGCAGCCACCACACCCCAGCTAGTGTTGCTGTCCCCGCCACCACCAGCACCACCACCGCCCTCCCATCGGCTCCCATTCCCCAGGTCCGTGGAGGCTCCCATGTTCGGGAGCGTGTCTCCTTTGGGCCAGGCACCGCACCCCCTGCCCCTGTGTCCCCTGCTGCCCTGAGTGAGGAGTCTGTGTACCTCCTTCGCCAGCTCCATGTAGGGCAGACAGCCATGCTGAGTGTCCTCCATGCGCACACCGCTCTGTTGACTCAGCTGGTGTCGTTCATGGAGGGCATCTCATCGGGCATGTCTGACCTACAGAGGGGCAATAGGTCCATGGACTCCTCCCTGACGGCAGCAGTGTCCCTCCTCAGACAGTCCCTCACCCCTCCTGCCTCTGCTCCATCCACACTCCCCAGCACCTTACCCGTCCCAAGCACACACACACCGGCACAGGCACACACCAGCACACACACATCCAGCACACAGACACACACGCCACAAACAAAACGCACACGCACGCACAGTCAGGGGACTGAAACCAGACTCACAGGGGATGGGGCCCTGGAACACACACACGCATCCACGAGCACTGCGCAGTCCTCAGTTGCCTCTCCCTCCAAAACACCCTCCCTTGCCTCACCTGCAACCCCAAAGACCCAGCGGCTCTTCCTCAGTGACCTCGGCCTCTTCCCCTCCGATCCAGCTGATACAGCATTCAGGGGGAAGAGGAAGCCCACCCACACGGAGCAGAGTGCCCCTCGCCCCCGGACACCCTTCCCCAGGCGCAGACAGACTGAGGCCCCCACCCGCAAGTCCCCCCGGAGTCGTAAGAGCAAGACCCCGCCGCCGCCCTGCAGCTCAGGCACCAGGTCTCCTTCCTCCATCCCTCAGGCCCCCACTCCACAGGTGCCCCCACCACACCCTGCCCCAGGTTCCCCCACCCACAGATATACCATCCCCAAGAGGATCCGGCCTTCTCCCCTGCCACTTGCTCTCCCGGCACCACACCCCCGCTGCGCTTGTCTGTGCCACTGATGTGGTGAGGGTGTCCTCCCCTCTGTCCAGCCCACCTTGCCTGTTCCCCATTCTCCTCCCCTGGTGGTAGGCACTGCAGTGGAGTCCACTACCACCCTGTCTGACTTGGGCACTGCAGTGGCGGACCTGTCCACTCCATCTGCAGGGTCCACTGCAGTCGTGCCGGCACCCACAACATCTGAGTCATGCCCCCCAGTTGTGCCGGCACACACCATGTCAGACACCTCCACTGCAGTTGTCAGTGGCTCTCCAGCACCCACCACCCCTTCCCTGCTTCCTCCTGGTGAGCCCTGATCCTGTCCCTGCGGTGCCTGGCCTGCCCCCCGGTTGCCCCTCCTAGTGGATTGTCCCTGGTTTTGTGCAGGCATGCGTAGGGTGACATCTGCCACTGTCACCCTGTTTGGACTTTGACAATGGACTGGCCATTGGCCTTTGTGTTTTTTCTGGACTTTGTTTTCATTACACACATATGCTGAATAAAGCAACTTTCTGTTCTCTAGTGCTTATGCTTCTGATGTACATGTTGTTGATGATGCTAACCATGCCCTTGCTGCAGTGATGGTGATATTTGGTCTCATGATAATGAAGTGTTACTGTGCAGGAACCCATGTGGTCCAGGGGAATGTGTCCTATCCTGTGGTGTATCCATGTCATCCATAGCAGCATCTGAGGGTGTCATGTGTTCAGTATTTGGCAATGGGATTTCCTACTTAGATTAGCTATTTCACATCTGTGGCTTCCACCCCTGCACATCTGTTGTGCCTGCCATTGTTCAATTCGTCTACTTCCCTGACCGTGTGGCCATCTCCACTGGACATGCAGGTTTGGGCATCAATGGGGAAGGACTCATCTGTGTTGTCAGTGCAACATTGCTATACAAGTGTGTTGGATCTGTGCTGATGATTACGTTGGCACTTCCATGACCAGGCTGATGTGACGGGAGCCCTCATTTGGTGCTAATTGTTGATTGTGTGACCAAGTGCTCAGCTGACATGATGGGGCCCTACTGAGGCAACATATGGCACAGCTTTCCTCACACAGGAGTGGAGTCCCCTCATGGCAGTGTGTACTCCTGTGACATTGCCTGCGCCCAAGGTGTGTGTTGTATGTGCATGTCTGTGTGTTCACTTCCGTTTAGCTGTGCATGCTGTGATCCCTAGTGTTGTACCTGTTTGTGATGCTTGCTGAGTTGACCTATGTTCCCCCAAAGTCTTCTCCCTGGGTTCTCTGTGATGTGGGTGCATGGCACATTACTGGTCATCAGGGTGTCACCCATAGGTGTGTTTGCTGTCAGGGCTGAGTTTGTGTGCAGACGCAGATGGGTCACAGTCAGGTTTCCCCTTGGCACTTGTTGTTTGCCCCTGTCATGTGATTTCCAGTTTGTGTTATCTTTCAGTGATTGTGACACGTTGTGTGTGTGACTGCTGGCACTCCTCAGGGTCCGGGCTGCAATGTTGGTTGTTGTCTATGTGTGTTCTTTGTGGGTGACCTTGGCTTCTTCATTGGTGTGTGACTGTGGCTGGGATCCCATTGGTTGGTGTGGTATTGCCGTCATGTCCATGTACAGCGTAGTGTGCAGTGTGTCAGACATTCAGGAGTCTTGTTGAGTGGCCATGTGTGATGTGTTTCTGCACCTTGGTTCCCACCCACCACCCTGGAATAGTCATGGGTGCATGTGCAATGTCACCAGTGCATGTGTGCTTCACTGCTGCACATTGTTGGAGGTCGAGGGGTGTGGTGTTGAGTGTGTGCAGATGAGAGTTGTTGCCCGGCTAGGCCCCTGCCTCCATGTTGGCCTTGGCTTACTGGCCATGCTGATTGATTTGTGCTTGTGTAGGTGTGATGGTAGTTTGTTGCTCAGGACACATGACTGTGGTTCACAGTGTGAACGACATTTAGCTTTGTCATCACAGTGGGATTGTAATGCAGCCCAGGGTCACCACATTGTGGGGGCCCTGGGGGTAGTGCTGTGGTGTGTCTGTGTCTTGCTGTGTCAGTTGCTGTTCCTACGTGCCTGTGTGACATGTGTGATTTGTGCTCCCTCTCATCTGACAATGCCTGCTTGCCCACATAGGGGATTTGGATCCATGAGTTACCTTTGTGTGGCACTGTATGCACATCTGTATGATTGGTATTCAGGTCTCCTCATGTGTTGTGTGGTTGCCTGGGGACACTGGCACCCCCTCACCTGTTGTGTATGATGTGCAGTGTGGGTCTGCCTGTTTGTGTTTGTGCATCTGCACCACTGCATTGGCATATCTTGGGTGTGCCATTGGCTGTATGTAGTTTGGTGGCTTTCCCCTGCTGTCCCTGGGACTCCTAGGTCATCGGTCAGCACAATGATCATGGTTTGTGTGTCCCATTGCTGCCATGGTATGGTATCTGTTCACCTCACATCTACAGTCTCCACAAGGGTATCTGCATTTGTGTGCCCATTGGTGCAAATATGTGGGTCTGCATTCTGATGGTCACTTCTGTCATTGTGTCATTGATGAATGTTGACAGTGTCAGCCCCCATGGGTGTTGTTTGTCTGCACATGGCCAAAGGTATGTCTTATTTGCACTGCAGTATTTGGCTCCCCCAATTTATGTTGCAATGGGACACATGCACTACTTTGCCACTGATGTGTTTTTTGTTCTGTGACCAGGAATCATCCATGCAGTTTGGCAGTTGCAGCTCTTTCTTTGTCAACACTTACCTTTTGGTCACTGTGATGATGGGGTTTGGACCCCATTGCCACAATGTTCAAAATGTGCTTCAGCTATGGACCCCACACTTACCTTTTGGTCACTGTGGTGATGGGGCGTTAGACCCCATTGCCACAATGTTCAAAATGTGCTTCAGCTATGGACCCCACACTTACATTTTGGTCACTGTGGTGATGGGGCGTTAGACCCCATTGCCACAATGTTCAAAATGTGCTTCAGCCATGGACCCCACACTTACCTTTTGGTCACTGTGGTGATGGGGCGTTAGACCCCATTGCCACAATGTTCAAAATGTGCTTCAGCTATGGACCCTACACTTACATTTTGGTCACTGTGATGATGGGGGTTTGGACCCCATTGCCACAATGTTCAAAATGTGCTTCAGCTATGGACCCCACACTTACATTTTGGTCACTGTGATGATGGGGGTTTGGACCCCATTGCCACACTGTTCAAAATGTGCTTCAGCTATGGACCCCACACTTACCTTTTGGTCACTGTGATGATGGGGGTTTGGACCCCATTGCCACAATGGTCATGGCCTGCTTGCATTGTGGGGGCCACACACATATATGTGTGGCACATGTGCTAGGGGGTCACATTGTATGTTCAAAGTCATGTTCAGTGTTGTAGGCATTTGACACAGTCTACACACGCTTGTCATGGTGTTGGGGGATGTCTTTTCTTGCATTCCCTAGGTTGTGGTGTGCTGGTTGTGTCATGCATTGTCCATCCTATGAGTGGGGGTGGTGTTGGTGGTAGGCATCCAGCCCCCCATGGGTGGAGGTGGTAGTAGTGACAGGCATCCAGCCCCCTGGGTAAGGGTGGTAGTAGTGGTAGGCATCCAGCCCCCCTGGCTAAGGGTGGCAGTAGTGGTAGGCATCCAGCCCCCCTGGGTGAGGGTGGTAGTAGTGGTAGGCATCCAGCCCCCCTGGGTGAGGGTGGTAGTAGTGGTAGGCATCCAGCCCCCCTGGGTGAGGGTGGTAGTAGTGGTAGGCATCTGGCACCCCCTGGCTAAGGGTGGTAGTAGTGGTAGGCATCCAGCCCCCTGGGTAAGGGTGGTAGTGGTGGTGGGCATCTGGCACCCCCTGGCTAAGGGTGGTAGTAGTGGTAGGCATCCAGCCCCCTGGGTGAGGGTGGTAGTAGTGGTAGGCATCCAGCCCCCTGGCTAAGGGTGGTAGTAGTGGTAGGCATCTGGCACCCCCATGGCTAAGGGTGGTAGTGGTGGTGGGCATCTGGCACCACCCTGGCTAAGGGTGGTAGTAGTGGTAGGCATCAAGCCCCCCCTGGGTGATGGTGGTAGTAGTGGTAGGCATCTGGCACCCCCTGGCTAAGGGTGGTAGTGGTGGTAGGCATCTGGCACCCCCCTGGCTAAGGGTACTAGTAGTGGTAGGCATCCAGCCCCCTGGCTAAGGGTGGTAGTGGTGGTAGGCATCTGGCACCCCCTGGCTAAGGGTGGTAGTAGTGGTAGGCATCTGGCACCCCCTGGGTGAGGGTGGTAGTAGTGGTAGGCATCCAGCCCCCTGGCTAAGGGTGGTAGTAGTGGTAGGCATCTGGCACCCCCTGGCTAAGGGTGGTAGTAGTGGTAGGCATCCAGCCCCCCTGGGTGAGGGTGGTAGTAGTGGTAGGCATCTGGCACCCCTGGCTAAGGGTGGTAGTGGTGGTAGGCATCTGGCACCCCCTGGCTAAGGGTGGTAGTAGTGGTAGGCATCCAGCCCCCTGGGTAAGGGTGGTAGTGGTGGTAGGCATCTGGCACCCCTGGCTAAGGGTGGTAGTAGTGGTAGGCATCTGGCACCCCCTGGGTGAGGGTGGTAGTAGTGGTAGGCATCCAGCCCCCCTGGCTAAGGGTGGTAGTAGTGGTAGGCATCTGGCACCCCATGGCTAAGGGTGGTAGTGGTGGTGGGCATCTGGCACCCCCTGGCTAAGGGTGGTAGTGGTGGTTGGCATCCAGCCCCCTGGCTTAGGGTGGTAGTAGTGGTAGGCATCCAGCCCCCCTGGGTGAGGGTGGTAGTAGTGGTAGGCATCCAGCCCCCTGGGTGAGGGTGGTAGTAGTGGTAGGCATCTGGCACCCCCTGGCTAAGGGTGGTAGTAGTGGTAGGCATCCAGCCCCCTGGGTAAGGGTGGTAGTGGTGAGGCATCTGGCACCCCATGGCTAAGGGTGGTAGTAGTGGTAGGCATCTGGCACCCCTGGGTGAGGGTGGTAGTAGTGGTAGGCATCCAGCCCCCTGGCTAAGGGTGGTAGTGGTGGTGGGCATCTGGCACCCCCTGGCTAAGGGTGGTAGTGGTGGTTGGCATCCAGCCCCCTGGCTTAGGGTGGTAGTAGTGGTAGGCATCCAGCCCCCTGGGTGAGGGTGGTAGTAGTGGTAGGCATCCAGCCCCCTGGCTAAGGGTGGTAGTAGTGGTAGGCATCTGGCACCCCCATGGCTAAGGGTGGTAGTGGTGGTGGGCATCTGGCACCCCCTGGCTAAGGGTGGTAGTAGTGGTAGGCATCCAGCCCCCCTGGGTGAGGGTGGTAGTAGTGGTAGGCATCCAGCCCCCCTGGGTGAGGGTGGTAGTAGTTGTAGGCATCCAGCCCCCCTGGCTAAGGGTGGTAGTAGTGGTAGGCATCTGGCACCCCCATGGCTAAGGGTGGTAGTGGTGGTGGGCATCTGGCACCCCCTGGCTAAGGGTGGTAGTTGTGGTTGGCATCCAGCCCCCTGGCTTAGGGTGGTAGTAGTGGTAGGCATCCAGCCCCCTGGGTGAGGGTGGTA
The DNA here is from genome assembly GCA_963921515.1 of Calotriton arnoldi. NCBI lineage: Eukaryota > Metazoa > Chordata > Amphibia > Caudata > Salamandridae > Calotriton > Calotriton arnoldi. The sequence continues at coordinate 105,814 of CAWUFW010014225.1, read as the reverse complement.
GTAGTGGTAGGCATCCAGCCCCCCTGGCTAAGGGTGGTAGTAGTGGTAGGCATCTGGCACCCCCATGGCTAAGGGTGGTAGTGGTGGTGGGCATCTGGCACCCCCTGGCTAAGGGTGGTAGTTGTGGTAGGCATCCAGCCCCCTGGCTTAGGGGTAGTAGTGGTAGGCATCCAGCCCCCCTGGGTGAGGGTGGTAGTAGTGGTAGGCATCCAGCCCCCCTGGCTAAGGGTGGTAGTAGTGGTAGGCATCTGGCACCCCCATGGCTAAGGGTGGTAGTAGTGGTAGGCATCTGGCACCCCCATGGCTAAGGGTGGTAGTGGTGGTGGGTATCTGGCACCACCCTGGCTAAGGGTGGTAGTGGTGGTTGGCATCCAGCCCCCTGGCTTAGGGTGGTAGTAGTGGTAGGCATCTGGCAGCCCCTGGCTAGGGGTGGTAGTAGTGGTAGGCATCCAGCCCCCCTGGGTAAGGGTGGTAGTAGTGGTAGGCATCTGGCACCCCCTGGCTAAGGATGGTAGTAGTGGTAGGCATCCAGCCCCCTGGGTAAGGGTGGTAGTGGTGGTGGGCATCTGGCACCCCCTGGCTAAGGGTGGTAGTGGTGGTTGGCATCCGGCCCCCTGGGTAAGGGTGGTGGTGCGCATTCAGGCCCCTGTGTGCATATGTGGCATTGGTGATGGGCATCCCGCCCCTATGGTGCTGCTGTTGCTGGTGTAAGTAAATTCTGCATCCCTCTGTGTGTGTGTGATGTGTCGTGTATGTGTTGTATGTGTTTTGTGGTTGGTGTCTGACTTACCTTCTGCGCCGTACGCGTCCGTGCCTGTTCCGGTAGTAAATGTAGAATATTGGTATGATCGGGACGAAGGGATTCATGGTTGGTTCGTGTCGTTCGTCCTTCTCGTTGCTTCGCGTCGTCCCTCGCCGCTTCGCGCCGTCCTCGTCGCTGGCTTGTTCGCCTCGTAGCCGTGGATTGTGTTGTGGCACGAATCGGAGCTTATGTGCGCCTCTCCCGGATGCTTTGACGTGCCGTGCGTAGCGACGGGTTCGGCGCGTACGGGAAGCGCATCGTACTTGTTCGGCCGGACGGAGCTGCATTTTCCCTTCCGTGCGACTCGATTCTGCGTTTCCGGATTCGCCTCGGTCGGAGAACAGGACCTGGATTGGGTGAGTACGACTCGGCCGGATTCTGTGCTGTTGTGCGCATCGTACTTACTCGTTCGGTCTGCTGTACGGATCGGTCGGGAAACAGGCATTCGCATGGCTTTTTTCCCGACCGAATGGTATTGGGTGCGCCTCCGACCGAGATCGGAATCGGCCCCTATATATTTTTTCGATATTTTTGTACTTACCATTATGAAGATAGGATGTCGCTATTTTTGACATCGATATTTATGTCCCGATATTTTGGGAACACGATATTTTGTCTCTCGATATTTTGTCAATGATCCAACTGTTCAGTTATATGTTCTATTTGCTATCATATTATACAACACAATATTCATCCAATGTCTATGATTTCTGTATACCTCTCAAAACAGTCTACGACCCTTATAGACTGTATCTGCTTTTCCAAATATTGTTGGGGTTATTCTTTAAATTAGATTTCTTAATTTACTTATGCACTAAAGAAAGAAACAAGAAAAATTTGCTTTTACACTACAACCAGTTCGTTCACATGTACTAGCTATCACAGGATTAAATATTATTGCTTACTGTCTTTAACCAATGTCCTGATTCAATTAGAATTCCTGTTTTCAAAAGATCACAAGCGTTACATGCCAAAAGAATAGTTCTGGTCCGTGGATTAATGTTCATTCACAAAAGTTCTCTTATGCATAAGATTTGAAGTTAAAAAGTACCTGATTGTTCTTGGGACTGCATCAGCAAGACGCGAATGCAGAAAGAAATACCTTTGTTTTACTTTGTCCTTTTTCTTTTTCCTTACAGCTCTCGAGGGAAACCGGAAATGATGCGGGACTCCGGAAGGTTGTCCAGGCAACCGAAGTCAGCAAAGGCAGGAACTTCGAGACGTCCGGGAGGGGAAGACGAAGCCAGGAACTGAAGCCGAAGATGAGAGGAGCCGAAGACCTTCACACGCTGGAATGCAGGTAAGCGGAAGAAACAACGAGGCCAAGCGTTTCTGCTAGAGAGACGTTCCATTTTATAGCTCTGGGACGGGTGGGGTTTACTTGTGCAGGATGTATGACTCATCATCAACTGACAGAGTGCTGCACATGGAAAACGGGTGTGGCAGCACATGTGGAGAGAACTTGAAGGCCTTAGTCATGCTTACAAATAATTATTTGACACATATTACTCATGCAGGGTGTATGACTAATCATCAACTGGCAGAGTACTGCACATGGCAAATGGGTGTGGCAGCACACATGGAGAAAACCTGAAGGTCTTAATCATGTTTACAAATAGTTATTTAACACATGAACAATCTGTTTTACTGTACACAAGACTTTAGTCATGCTCATAATTCGTTTCCAATACACCAATGTTATTTAAGCATATAAAAGAAAAGAAAACAAACAAAACTACATGTCCACTTTCTAATGTTTTACACAACTTCAAGGCGTATGTGTCTGACCATAACCTCAACTCAAAGGTCTTTCTTCCTGTCATTCTGTGGTTCCAGAATTGGTTAAGCTTCGTGCGTAATTCCTAACAGTGTTCTAGAAGGTTCACAAGGATATTATGATTGACAGCGTTGAACGCTGCTTGCAGGTCAAGTAGGATAAGGAGGCAAGATTCATTTTGGTTGAGTGAGTGAAGGGCATCATCAACAATGTGGACCAGGGCAGTTTCAGTGCTACTACTCAGTCTAAAGCTAGAATGACATTGATTGAGGAGTTGGAATTTCTCAATGTGATCCTGAAGCTGTAAGTGCACACATGTTTCCTAAGAGTTTGGCTAAGTTTAGGATGTTGGAAATAGGGTGGTAATTGTTGCGGTGAGACTGGTCAGAGTAGGGTTTTTTAGGATAGGGGCAACCTAATCACTTTTGAGGGAGTTGGGTAAGGAGCCTTCGGTGAGGGAGGCATTGATTATCATAGTCGATAGTGGGAGTAGGAAATGGATAGGCTTGTTGAGGAATTTGGAGGGAATGGGGTAGTTGAAGTGGTTGGAGTATTTAAGAGAGGTCAATAGATTTAGGATATCATTTTTATCAAAGGTTTTAAAGCTAGACCAGGTGGAGTTATTTTTAGGTGAGTGTGGGGGGTTTCTCGGGCATCCTTCCTGATTGTGAGGGGTGGAGTGTAGGGGGGTTCAGATGGTAGGAGTTGCATAGCGTTCTGGATATTGTAGGTGATTAGCATGGTTTTCTGAGCATAGAAGGAGGTGAATGTCTTGCTTTTAAGTAGTGTTTTGTTGTTTGAGGAAGGTGGATCTCTTTTGCGGTTCATCTGGTTTTTGATAACTTTGAACAGTTTTTTAGGTCCATTAGTTGCTGTGTCTAGTTGATTTTGGAAGAATGCTGCTTTGGAGTTCCTGATGTGCCTACAGTAGGTGCTGTGTCTTTGTCGTAGATGTTTGAGGTTGGATAGTGAGGGATTATGTCTCCATGTTCTTTCTGTGTGTCTGAGGTGTCAGCATTCCTAATTAAGGTTACAATAGATCCAGGGATTGGATCGTTTGGTCTGGATACTTTTCAGTTGTTTGGGTGCAAGGTATCCATGATTTTTTGCAAGGAATTGATGTAGAGCTCAGTGAGGTCATGAGCGTTATCTAATGAGGGGGTTGAGATCTAGATGTCATTACTAAGTGCCAACATAGTTAATGGGTTAATGTTGCAGGTGTATCGGACCCAGTGTTTGGCTTTCACAGCTTGGCCCTTAGAGATCCTTGCCCTTTCTGAGATGAGGAAAGTGATGCAGTGGTTGTCAGTCCTGTCGCAAGGTAGGATGGATTCAATTTGTATGGTATTCTCTTTTGCTGCAATTAATTCAAAGGTGGCCCCTTTGCTATGGGTTGGACTGCTGCAGGCTTAGTTATGGTTATGGTCCTAGAGGAAGGATTTAAAACTGTTCACGAGAGGGTGACTGGAATTGTTCCAATGAATGTTGAAGTCATCAGTTGTTGTGTTTTTCATTGTTAGAGGAGATAATCTCCATGATCTGTTCGATGAACGTGTGGTTTTTCTCCGGGCAGATGGTGAACATGTGATGAGAGCATCTTGATTTGTCATTGGTGGTGATGTTGATCCTAAGGTATTCGCAGGAGGGCAGTGAGAGAGTGTGTGATTGTTTCAAAGACAGTGTAGACCTGTACATACATGCTAGGCCGCCCCCAGAACGGCCTAAACAGTCTAGTCTCATCAGGATGTTTATAAAATGTTACTCTATTTTTAAATTCAGTTTGGGATTTTTAATTTTTTGGCATTTCCACTTATTGTTTTGGTACTGCATAAATACTTAATAAATTGCCCTAAGTTAAGCCTGCTCCATAGTTGCAAGGAAGTGATCTCAGGTTAATTTAGTGACTTGGAGAGTTCACCCTGACAATGGTTGTGATACTTCCTTGAATTAACCAAACACAAGGTGATGATGGATGGAGCACTGAAACTTTTCAGACACTCACCCGCAGTCACAAATCTGGGTTGAATCCATCATCGTTCTTTAGCTCACTTCGCCACCCCAGTGCGGACCCAGCAATATGAAATTCAGTCTTGACCCTGTGCCTCATGGGAACAGTCCAGCCCGAACTGCCAAGTCAGGTCTTCCCTGGACCGGAAACAAGCATCCTGGGACCGGTTTCGGGGTAACACCCATCATCAGCCAGGCTAGCTTGAACCCAGTGGCAAAGTGAGCAATGGACCCACGCCTGGGCATACCCTGCCAACTTAGGGTGAACAAACCAAACACAAGGTGATGATGGACGGAGCGCTGAAACCTTTCAGACACTCACCCCCAGTCACAGATCTGGGTTGAATCCATCATCGTTCTTTAGCTCACTTCGCCACCCCAGTGCAGACCCAGCTACATGCAAATCAGTCTTGACCCTGTGCCTCGTTGGAACAGTCCAGCCCGAACTGCCAAGCCAGGTCTTCCCTGGACCAGAAACAAGCATCCTGGGACCAGTTTCGGGGTAATACCCCTCATCAGCCAGGCTAGTTTGAATCCAGTGGCATATGGCCAGGTCTAAACTGAGGTGGCATGGTGAGCAAAAGAATGATGGATTTTACTCAGATCTCTTGACTGGGGGGGAATGTTTTGATTTGTTCTGCATTCCATCCATCAATTGTGTGTCTTTTGCTTTCTTGCCCTAAGTGCTCCGGGTATGCCCAGACGTGGGTCCCGGGCTCACTGTGCCACTGGATTAAAGCTATCCTGGCTGGTGAGGGGTGAAACCCCGAAACCGGTCCTGGATGGTTGTTTCCAGTCCAGGGAGGACCTGGCTTGGCAGTTCGGGCTGGACTGTTCCTATGAGGCACAGGGTCAAGACTGATTTGCATATGGCCAGGTCTAAACTAGGGTGGCATGGTGAGCAAAAGAATGATGAATTTAACACAGATCTCTTGACTGGGGGTAAATGTTTTGATTTGTTCTGCATTCCGTCCATCAATTGTGTGTCTTTTTATTCCTTGAATTGGGCAGTCATGCACCACAAAAAACAATAAAATTTATTACATTGCTCTTCAGCCATGGGATCCACAGCTATTTAAGGTGAAATTCAAAATCCCTTTCTACACTGAAAGCAAAAATTTACTTTTTTTTTTTTTTATCGTTTTTTAGTTCTAATTGGGTCATTTTTGATTTGTTACTAACTTCATTCTTGCTCTCATTTTATGCACCTTAGTTTTTGGGAACATGGAAGTGGAGCTATCTAAGTAGCAAGCCTTAGCATGGCAGAGCTTAGGAGCATTTGCAACGAATGAGGGCTGAAGCTGGAGAAGCAATCCAAGATGGAGGATTGCCTTGTTGTCCTCAGAGCCTGGGAGGAAGTCTGTCAGCTACAGTGAACCTCAGAGGGACTGAAAATGAAGTTGAGGAGGGGGGAAATGAGGATGTCATTGAGGAAGCCCCAGTGCTTGGGAAGTTTTCTCCCCAAGAAGCAGCATCACCTACATTGTCCAGGGCAGAAAGCAGTGTGTCCTCTCACAGATTGTCCCATTGGAGCTGGAGGACAAGCAGGTAGAGAAGGCCTTCAAATTGTAGCTGGCTACCCTTGCCCTTGAAGACAAATCAATTGCCCTTGGCTTCTGAGGAGCGAGACAGCTGCAGTCTCATTATTTTCACTGACTGGGAAGAGAAGAAGGCCCTGCTGGCCCATGAGAAGAGAGAGCGGAAGATGGACTTGAGAGCCCGAGTTGATTGATGATGGTGTCAGTGGTTTAGAAGTATCTAGGAGAGGTAGACAAAGAGGCCCCATCCCAAAGCGACCATGGGTCTGATTCACAAAGATAACCTGCACTTTTGTGTAAGTTTATAATTTTTTCGGTATTCACAAACTACAATTTTTATTTTACTAATAGTAATTTTACGACTGCGGAGAATCCACAGTCAGGCCGGAGAATTCTGCACATAAAAAGATAAGATGGACCTATCTCACCACGAGTACCCTGCTTTTGTCCTACCAGATTTCTGTCTCTGAGTTTGTGGTGGATGCAGTGTCTGTCTCAAACTGGACTTTAGTATTAGATATAGGAGGACACTAGGATTACCAGAGTACACTCCCCAAACACACGCCCAGCCCTCAGAGCCCAAGTTTAGTGTGGCTAAAGACTTTTGCCACCTTGACGGATAGTACTTTGGGCCTGTTTGCAGAAAGGCAGACAGAACTAATGAAAACATGGGTAGGGTTGGCCCAGGGAACCTTTACCTCATTGGTTAGGGTGTGCCCCTAAGTCACCCCGACCCACTAGCACTGGCCAGGCATAAATGTGGCACCTTCAGGCACCCACTTCAAAACACTTTCTAGAACTGCATAAGATCAGAAGAGGGCTGCTATCTGTTATCTGAGAGGAGACTTGAAGGATTGGACCTGCTCAGAACAAAGAAGTGGACTCCAAGGGTCAGTTGGCTGACCTTCTGTGTGGCTGCAGTGAGGCAACTAGCTATGAGAGGCCTTTCCTAGAAGTATCCAGCTGATCAGTGGCAACTGAACCTGGACTGGACTGTGCCGCTGGCCTCTGCCTGACACCCTGCAAGTCACTAAGTGCCTCCTGTGACGTCCTAGGGGGCTTCTAAAGTGTACTCCTGTGGCTGATTGAGACTGAAAAGACTTAGGGGCCGATTCCGATTCGGGCCGGAAAACGTACCGACCGACTCGGTACGGGAATTTAGTCCGACCGACTCGGACCGGCGCCGCACGACCCGGGTAGTACGATGAAATGAATGTGAAATCCGACAGACTCGGACAGAATACAAAACGACCGACCGAGCCGGACGGAAACAAGCCATCCGGCCGGGAAATCACGTGAAACGAACCGACCGACACGCACTCGGATTGAACAATAAACGAAACGTACCCGCGAACTCCGACCCGCGTAGTACGATGCTGTGCGTGCAAAACACGACCGACTCGCCCGGAGCACAAGCCGTACGACAGACACGCATACAAAACCCAGCCGAAGCAACCCAATACTACGCGACCGACTCGTACGCCGCATATGAAACCTAGCTGACACACAGCGGGAACGAGTCGGACAAAATCGCACCAGACAACTGCAGCGTCCTACTCGGACACAAGAACGACTCGTACATGCACCAAAAACACCAAGGAACAATTAGAAAAAAAGGGCCAAACAAGCAACCACTAAGCCAATAAATACAGGGAGGGGAAAAAAAATGGAACAAGGACACACCTCCAACTCCACCTACATAAAGGCCACAAATCCCTACCATGATCCTTTGCAAATTCCACTGACCTGCCAGCACACAACACCATCACACAGCAACCACAGACACACTCACAGCTCATACATGACACAAACCACACACCATTACCACACCTACAAATAGCACCCTCACACACACCCAGCTAAACCTACACTCACACCCCCCCACCTGCACACACACACACACATCAATGACCACCACCACCCATCACCATGCCCCCAAAGAAGAACCATAAGTTCCTAGATTGTGAATTGGAAGTCCTGGTAGACGAGATACTCAGGGTAGAGCCACAGTTGTTTGGTACATTGGTACAACAGACCCCCATGTCGCAGAAAACCAAGATGTGGGCGAGGATTGTCGACATGGTGAACGCACAATCACCATGTTTGCGCACAAAGGAAGACATCCAGAACAGGTGGTATGATGTGCGCAGGAGGGTCCGGGAACTACTCAAAAGGACTACCTCCTCAGCCAGCACACCGGCAGTGGCCCTCCTGCAAAACCAGTATACCTCAGGCCCTGGGAGGAGAAGGTGCGGGCCATCCTACCACCAGTGAGCGTATACGGACTAACAGACATCCCAGAGCCTGGTGAGTACACAACTAATATATACAATATGGTGTGACAGCACACACACATCACAGTCAAGGGGATAGGCAAACCATGCACACTTAGCAAATACACAGCAACCAAAAGATATTCATCCCAAGATGTGAATGCTAGTCAGACAAACACAATACCTGCCATCTCATAGTGATATGTAACTGTGTCATGACATCTACAAACCTAACAACAAATACAGCAAGGCAGTGGCACAAATAGAACCAACAAACACTCACAGATATTTACCCACCACTAGAACACCACCTCACAGGGAAGCTCACTCAAAGGAAGGAATTCTGTGTATGCTGGTCAAGTCAGTGTAGCCAATAGCATGATGGGAGTGGTAGTCACAGATATTGGTCACACCCACAATTGGCCCATCAACACCACTCTCAACCATGCTCACATCACAGGGAGTGGATAAGGACTCACAAGATGGCTGACACTGGGTACTGCTGTGGGGAGCACAAGGCCCTGCTGGGAACTGTGCACCAACAAACAGCACAACACCACTGCCTGACATCCTGAAAGCCAACTTGCACTCCCTGCAATGCAAGCACGTTGCATGGTGGGATATCTGGCTGGGTGGGAAGGAGGACTCACAGCACTGACCATAGTTACAAGCAACTCTCCTCACACACCCCCTCAACAATAACTCCACATAACCCACCTGGGAGAATGCAATGCCTCACAGCCTAACTGAAGATCCCACAAAGAACCACCACCCTGGGTTATGCTGTGTGAAGCACAGGGACACTCTTGGGACTTGTAGCCAAACAACTGCCAGGACAACACTCCCAGCCATCCTGTCAGCACAGGCACCCCACCCCATAGGGAAGCAGAGTCAAAAGGAAGGAAGGATGGGCATGCTGGGAAGGGAGGTGGAGGCAATAGCATGATGGGAGTTGTAGGCACAGATATTGCTCACCCTCACAATTGGCCCATCAACACCACTCTCAACCATGCTCACATCACAGGGAGTGGATAAGGACTCACAAGATGGCTGACACTGGGTACTGCTGTGGGGAGCACAAGGCCCTGCTGGGAACTGTGCACCAACAAACAGCACAACACCACTGCCTGACATCCTGAAAGCCAACTTGCACTCCCTGCAATGCAAGCACGTTGCATGGTGGGATATCTGGCTGGGTGGGAAGGAGGACTCACAGCACTGACCATAGTTACAAGCAGCTCTCCTCACACACCCCCTCAACACTAACTCCACATAACCCACCTGGGAGAATGCAATGCCTCACAGCCTAACTGAAGATCCCACAAAGAACCACCACCCTGGGTTATGCTGTGTGAAGCACAGGGACACTCTTGGGACTTGTAGCCAAACAACTGCCAGGACAACACTCCCAGCCATCCTGTCAGCACAGGCACCCCACCCCACAGGGAAGCAGAGTCAAAAGGAAGGAAGGATGGGCATGCTGGGAAGGGGGGTGGAGGCAATAGCATGATGGGAGTTGTAGGCACAGATATTGCTCACCCTCACAATTGGCCCATCAACACCACTCTCAACCATGCTCACATCACAGGGAGTGGATAAGGACTCACAAGATGGCTGACACTGGGCACTGCTGTGGGGAGCACAAGGCCCTGCTGGGAACTGTGCACCAACAAACAGCACAACACCACTGCCTGACATCCTGAAAGCCAACTTGCACTCCCTGCAATGCAAGCACGTTGCATGGTGGGATAACTGGGCTGGGGGGAGAAGGAGGCCTGGATGGTAACCAAATACCACCAATGCTGGTCATGCACACACCTCAACATTCACATTGACATGCCACAGGTTGGCAGGACAATGTGCTACACCAATATCACTCACTGACTGTCACTATTTAGGAGAATGCAATGTCCTGGCCCACATCCAGAGGTACACTCACAACTGTCAGGTGTTTGAACAATTGATGCCAGTAGAAACATAACATACAATCTGTGTCTCTCCCCAAAACAGGAGATGATGGGAACACAGCAGCAGACCAGGAGGACTCCCTGTCCCAGGCTCCGGGGAACACTGAGCTCACTGGTGTGGATCAGCCTCTGCACTCCTCGGATGGCGAAGAACCAGCTGGACCCTCCGGTGTGAGAAATCATGCAGCACCAGCAGGACCAACATCTGCACCCCCTGCACCCACCCCTCCAACAACTGACAACACTCAGGCCACCCCTGCCAACACGGACACACCAAGGACCACAGATGACAACAGCGCACGGACCCAGGCCCAAACTGGAGCTCCTGACAACGAGCCCAGGAACAACACCCAAGTGGGCCCACGGTCACCTGTGCGTGCCACTGCAGGTCCTGCACATGTCGCCAGGGGTGGTGTGAGGGGTGGGAGACATAGGCCTCTCCTTGCAGAGGGGTCTGGACTATATGATGACCCACAACTGGCATGCATTGTGGATGCGTACCAGACTAGCACCGGAGAGGTCAGCCAGGTAGTGGGGATCCTCAAGGACATACAACAGCAGCAGGCTACCCATCATGCCCGCTTGGACTCCCACATGTCCCGTGTCGAGACACACATGTCACATGTCGAGACACACATGTGTGGCATGGAGTCCAAGTGGGACATATTGGAACAACTGACAGCGGTGCATAGGGACATACTGACATGCCTCCGCCAGATCAGCACCAACATGGCCTCACCTCCCTGTGTGCCCACAACATCTGCTGCTGAAACAACTGCAAATGCCACAGGGAGGGAGGAGGACTCTGGCAGAGAGTCCCCTGCACTGCCGCAGCCTGCACCTGAGGGTCCCCCCCCCAAGAAGAGGGGCCGTCCGAGGAGGCCAAACTGAGAGGCAGATGGCCATCTACGTCCCCCAGGAAGCCAACACCTGTTCTGGAACTTTTCCTCTGTGTGCATACTGCACGCCCTGTTGAAGCCAAGCCAACTCTCCCACATGACATGGGGAGCTCTAGTTGACCAAATGTATCAGATGACTGTGGACTTTACTCTGGACTTTTCAGCTACCAAGACTTCCAATTCACATGGGAACTTTGGATCCAAATTTCTATGTACAGCACCCACCATCCTGTGCACCATCCTCACACCTGTATGTAAATAAACTCACCAATACACCATATCTACCTCTGTTGTGATTCCAACGTGGTTTTTGTCATGTAGATGTTGATCTTCTAAATTACACTGTGCATGCTAACTGCTACAGCAAGTCCAACACTGTCATGTCAGTCATGGCGACGTGACACATATGAGGGAGACACACCACTAGGGCCACAAAACACATACACACCAGGGCCATCAGACTCATCACCTATACTCATGTTGCAACGAAGTACAGGAATGTACAGACACGCCACCTATTCACAGTCACTGTCAACTAGACAACAGGTGCAGTAAGCAAATGTCAGTCAGATGTGTGACTACAGACAACGCACATCCCAAAGTCAAGCACAGGTTTATTACACATTTCCAACATGTAGTTTCCACTACAAATGCAAGCTAATCCAACCTGGCTGTGGCCACAAAGTCAAAAAGTGCAGAAGATAGAAAGTCCAGGGGTGTGTGGCACATCACCTGTAGGGAAACGACTGCTTCCACCTTGGAAGTTGAATCATGGATTCGGGGGATCCAAGTTGATCAGACAACTCCAGCAGCACCCTGTGAAGGACAGACATGACACACAGTCAAAACCACTGAAGAACAGCACAGAACGGCAATACTCATGTCTAATACATGTCATGAGATAACTACACAAAACCAAGTTAGCATGTCAACACTGTTGGGCAGTACAAACCACCTGCAAGGACACATCGCTGCACGCATCCAGTCAAGTAGCACATGGCCACACTCAAACAGCACCAGAGCACCACACACACATATCATGCAAACTCAAATCATTGACATTACAACCCTCTGTAGACTCACATTCAGCTGAAGAAGTTGGTGATGAGCTGTGTGCGGACATCACCATCATCATCATCATCATCTTCACTGGCATCGTGACCCAGGCCAGGATCTTCCACAGGTGGCGGACGTTGGTCATCGTCATCCAGGATGAGAGGCAACTCCTTCCGCACTGCCAGGTTGTGTAGCATGCAGCAGACGATGACAATCTTGCACACCTTTGCTGGGGCATATGGGAGGGCCCCTCCTGTCTTGTCCAGGCAGCGGAAGCGGCTCTTCAGGAGACCAAAGGTCCGCTCAATCACCCTCTTCGTCCGACCATGTGCCTCACTGTAGCGCATCTGGGCTGGTGTCACAGGGTTCCTGAGGGGTGTCAGCAACCACGGCATGTTGGGGTATCCCGAGTCATCTACAGACAGACAATTGCACATTAGCCGATTTGAAAATGTGTGCGGAAAACAACATAGCAGAACACACACAATGGTACAAAGTCAGTACACACCAACAAGCCAGGCACGCTGGTTCGGCATCTGTGACATCATCCTCGGGATGCGACTACTCCTCATCACGTAGGCATCGTGTGCAGAACCGGGGAAACAGGCACACACATGTGAGATGGTCATATCTGCAAGACATACCACCAGAGCATTGATCGAATGGTAATGTTTACGGTTGCGGTATGCCTGCTCATGTGCCTGTGGTGGTATCAAAGACACATGTGTCCCATCAATGGAGCCAATTACATGTGGCATCCTCCCCAGGGCATAGAAGTCACTCTTGACGTCAGTGAGTCATTGACGTGTTGGGAAATAGATGTACTGGTTGAGGTATCTCAACATTGCCCCCAAAACATCGCGTAGCACACGGCTGAACATAGTCTGTGACATCCCACCAGTAGTTGCCACAGTGTGTTGAAAGGTACCGGTGGCAAAGAAGTGTAGGGCTGCCATCATCTTCACCTTGGGGGTCAGCGCTGTAGGATACGGCCGGCCAGTCTGCAAATGTGGGGCCAACCGCACTGCCAAATCCTCAATCAGCTGCCTGGTGAAGCGGTACCATCGGATGCTGTCACGTTCCACCATCGTTGCCAGGTCTGGGAATGGTCAATGGACAGCAGGAGCCCTGCAGTGCATAGGTGAAGAAAGCAAGATTGTCAGTCACCCCACCAATGTGCCGTTCACCATACTCAATTTCACATGACACATCATCAACATACACAAGCACTTGATGTGTGTGTCGTCCCGTTTGGACATATATGGCACCTACATGGACATCATTTAACATCTCTCTGTTCAACAAGTGTTGACAACTGGTTGCAAGGTGTGCTATGGGACACCATTAGGCTGTGTCACAGTACACATTAACTGCTCTCACGTTCCACACACATACCACAGTGACATGTCTGGACAGATGCTCCACAGGCATCACAGCTCATTGACAGGTAGATTCCCAGGGAGCCTGTCTTGCCACATGGACACTGGCATGACATGGCGTATCATGTACACATCAGAAAAACAAACATGACACCCACAGGTGGTGGCCCCTGTAGCCTCTGCAGGACAGACATGGACGTCTGTGACACACACACACACACCATCAAAGTTCATGCACAAACCACGTGGATGTGGAGACTGTCTCCCATTGGGCACATGGAGTCAGAGACATGTGATACACAACATGCACACAGACTGTGGAGGGACATCACTATTGTTGGTATGGGCCACCCTGTGACGTACATGCCTTCCCACATGTGAGCCTGGGGTATGTGACATGTCATACACATACACAACCTGGAAATGTGACCATGACCCATGCTCAGAAATGAAAAGTTGCACACCACAGTGGTCATGTGCACAACATACAAAGGACCCTGTCCCCATTAACACGTGCACAGCCTGGGTGTGTTTGCCCCCAAGTGCCACCCCAAAATCCACATGTTCACCCCCATACACAGATAAGGTTATGCTGCCACACATGCCTCATAGACAGTGTGGACTGGGTGTGGTGTTGTAGGTGTGCCCCTGAGTCCCTGGAAAGTAAATGTGGCTGGCATAGGTTCACCAGTGACCAGCATGGTGACATATGCGTGTGACCTGTCCTGGTACGCGTTGTAGAGCAATGGACCGATCGGTGTGCCCGCACAGACCATTGCATTGAATGTGAGCGGGTACGCGTTGTATGCCTGGTACGCGTTGCACAGCAATGGTCCGATCGGTGTGCCCGGCCGGCCCATTGCATTGAATGTGAGCGGGTACGCTGCTGTACAGCAATGGACCGATCGGTGTGCCCGGCCGGCCCATTGCATTGAATGTGAGCGGGTACGCGTTGTATGCCTGGTACGCGTTGCACAGCAATGGACCGATCGGTGTGCCCGGCCGGCCCATTGCATTGAATGTGAGCGGGTACGCGTTGTATGCCTGGTACGCGTTGCACAGCAATGGACCGATCGGTGTGCCCGGCCGGCCCATTGCATTGAATGTGAGCGGGTACGCGTTGTACAGCAATGGTCCGATCGGTGTGCCCGCACGGACCATTGCATTGAATGTGAGCGGGTACGCGTTGTATGCCTGGTACGTGTTGCACAGCAATGGTCCGATCGGTGTGCCCGGCCGGCCCATTGCATTGAATGTGAGCGGGTACGCGTTGTATGCCTGGTACGCGTTGCACAGCAATGGTCCGATCGGTGTGCCCGGCCAGCCCATTGCATTGAATGTGAGCGGGTACGCGTTGTACAGCAATGGTCCGATCGGTGTGCCCGCACGGACCATTGCATTGAATGTGAGTGGGTACGCGTTGTACAGCAATGGTCCGATCGGTGTGCCTGCACGGACCATTGCATTGAATGTGAGCGGGTACGGGTTGTACAGCAATGGACCGATCGGTGTGCCCGGCCGGCCCATTGCATTGAATGTGAGCGGGTACGCGTTGTATGCCTGGTACGCGTTGTAGAGCAATGGACCGATCGGTGTGCCCGCACGGACCATTGCATTGAATGTGAGCGGGTATGCGTTGTATCATGGGTACGCATTGTACAGCAATGGTCCGATCGGTGCGCACGCATTGGCTGGGGCCTGGCATGGTAATGGACGCGTTTTTGAAGCTTCAACGAGTCTGATGCAGTGAATTCAGTTGGCCAGCCACAACAATGTTGCAAATTCATGGGTGTCATGAAGTTGAAATTTTTGAAGGATGCTGTGGGCGTGTCTTGGTGCTGCAATTCCATGGATTGGTCAGATTCATAAGATGCATACGACTTGGACCTATCACTTTGGAAACATGGCACAGTATCTGCCTCTGCAGCACACATATAATGCTGGCTGTTCCCCTGAGGGCTCACTTGCCTGCACTACATGCTCCAGGATGACATCTGCCACTACACTGCTGCTGTCTCTGCATCCTCTGGCTACTCCAATGGCACGTACTGTGAAGAGAGCCCCAGCCTTCACCCATGAGGAGAACCAGGCCCTGCTGGACAACCTCCTTCCACAGTACAGCAAGCTGAATGGGACACCAGGGGAGCAGGTGAGTGTGCTGTCCACTGCCTTACTAATTGTGCATGTTGTCCGACTAGCAGGATTTACAGTGTGCACACCACTGGCTAGCATGCTCACTGAGTAGTACTCACCCCCCAAAGTGTGTAGTCACATGCACTGAACAGGTACAGTGGAGTAACAGTGCATTCAAACAAGGTTCACTTCCCATGCAATGATACCATGTAGTAACTGCTGGCAAACTGTCCATAGCCCTCGTTGCACTGCCTGTGTACATCATATGCCCCTGTGATTGAGACATGTATTTCCAACTGTGTGATGCCCAGCTGTTGCATGTGTAGTAATGGCCTTTTCACTTTGTCATCCTCACAGGTTGATGCCCATCAGAAGCAGGATATCTGGCTGGCCATCGTCCGGGCAGTCAGATCCGTGGGGGTCTACAAGCGCCGGATCCGCAACTGCCAGAAGAGGTGGCAGGACCTTCGGGGCTGGACCCGGAGGATTGCAAGGGTCCAGCTAAAGCTGTCGCCTCCTCGCAGGAGGGGCGGACACTGGACCCTGACCCCCCACATGCTCCAGATCCTGCCGGTGGTCTTCCCGGAGCTGGATGGGCAGCTGAAGGGTAGACAGCAGCAAGGAGGGGGTGAGTCAAAGACTGCACTGTGAACTCTGTCTGACATTCTATGTGCCCTCCTGTGGCGTGGTTAAACTTCCCCAGTACATCAGTCTTGTTGTCCAGTACCCATGTCCCTCTATTGTGACATGGCCACTACCCATCTGATAGGCCGGTGTGCTCCTTACGCTCAGGATAATTGTGTCACTCGGGTACAGGGTCCTTGCACTTTGCTTTGCTCAAGGTGGGTGACAGCTTTTGTTCCCGTGATATTGTGTTAGCCTTCATGGGTGAGTCAATTGCTCACACAATGCCTGAGTCGTGCAATGTAGTCTGGGTGTAACTTTGATATGTGATCCACTTGCAGATCAGAATCACCACATGTCCCTGGGGTATTTGCCACACCCCCATGCTGCGGGTGGGTAAAATGTTTGGGCCTCAGGAGTATGTATGTCAAGTGTGTCACACATGCCTAGCCACCTGCCTACTGACCAGGGCTCATCCATCTTGCAGGTGGAGCCGGACAGTCATGCCTACTCCAGGGCATACAATACACTCTGTACTCCCACTCCCGTGTATCAGCTGACATGCTGTGCTCAGTGAAATGTTCCCTCAGGTGTCTGCCTCTGTGTCATTGTGCTGTGACTACGTTGTCGGGACTCCTGTGATGTTTATCGGTTAGGGGTCAGCATGCCATCTGCTATTGGACCATGTGAGACAAGACTTCTGTGACTTACAGGTGTTTGATCACATGACTGTGCAGACAGGTGTATGCCACTGTGACTTTCAGGCAGCTGTTTTTCATTCTCAGCACACTGTGAGGTGCTCATGTTCAGAGAGTTGTGTTTCATGTCCCCCATATGTCCAATTGGTATGACGTGGACAAATAGTAGTTCAGATGATGTCTTTTTTGGGGGATGGACATGTGCACTTGTCAGTTACATTACTTGCCTTCCCCATGTCCTAGGATTGTGACACAGTGCAGACTGTTGTTGGCTGGCTGCCATGGCCATGTGACTGGAGACAGTGATGTATGACTTTGCAGGCATGCCTGTGTCATGGCATTAAACTTCCTAAGAGTGATCCTGCAGGGGAGTGACATGTGCAACATGCACCCCATTGTGGCATTGACTATCCGGACATGGGTGCTTCATGGGGTCTGGTGCTGGTATGCATCACATGCATTTCTATTTAGACTCTGGCCGTCCATTTATACAGACACCTGCACTGACTCAGTGGCAAGAGATGTGACGTGGGCATGTTCACATACTTCACCGTGTTCTCAGCAATGTCCAACTACTGTGTAGGTGGTGCATGTGTCCACACTGGGGTCTTACCATCAGACAGGCACCAGACAGATGGGTGCAAGGGCAGGAGGGGTGTCTGTTCCATGGTTGACCATCAGACTGACAATTGGCTTCTCCTAATCTGTGTGATGACTTTTGGCAATGTTCTACTAGAGATGCCAGGGCTTGCTCTGTGATCTGCTGTACTTACTGTGGTGTGTGCGGTCAGTGCAGGTGACTGATGTTTGTCTGTTTCCTTAATTGTTTGCAGAGACATCCACAGCCACATGAGGGGACAGCTCCACGGACCAGGAGGAGCAGCGGAGCCAGACTGGGTCAGCGACCGACGAGTGGTCAGAGGGACCCAGTGGCACGGAGGGCGAGGGGAGCCACACCGAGGAGTCCTCAGCACCATCCACCTCAGCTGGGGACCACAGCAGCTCGGAGGATGACTCCCTTGTGGATGCGGGTGTCAGCAGCCACAACACCCCAGCTAGTCTGTCTGACCCCGCCACCACCACCACCACCACCGCCCTCCCATTGGCTCCCATTCCTGAGGTCCGTGGAGGCTCCCGTGCTCGGGAGCGTGTCTCCTTCAAGCCAGGCACCGCACCCCTGCCCCTGTGTCCCCTGCTGCCCTGAGTGAGGAGTCTGTGTACCTCCTTCGGCAGCTCCATGTAGGGCAGACAGCAATGCTGACTGTCCTCCATGCACACACCACTCTGTTGACACAGCTGGTGTCGTTCATGGAGGGCATCTCAACGGGTATGTCTGCCCTACAGAGGAGCAATAGGTCCATGGACTCCTCCCTGACGGCAGCAGTGTCCCTCCTCCAACAGTCCCTCACCCCTCCCACCTCTGCCCCATCCACACTTCCTACCACCCTACCTGTCCAAAGCACATGCACACCTGCACAATCACCCAAACACACAGACACGAGCAGCACACACACCCCCAAAACCAAGGCAAGACGTGCACACAAGCATCCTCAGGGGACTGATTCCACACACACAGGGGATGGGGAACTGACACACACACAGGCAACCACAGTCACTCCGCAATCCTCAAGATCCTCTCCCTCCAAGACCCCTTCCCTTGCCTCACCTGCAACCCCACATACACAGCAGCTCTTCCTCTCTGACCTCGGCCTCTTCCCCTCCAATCCTGCTGATCCAGCATACCGGGGGAAGAGGAAGTCCACACACAGAGAGGGGAGTGCCCCTCGCCCCCGGACACCCTCCCCAGGTGCAGGCAGAGTGAGCCCCCCACCCGCAAGTCCCCCCGGACCCGGAAGAGCAAGACCCCACCACCGCCCTGCAAGTCGCACACCCAGTCTCTCACCTCCATCCCCCAGGCCACCACTCCACAGGTTCCACCGCCACACCCTGCCCCAGGTTCCGCCACACACCGATACCGCATCCCCAAACTGCTCAGGCCCTCCCCCCCTGCCACTTGCTCTTCCACCCCCAAACCAGACGCTCTGACTGTATGTGCCACTGGTGTGGAGACCGTGTCCCCCCTCTGTCCTGCCCAGCTCTTCTCCCCCCTTCCACTCCCTTGGAGTCATGCACTGTGGTGGAGTCCACAACAACCCCGTCTGACTCGGGCACTGCATAGGGGACCCAGTGCACTCCATTTGACCAGCCCACTGCAGTGGTTGCAGCACCAACACCATCGGACTTGAGCCCTGCGGTGGTGCCGGCCCCCCCTGAGTCAGACACCTCCACTGCAGTTGCCGGTGACACTCCTGCACCCACCTCACCTTCCCTGCCTCCTTCTGGCATCCCCTCATCCTGTCCCTGCGGTGCCTGGCCTGCCCCTCGTATGCCCCTCCAAGGGGGATGTCCCCTGTCGGTACCTGTGCAGGTAAGCAATTGGTGACAAGTTGTCACACATCACCCTGTTGGGACTGTGTATTTGGACTGGACATTGGCCGTAGTTAATTTTGGACTTTTGATTTCAGTTGCACACTTGCTGAATAAAGCCTCTTTTTGTTTACTTGTGGTTAATCTTTGGTGGTACATGATGTAGATGTGTAGAATCATGCATTTGCTGTTGTAATTGTGTTCAGATCAGGTAAATGAAGTTTTGCTGTGATGGGCTCCATGTGATCCATGGGATATGTGTCCTAATCTAGTCTGGATCTATAGCATCCCTTGCTGCAGTCTGAGGGTGTAATGTTCAGCATTTGACACAGGGATGTACGTTTAGCATTTGTAGATTACCATCTTTGTCCTACACTGTTGCACATCTGTTGGGCTTACCACTGTCCAATGTTCCTAGTACCCTGACTGTGTGCCCGTCTCCACTGGACATGCAGTTTTGCACATCAATTTTGGAGGACTCATCTGTGTATACAGTACAACTGGATTGCCACGTGTTTTGGGTGTATGCAGATGACTGACGTGACACTCCCGTACCCAGGCTGATGTGAGCAGAGGCTTCTGTGTGTTGTAGTTGTTGACTCACTGACGGAGTGTCCTGCTGATATGTTTGAGTCGTGCACAGACAAGGTTTGGCACTGTGGACCTTCCACAGGAGTGGAGTGCCCTCATGGCTGTGTGTAATCTGGTGACATTGCGTGTGCCCGTGTTGTGTGTTGTGTGAGCATGTCTGTGCATGTTCCCTTCCCTTTTCATACACAGGCTGTGTCCCTAGGGATGTTCCTGTTTGTGATGCTTGCAGAGTTGGTATGTGTTCATCTAGCATCTTGGACCTGGTTTCTCTGTGATGTGGGTGCATGGCAAACTGATGTTCATGAGGTTGTCATCCCAGGTTGTCTTTGTTGTCAGGGCTGGGGATGTGGGCAAACGCTGATGGGACACATTCAGGATTCCCCTTGGCACTTGTTGTTTACACAAGTAATGTGATTTTGAGTTTGTGGTAGCTTTCAGTGATTGTGACGCGTTGTGTGTGTGACTGCTGCCACTCCTCAGGGTCAGAGCTGCAATGTTGGAAGTTGTGTACATGTGTTCTTTGTGTCTCACCTTGGCTTCTTCGTTGGTGTGTGACTATGGCCAGGATCCCATTGTTTGTGGTGGATTTCACATCATGCGCATGTACGGCGTACTGTGCTGTGTGTCATACATAGACGAGTCATGTTGAGTGGGCATGTGTGATGGGTTTCTGCACCTTAGTTCCCCCCACCACCCCTGGGATTGTCATGGGTGCATGTGCAATGTCACCAGTCCATGTGAGCTTCACTGCTGCACATTGGTGGAGATCAGGGTGTGTGGTGTTGAGTGTGCAAATGTGAGTTGTTGAACGGCTAGACCACTACCTCCATATTGGCCTTGGCTGGCAGGCCCTGCTGATTGATTGGAGCTTGTGTAGGTGTGATGGTAGTTTGTAGCTGAGGACACATGGCTGTGGTTCACAGTGTGATCAACATCTACCTTTGTCATCACAGTGGAATTGTCATGCAGGCTAGTGTCTGCACAATGTGGGGTCCCTGGGGTAGTGCTGTGGTGGGTGTGTCTCTTGCTGTGTTAGTTGCTGTTCCTACAAGCTTGTGTGACATGTGTAATTTGGGCTCCCTCTCATCTAACAATGCCAGATTGCCCACATAGGAGAATCCAATCCATGAGTTACTTGTGTGTGGCACTGTATACACATCTGTGTAATTGGGATTCAGGCCTCCTCATGTGTTGTGTGGTTGCCTGGGGACACTGGCACACACCCCCATAACCTGTTGTGTTTGATATGCAGTGTGAGTCTGCCTGTTTGTGTTAGTGCATTTGCATCACTGCATTGGCATTTCTGTAGTGTGCCATTGGCTGTATCTTGTTTGGTGATTTTCCCCTGCTCTCCCTGGGACTCCTGGGTCATCAGTCAGCACAATGATCATGGTTTGTATGTCCCATTGCTGCCATGGTATGGTATTTGTTCACCTGACATCGACAGTCTCCACAGGTTATATACATTTGTTTGTCCATAGGTGCAGATATGTGGGTCAGCATCATGATGGTCACTTCTGTCATTGTGTAATTGGCTGATTGTTGGCAATGTGGTCCCCCATGTGTGATGTTTGTATGCACATGGCCAAAACAATGTTTCTGTGTCACTGCACTGTTAGCCTCGCCCAATCTATGTTGCAATGGGACACAAGCACTACTATGCCACAGATGTTTTAGTTGTTGTGTGACCAGGATTCATCCATACAGTTTGTCTTTGGCAGCTTTTACCATGCCTACACTTACCTTATGATCACCGTGGTGATGGTGCTTTGGGCCCCATTGCCACACTGATCAAAAGGTGCATCAGCCTTGGACCCCACACTTCCCTTTTGGTGACTGTGGTGATGGGGCTTTGGGCCCCATTGCCACACTGATCAAAAGGTGCATCAGCCTTGGACCCCACACTTACCTTTTGGTGACTGTGGTGATGGTGCTTTGGGCCCCATTGCCACACTGATCAAAAGGTGCATCAGCCTTGGACCCCACACTTACATTTTGGTGACTGTGGTGATGGGGCTTTGGGCCCCATTGCCACACTGATCAAAAGGTGCATCAGCCATGGACCCCACACTTACCTTTTGGTGACTGTGGTGATGGTGCTTTAGGCCCCATTGCCACACTGATCAAAAGGTGCATCAGCCTTGGACCCCACACTTCCCTTTTGGTGACTGTGGTGATGGGGCTTTGGGCCCCATTGCCACACTGATCAAAAGGTGCATCAGCCTTGGACCCCACACTTACCTTTTGGTGACTGTGGTGATGGTGCTTTAGGCCCCATTGCCACACTGATCAAAAGGTGCATCAGCCTTGGACCCCACACTTCCCTTTTGGTGACTGTGGTGATGGGGCTTTGGGCCCCATTGCCCACTGATCAAAAGGTGCATCAGCCATGGACACCACACTTACCTTTTGGTGACTGTGGTGATGGGGCTTTGTGCCCCATTGCCACAGTGGCCATGGTCAGCTTGTATTGTGGAGGCCACACACTTTTATGTGCCACACATGTGATAGTGGGTCACATTGTATGTTCATTGTCATGTTTTGTGTTGTTGGCATTTGACATGGACTACACACGCTTGTCATGTTGTTTGGGTGGATGTAATTTTCTGTGATTCCTTATGTGGGAGTATGCTGGTTGTGTAATGCATTACCCGTCCTATGAGTAGGGGTGGTGGTAGTGGCAGGCATCCAGCCCCCCATGAGTGGGGATGGTAGTAGTGATAGGCATCCAGCACCCCATGAGTGGGGATGGTAGTAGTGGCAGGCATCCAGCCCCCCATGGGTGGGGATGGTAGTAGTGATAGGCATCCAGCCCCCCATGAGTGGGGATGGTAGTAGTGATAGGCATCCTGCCTCCCATGAGTGGGGATGGTAGTAGTGATAGGCATCCTGCCCCCAATGAGTGGGGATGGTAGTGGTGGCAGGCATCCTGCCCCCCATGAGTGGGGATGGTAGTAGTGATGGGCATCCAGGCCCCCATGAGTAGGGATAGTGGTGGTGGCAGGCATCCATCACACCAAGGGTGGGGATGGTAGTAGTGGCAGGCATCCAGCACCCCATGAGTGGAGATGGTAGTAGTGGCAGGCATCCAGCCCCCCATGATTGGGGATGGTAGTAGTGATAGGTATCCAGCCCCCCGTGAGTGAGGATGGTAGTAGTGATAGGCATCTAGGCCCCCATGAGTGGGATGGTAGTAGTGATAGGCATCCAGCCCCCCATGAGTGGGGATGGTAGTAGTGATAGGCATCCAGCCCCCCATGAGTGGGGATGGTAGTAGTGATAGGCATCCAGCACCCCATGAGTGGGGATGGTAGTAGTGATAGGCATTCTGCCCCCCATGAGTGGGGATGGTAGTAGTGATAGGCATCCTGCCTCCCATGAGTGGGGATGGTAGTAGTGATAGGCATCCAGCCCCCCATGAGTGAGGATGGTAGTAGTGATAGGCATCCAGGCCCCCATGAGTGGGGATGGTAGTAGTGATAGGCATCCAGCCCCCCATGAGTGGGGATGGTAGTAGTGATAGGCATCCTGCTACCCATGAGTGGGGATGGTAGTGGTGGCAGGCATCCTGCCCCCATGAGTGGGGATGGTAGTAGTGATGGGCATCCAGGCCCCCATGAGTAGGGGTAGTGGTGGTGGCAGGCATACATCACACCAAGGGTGGAGATGGTAGTAGTGGCAGGCATCCAGCCCCCCATGAGTGGGGATGGTAGTAGTGATGGGCATCCAGGCACCCATGAGTAGGGGTAGTGGTGGTGGCAGGCATCTATCACACCAAGGGTGGGGATGGTAGTAGTGGCAGGCATCCAGCACCCCATGAGTGGGGATGGTAGTAGTGGCAGGCATCCAGCCCCCCATGAGTGGGGATGGTAGTAGTGATAGGCATCCAGCCCCCCATGAGTGAGGATGGTAGTAGTGATAGGCATTCAGGCCCGCATGAGTGGGGATGGTAGTAGTGATGGGCATCCAGGCCCCCATGAGTAGGGGTAGTGGTGGTGGCAGGCATCCATCACACCAAGGGTGGGGATGGTAGTAGTGGCAGGCATCCAGCACCCCATGAGTGGGGATGGTAGTAGTGGCAGGCATCCAGCCCCCCATGAGTGGGGATGGTAGTAGTGATAGGCATCCTGCCCCCCATGAGTGGGGATGGTAGTAGTGATAGGCATCCAGCCCCCCAAGAGAGGGGGTGGTAGTAGTGATAGGCATCCAGCAGCCCATGAGTGGGGATGGTAGTAGTGATAGGCATCCTGCCCCCCATGAGTGGGGATGGTAGTAGTGATAGGCATCCTGCCCCCCATGAGTGGGGATGGTAGTAGTGATAGGCATCCAGGCCCCCATGAGTGGGGATGGTAGTAGTGATAGGCATCCAGGCCCCCCTGAGTAGGGGTGGTGGTGGTGGCAGGCATCCAGGCCCCTATGGGTGTGTATGGCATTGGTGATGCCCATCCCACCCCTATGATGGTGCTGTTGCTAGTGTAGTCATTTGTGCATCCCTATGTGTGTGTGACATATTTCGGGTACGTGTCGTTTGTTTGTGTTGTGGGTGTTTGACTTACCGTCTGCGCCGTACGCGTCCGAACCGGTCCCGCTAATAGATGTAGAGTATAGGTAGGACCTGCGCGATGGGATTCATGGTTGGGTCGTCTCGTTCGGGTTTCGCGTGTCTTCGACTCGCATTCGCCGCTGGCTTGTTCGTCTCGTAGCCGTGGATCTTCTTGTGGCGCGAATCGGAGCTTATGTGCGGCTCTCCCGGATGCTGAAACGTGCCGGACGTAGCGACGGGTTCGGCGCGTACGGAGCGCGCATCGTACTAGTCCGGCCGGAAGGTGCTGTGTATTTGCTTCCGTGCGGCTCGAATCGGCGTTTGCGGATCCGGCTCGGGCGGGGAACAGGAGCTGGATTGGGTAAGTACGGCTCGCTCGGAATCTGGGCTGTTGTGCGCATCGTACTTGTTCGTTCGGTGGGGTATTCGAATCGGTCGGAAAACACGCGTTCGGCTTGGTTTTTTTCCGGACGAATAGTGTTAGGTGTGCTTCCGGACGACATCGGAATCGGCCCCTAAGTCAGAAGGTAAAATCTTTGAATAGGATGAACCTGGTTGGTGTATCTGACCTTTGTTCCATTGCAGTCAGCCTGAAATTGCAGCTAGGTCTCGGTCTATTGTATACATAGGCTATTACTGGCACCTGGCACTTTTTTGAAGCTATTTCTACTTAAAACTTCACAAATTAATATCCCTGTTTTCCCTCTAGAATTTTGTAATTTTGGTGTCATTTTGTTTATTACATTTTACTCCTTGTTCCTCATTCGGTTTGGGATTTTATTGTTTGGCATTTGTACTTTATTACAGGTTTGGTACTGCATACATACTTTACACATTGCTCTATGTTAGGCCTTTCTGCTCTGTGCCAAAGCAACAAGGCAGCTGAGCTCAGAATAATTCAGTGAGGGCACAAAATAGTGCTGATGTGTTGGAATATTGCACTGACTGAGGTAGCACTACTTTACGTTTCCAAATGGGGTGTTGTGAATTTCATTTTTTTTTCTCGATTGGATACATTGATGGTGTATACTGTGGGTAATTGTGGAAACATGCTTTAGAAATGAGTCTCTGAGCGTCCATATGTAATTATTTTAAAAACAGCCTTTTTGAGAACATTTATGCTGTGTGCAGTATGTTTTTTATAAATCTCTTTAAGTGACAGACATGAAGGACTTAAAACCTGCAATTACAAAATAAGATTAAACGTAGGCCCCTAGGGAGAAGCGTACAAGTTTAATGTTACCCAGTTGTTGAACACCTTCTGTGGCCAAAAATATTTTGTTTGTGTGTGTACTATTATGTTGTACACCCACACATCTTATGTTTCTGTGAGGAGTGCTATTTTTTCAGAAGACTGCGAAGCTGAAACACACATGTTCAATCTGAATATTGAATAGGTTACAGCTGGTGAGAGATATGAAAAAAATGAAGCATTCCAGGGACAAAATAATATTTACAAATGCTCAAGTGACTGTGTTACAAGGTCCTTTTGACCAATGGTTATACACACCTTTGTTCACTCAACTAAATCCTTACCATTTCATTTGTCTTCTTTTTTATAAACTACTCATAAATGGTCTCATAACCAGTTAAAACACAAAAGAGAGCACATTGCCTCACATTCAGCACTCAGATAGCTCAGATGCATTATGGTAAATGCAATGTATGGTAGCATCTACTTCAGTAAAAATCTTTAGTTTTCACCAGCCAGCTCTAGACACATGTTTCAGAATTGTTGTCATTCAGTAGAAAGTAACAAGTTGTTTTAGAGGTGCTGAAAATGCTGCTCACTGTCTTCTCAGGTCTCTGTACCACTCCCTGAGTGCAGGTGATTAGACAAGAGCTTGTCAGCTCATCAGCTCAAGATAGCCTTATCAAACAAAGGAGGAAGGGAGCATACTGCTTCACACAGGGCCGGACTGGGACCAGCAACCACCCCTAACAGATTGCTGCCCGACTGGCCCTGGGTTGTGGGGGGAGGGGGTGCTAGCGAAAAGCACCGCTCCTGCTTTTGTTACAGGGGACGATTTATGCTGCAAAACCGGCACCCTGTAACAAAACCGGCGGACCCCACGGGCACAAAAACTGTCCCCTATACCGGTGCCCGCTACGGCCATCCCA
Organism: Calotriton arnoldi; assembly: GCA_963921515.1. Taxonomy (NCBI): domain Eukaryota; kingdom Metazoa; phylum Chordata; class Amphibia; order Caudata; family Salamandridae; genus Calotriton; species Calotriton arnoldi. Next base: position 78,979 of record CAWUFW010014225.1, on the reverse strand, counting down.
AAACTCAGTTCACTCAGATGCATTATGGTAAATGCAGTGCATGGCAACATTTACTTCAATAAAAGTCTTTAGTTTTCACCATTGGTGGTGCAGCCAGTGCTGTGTATCTCTAGACACGTATTTCAAGAATCTTGTCCTTCTTTAGCAGAGAGTAACAATTTGCTTTAGGGGAAATGCTGCTCACATTTTTCTCAGGTCTCTGTACCACTCACTGAGTGCATGTGCATCAACCAGAGCTCATCAGCTCAAGGGAGCCTTATCAAACAGAGAAGGAAGGGAGCACATTGCCTCACAGTTCTTAGTTCGCTCGGATGCATTATGGTAGTTGCAGTGCATTGTAACACCTGTTAAAAATGTCCTGGCTATCAATAGCAAGGACAAGAAAGTGGAGCTGCACATATTCATTTTTACCTCTAACGCTGTGTTGGGAAACATTGTTAAGGATGACGAATAAAGCAACCCTATTAAAGGAACATGTTTGCAGAGACCCAGATTTTACATTTCAGCCGTTAAAAATAAAAACATTACATTCCCCAATCTTGAATGTGCATTGTCCTTACCAATCATGACTTATGGCTACAGCACACATGCCTTGCTTCATTTACATCATTGAAACTTCACAACAGAGTGAAGGTGAAAGTGGTTCAACAAATTAAAAAACCTACATGCATGACTGCCTTACCGTTCAAAACACTATCAATATGATACACTATCAACCAATCAGTCAATCAATACAAACTCCTCTAGCTGCAAAGAATGCCAGTAATACTATTTTGTGAAATACAAAAATGCAAATCTCAAAATCGCCCTTTTATAGCCAGTGGTTGCATAGACATAATATTATAAACATAATTACTTAAGGCCGCATTAAGAGTTTGGCAGTGGTCACACCACCATGAGAAGTGTGGCGGTGAGGAAACGTGTAATATGCTTGGCGGGCCTCAAGACCGCCGTGCTGCGGTCAGGGATCTCTGGTTGTAATAGGGCAGTCGGAAGACCGCCACCGCCGCGCCCCCGTGAGTCTTGTGGTCCGTGGACTGCTAGACTCATAATGATGCCCTTAATTTGTTTAGGCTAACATGTTTATTAAAGTGAATGTGAATTGGGTAGGGTCATCTCCTTCTTTTCAAAAAGATAATTGTTGAAAAGTGCTCATCCCCAGTTTTTTTGCCACTCACTTACTGGTAACACTGGGACTCTGCAATTCAGTGTCCAGTGGATTTGCTCTGACCACTAAAGCAAAGTTGAAATTGTCTTAAATTCCCATTTGGCATATTTAAGTTTACTAAAGGGCCAATTTATATGGTGTAAAAGCGACACCTATGGCATGTAAAATGAAACGTTACAAATGGACTGAAGGACAATATTGTGCCGTCCTCCTTGAGACCCTGAGAACAAGACACAGGCTTCAACGGAGGCCTGGTCCTCTGCAGGCTGCAAGATCTTATGTTAGCAGACAGACCTGTAACAGAAAGCTATTTTACAGTCCCAAAAGCCTGATTCTAAGTGCTAAATAACTCACCCTAAAAACTACATTATTTTCCATACTGCCTAGAAGTGGTACATACCTAAATTATGAATCTACAGTGAATAAATGATCAAAAATAATGTCACTGTATTTGGGTTAGCTGGTCTCATTATGAAATACTGGTAAAACATGTGAAGGGCCTGATTCAGAGCTTGGCAGATGGGTATTTACTCCATCAGGCAAGGGAGTACCCACCCACCAAATTTTGAGATGTCCATCAGCCCAACGGATATCACCTGCATTTACAGGAACCGCTGACACGACAGTTCCTGTAAAATACATTGAACATTTGTGGGATGGTGGCTCTCGGCAAGATGGCGCCTGAGTAGCAGACACCCGATGCAGCTCCGCCGGTCTGACCCCTAGCAGACTTAAAAACTTTGCCATACGTGGAATATTCTGCTCAAAGAAGCTGAAAATTACCTGCTGACACTCTATTGTCTTTGTCTGGATTTGTCGCAATGGATGATTGCTGTGCTGATTTTCACTCAACGCCTTGACTGGAATGGGTGGCGAGGCTCAACGTTCCTGACAGCGGCTTCACGAGTAGCGCGCCGCACGGTTCCAACATCCTCACCCCGCGCCGTCCTGCGGCGGCTCTCGGCCACGCACCACCTCGAAGCAACGCTATCGGCTTTCCATGATTTCCTGATCGCCTTGTCTGACACGGAGAGGGGAGTCAGTCGCTGCGGCAAGTTTCAGCGGAGGATACATTGTTTCCTGGACTGCTTCAATACGGTAAAGAAACAAGTAAGGATGACGGGGCGAGGGGAAAAAAACATGAAAGTAAAAAGTAATCAGCCGTCAGCCCATGTGATAACTGAAGGGATAACTGTAGCTGTACAGCCAAACAGCCCAGAGAGCTTACAGAGACGCCCGGAGACACGGGGTCTGAGAAATAAAGAGCAAGCCGACCGAGTGAACTTAGAAGATAAGGCAGAGCGAGTGATTAAGCAAACCAAAAGGACACAAGCTAAAAACACTAAGATTGCGGATACTGCCCAAAACCCTAATTCTCAACTTTTAATCTCAAATATGTTTGGCCCATTAGAGATGGCAAGAATTGAATCGGTGGCAGGCGGCACACCGGAGGATCAGCTGGTCGTAACCACTTCTCTGGTACCCTTAGTGGATGCCAGGGAGGTCCATTCAGACCCTGTGGCATCTTTAGTAGGGGCCCCCGGAATATTGGCCTCAATTTGCACCGAACCGTCAGCCAATACAGGAGCAGTCGCAGGGCCAGGCAACATTCCAGGTAGTTTTCCATGTAACGTGCCAACAAAGAATGCGCCCTTAGATGCTTTTCTGTCCTTGGATTTGCGAGCCTGTGGGAATGATTCCAGCATTAACGAGGATCAAATCTGTGTAGATACTGGGGCTACACCACAAGAGAATCCGCTAAACCCAGGGAAATCAACAAATTTAATAAACCCAATGAACAATCAGCCAGAAACCTCTGGCTACTCTGAAGCCCTCGCTATCATAGAAAATCCCTGCCTAGCGACTGATGAATCAGAGCTATGCGAGACTGGCATATCCACATCTAGTGATGGCAATGATAGTGATGACAACGGTGCGAAGCATGATTGGGGAAGCAGTATGGACTCGGCGACTACATGGCAAAATGCAGCACAAAACAAAAAGCAGAAAAAGAAAAAGGGGAAAAAACGACAAAGTGGACATAAAACTTCCGACCAAGGAAGTAATGCTGATCTCAGATGGGATTATTCGTCATCTCAATTTGCGACCCCTTCAGATTGTACGGTACGCTCAGGGGGCAACTTCTCGGTAATGGGAGAAGTGGGGAGCGGACACCTGGGAGCTCCCTGTAGCAAGGAAGAACCTACCCTTGCCGAAGTCCTACATTCAATCAAGGGCTTCCAAGAAGAGGTCAAGCAGGATAACCGAAAAAACCGACAAGCCACACAGAAATTGCAAGGCGCTATCAGGAAAGTGGGCCGAACCTGCACTGAAATCATTGAGAGTATGTCGTCTGTCGAAGTGCGTACCGAGAACTTGGAGAAAGATGTTTCTGCATTAAAAGTACAGGGGGATACGCAGGATGCTATTGTCAAAGACTTAATGATGAAGATGGAGGAGCAAGAGAACAGATCACGACGCAACAATCTTCGCATTCTTGGGGTCCCGGAAGGTGCGGAAGGGAGCGATCCAAGGGCCTATATCATCTCACTTTTCAAAGGAGCATTTCCTGAACTGCAGTCCTGGGATTGGGACAAGGAGATACAGCGGGCTCACTGATTCCCTTTAACACTTTCTAAACGGCCCTTATCTACTGCGCAATACCCCCGTGCCATGCTAGTTTATTTTGGCAACTTTCTTTTACGCCAGGCACTTTTTGATCTAGCCAGACCCACAAGCAAGAGGAATTTAATGGCGCTACCTTTTTTAGCAGGCCAGACTTCGCTCATGCCACGGTGGAGCGTAGATGGAGGCTGCGGCAACTATTTGCCCCTTTTCAACAAATTGGGGCAACTGTATATCTACAAAATCCTGCACGCTTAAAAATAATTTTCAATGGGGTTACCCGCAGCTTTATATCTGAAGTACAGGCCCAAGCCTATTTGCAAGAGATCATGGTGGCTAGAAGAGACAAAACCAAAGTTTAAATAATCATGGACTTAAGCACGGGCTTAGTGTTGTAAAATTGGTGATATTGCAATATACTTTGGCACAGATAGAGTGGATAGTTTAGGGTAGGGGTGTGAACCGGGGGGGGGCACAGGATCCTGATTGCTCAGTTGTCATCTTCCTGGCTCTCCTGGAACCAGGTTGCCTCAGTGGGTGGCGGTGGGTGGGGGGCCCTTCGGGGTTGCGGGCAGGGCAGGGTGGGGGTTGGGGTTGGCACTAAGTTGGATGACTCGAATGTTTTTTCTTATCCGACATATGGTTTCTGATATTGGTTTTTGCTATTGGTTGAATTTTTCTACTTCAAATGAGTAAACTACGTATAGCCACAATTAATGTTTGTGGCTTTAATGATCCCAAGAAACGACGCAATACTGCGATTGCTCTTCGGCTACTTAAAGCCGACATTTTGTGTTTGCAGGAAACCCATATCGAAAGAACTCAGATCCACCTGTTAGACTCGCTCGGCTATACAGTAGTAGGGGCCACAACACAAGAGGCTAGGACACGTGGGGTGGCAGTACTATCCGCAAAATGCTCAATTCAATTTATACGAACACTAGCTGACCAATATGGGAGGTGGGTTATCACTGAATGTCGCAGGGAAAATGGGGATTCACTTACGATATGTACGGTATATGGCAGCACTGCAGATGATCCAGCAATTTTTGACGTCATGAATAATGAACTGGCTAAATGGCCGTTACCTTTAATCATCTGTGGTGATTTTAATATAAATTTACCCGCTAACAAGAATATAGCTTTAGATAAAAATTGGGTTTATTGTGGCCGGAAACCAAAGATGTTTAAAGCCCTGAGAACTTTATGTCGCGAGCAGGCACTCACTGATATCTGGCATTTACAATACCCAACCGATTCCGGCCAAACCTTTTATTCTTTTCCACACAATAAACTGGTGAGGTTAGATTTTATGTTTGCATCCCACTCAATTCTTCATCTATGTTCAATAGAAAGGACCCCACGCATAGCCTCGGACCATAATCCCCTAGTTGTGGAAATAAAAGGGGTAACCGGGGTCACTAGAGGAATGGTCAACTGGACCTTCGATTGATCCCTGCTATTAAATGATGAATATTGCAATCATATGAGGCTTTGGATTCCACAATTTATTAAGGACAATTTAGATAGCACAGGGGTTGCAATGGTCTGGGATGAGTTAAAAACAGCAATAAGAGGAGAAACAATGAGCTTCTCATCCTTCTTAAATAGGAAAAAGCGCCAACTCCTGGATAATTTACAAACCCGATTAGCTGTCGCAGAGGGAAACTTAATCACTGTTCTTAGGGATGGTAAAGACCCCGTGGATGCACTTGCCAAAATATTGTCTGCAAAATCATCTGTTATGGAGCTAATTGCCAAAAAAGCGGCAGATAGATTAGCAATTTGGAGGCAGGATGCATATGAATGCAGCGAGCAGGTTGGGCATCACCTTGCGATTAGAGCAAGGCAAAAAACCACAAGGAACATTATCACAGCTATTAAAGATCCCACTCAAGCAATAATTTCAGATCCGGAGGGTATTGGCAAAGTGTTTCTCACCTACTATCAAGCTTTATATTATGAAACTAACACGACACATGTAAATGATATCACCGCCTATCTTAATTCAATTCCAGCGGTGCAATTAGCTCAAGACGACCAGGTCAAACTTGATGAGCCCCCTCAATGGATAGACGCCCTACTTTGTATTAACAGCCTTCCCAATGGTAAAGCCACCGGGCTAGATAATATTCCAGCTGACTTTTATAAGAAATTCTCCACTGAACTAAAAGAAGCTATGCTTCTTTTACTCGTACATGTGTTTAAGGGGGAGACCACCTGAATCTTGGTCGCAAGCCAAAATCATTATTTTTTGAAAAAGCACAAATCTACTCTGGAACCAGCCTCTTATCGCCCAATAACGTTGATAAACGTGGATAGCAAAATTTATTCTAAAATATTAGTGGTTTGATTAGCTGGGGTAATACATAAAGTAATATCACCTTGGCAACATGGATTTATCCCTGGACGTGGTACCGTCGATCACATTAGGAGAGTTATCTCACTGCTCGACGCTGCCCATATCTCTAAAGATCCAATTGCACTTATGTTACTCGACGCCGAGAAGGCATTTGACAGGGTTTCCTGGCTTTTTTTATGGGAGACCCTGTCAAGAGTCGGGATAGGCCAGGGATTTATGCAGGCATTCAAGATGCTGTACTTTCAGCCAACTGCGAAATTATTTTTAAATGGTTCACTAACTGATACGTTTAAAATAACTAGAGGCACACGCCAAGGATGCCCCAGCTCACGACTTTTGGTTGCTTTATACATAGATCCTTTTTTACGACTTCTGGAAACCAACCAAAAGATTAGCCCTATTACTTTTCATGGCTGGGAAACGAAAGTCTTGGCCTATGCCGATGACATTGCCCTCATAACCGCAGATCCCGGCAAATCTATGGCCGAGGTTGAAACAGAGGCCGAAAGATTCAGTCGTTTTTCCGGATACTCCCTTAATAGATCTAAAACGCAGATTTGCAAGAATGTTAGTATGGGCAATGACACTCGACAGGTCGAAAAGGCTATGTATCTTGGAGTGGATATTATGGCTAGTGTTGAAGGGATCGTGGATTGTAATATTGACCCCCTGATTAATAGAACAAAATCTGAATTAACTCGACTACATAATTTGCATCTTTCAATAATAGGTAGGTGCAATTTAATCAAAATGCTTTTTTCCCCTAAGTTTTTGTATTTAATAAGAGCTATCCCACTGGAATTTAGTGCTATTTGCTTGAAAAAGATCGAAGACCTGTTTTCTCGTTTTATATGGGCTTATGAAAAACCCCGGAGAGCTTATAAGTTTCTTTCTCTACCCAGGGAAAGAGGCGGCCTGGCTCTTCCTAATATTAAATGGGCAACTACTCTTCTGTATAATTTCACCCTTTTTTCTGATAAGTCAACTGATAGTCCACTGGGAAGTATACCTACCCCAATAGAACTTATAATGGGCAGAGATGCATGGGGATGGATCTGGAGATTTTTGAATGATTCTCATTATAAGAAGGTTCGCTTCAAGACGCTGATCGCTGGGTTCAAAACTATGAAATCGGTTCGTAAAATGTTGGGTCTGGGCCGTCTGAATTACTACACTCCAATTTACAATAATCCTAACTTGCCAGAAATTTTTAAAGATTTAACAATTAAAAGATGGCAAAATGAAGGCTTGATGAAACTTGGGGATTTTTATTCTCTATCCAAGATAGTTTCATTTGGAATTCTTAAAGAAAGATATGATTTGGATTGGAGAGACTTTTATAAGTATCTGCAAGTCCGTGATTTTTTACGGAAAAAATGTGGCGGCCCGTCCGGCTTTATAAGCAACTCTATTATAGACAATCTTAGAACGAAATATTTAACTATTGGCTTCGTGTATGATTCTCTTAATTCACTAATGTCGGATGATTTGCTAATACAGGCTAGGAGTGGGAAGAGGAAATAGATATCTCTGAAGACTTATTTCTCCATTCAATCGAGCTTGCACAAAGTCTGTTAATTCCGGCGCGGCTTCAAGCCCAATATTATAAATCTTGCTTTTCTCTTTACTACACCCCTAAAAAGATTGCGAAATGGGGGACAGGTAGAGGGACCTTTTGCCCCCGATGTTCTTTGTACCAGGCAGATCTCAATCATATGTTTGCCTCCTGTGACATACTAAGTAACTTGAAATTAGAGATCGCAAACTTTATAAAAGAAGTGTTAGGGAGAGATATCCATCTCTCTTCTTCCCTGATCTGCCTCGGTGTGGATGAAGAGATTCGAGGGAAACCGGGAGAGCAACTTGTTTTCATAGGTATGGCGATATACAGGCTTTGCCTGGCCTCCGCCTGGTTGGATCCATTTCCACCAGGATATCAGCAATGGTTAACACGACTAGTGTCAAACTATAACGTTGAAAAAGCCATCTATGAAAAAAGAGGGTCGCGATCCCGCTCGAAAGGCTTAAAGATCTGGGAACCTCTGACCAGATGGCTTGAGAGATAACTCTTCGGCTTGGATTTTACCCGATGTGAATCACATCTAAAAAAAAAAAAATCTTTTCTTTTCTTCTTCGTGTCCAACCCTGGGGTGGGGGAGCTGGGGTTAAAAAAAAATAAAAAAGTGTGCATGAGTTAACGCATGAGGAAATGCTGCTGATTTAATATGAAAGGCGTTCTTTTAAATATTGTACCAGTTTTGCTGGTTTGGGTAAACAGCATCTGTTGATGTAATGTATATATGTCTCTTTCTTTCTATGTAAATTGAAATGTTGGAAATTCGCAGCGCTATATTGTAATATTGTAATCATGCACTAATAAATTTTTTTTTTTTTTTTTTAAAAAGAACATTTGTGGGATGGTTCCATCAACATGATGGAGCCATATGGCAAACTTAAAATGTTTTTTTTAAATTTTAATAAAAGAGAATCCTAAATCATGATTTTCTTTTTGAAAATACAAAAACAATAACTCTCTCACCATGAACGTTTTCCCCCATGGCGTTGGGGTAATATTAGAATTTTCTCTGTCCATTACCGCTAGGCTTTACCTGGTGGTGAGGGACAGTGATAACTGGCCATTTGTCTGCCCACTCTAAATAAGGTCGGCGGAAAAATGGCCAACACTCGGCGATCGGAAGTGTATGTTGGCGGCAGAGATGGAGTAGTCTCAGCAGTCAAAATAATGAAGGTCCACCCGGCTCTAAATGAGGCGGGCGGACTTTTGGTTTGGCACAGAGCGTACTCTCTTGCTGTTGTGATGGAGTAACCTCTCGGCCAAACTATAAATTTGGCCATAAATCACTATTTTTGAATTATGCATTAGGAAACAGTGACAGAAAAAAATCAATAACTTTCCTAACTTTTATAAATCAAATTCATTCGTAAAATCGGATTTGTTTCAAACTAGTTAGGAATTCATTCTGGGGGGATACTGCATACCACTACAGCAGAAGTGGATGTATGAACTTCATTCTTCACCCTATGGAATCTATTGGTTATGAAGGAGGACACTACTTTATAACTTAGTTTTGGAAGCACATGTGATGTCAGGACACTGTAGTAGTCTTTCAAGGTCAAGTGTACAAAAGGTGGCTGGGAGACTTGGCAGCACTTTTAAGTGTGGAACTCCTTTGTTCAGAATATGGTGTACATTTTTCAATACTTTTAAGGTTGTCATTTCAGTGCTGAAGGTGGCTGTAAATCCAGATTGGTAGTTACTCAGCAAGCATCCTTTGCAGCTATCCATTGTTTAGTTTTTAAGCAACTATTTATTCCATGAGTTTTCCTAGCTCTGGTATGTTAGAGACTGGGGAGTTGTGTGTTTTTTGTGTGGAATGGAGATTGAGTTTTTTTATTATGAGAGTGGCTTGGCTGTCATTCAGTGAAGTTTGGAATATGCCTCTAGTGTCTAGGGTCTAGAGAGACCTTGATAAGTTTGGCAGAAGTATCTTTGAAGATGTGACAATTGACCTTGATGTTTTTGGCTGGTATAGGATCACAAAAGTAGTTTAGATCCTTAGTTCTAATAGCAGAAAGAAAGTTACGGATATGAAAGAAATTGGAAAAAGTGCTGTAGACTGGGCAGTGAAGTTAATATTGTCTTAACAATCACATTTTCTTAATGAAATAGTTGAGGAATTTATCACATTTTTCCTTTGTAGGTTCAAAGGACGATCTTCACAAGGGGCGAAGAGGTTTTTGAAATCCCACATCAGTAATCATGTGGCATTAAAAGATTACATTATTTGCACTTGGAGGTAAGTGGATTTTACCATGTGGATGATTTAGCTGAAAGAATAGTGAGATACCTTTGATTTTCTTTCTTAATTCTAAGTTTGCCAGAGGACATTTCTTGCTTGGGAAAAGGATTCCGAGTTCCGCGGTTGCCTCAGTCTTGTTCAGGTTTATTTGAGGTGTAGGATAGCTAGTTGATCCACTGTTTCTATTAAGATGCTTTAATATTCATTTGTTGGCTCCTCAACATTTTTAGATGGCCTTATTTGATTTTGGTAGCAATAGGTTCACAAAGTGCAAAAGTGATGAGCTTTTTCAATGCAAAGATGAGCTCTATGGTTCTGAGTGGTGCTTATTGGAGTGAGTGAGTATGTTAAATGTGACAGAAAGATGATCAGACCAGTCTATGGCAATGGGAAGGAAGCAAGAGACATGGGTGGAGTCATTGAATTTGATGTAGAGAACTTTGTTGTTTTTGTGAGTGGGAAAGGGCGATGAGTTACTGGAAATGTAGCAATATGGGCAGGTTGTTTACTGCAAGAAGTGTTTGCTGCTCGGATTTACCCAGTAAAGAATGCAATAACCCTCCAAAATGTCTTTTAGGGAAGGCAAGTGACTTTCTAAAATGTGTTTGATCAGCTGTTTGACACATTTAGTAATGCTCTTTGGTGGGTGGTAAATCGTAGTTATGTGTAAGTTGTTGGTGAGTGATAAATTGACAGATAATTTCAGGCACTCAATGGCATCTTATATTGTTATGATGATGATCTTGCAGTAAATAGATTTCATAATAATGACTGCTTTGTGGCTTCTTAGTTGAATTGACTGTCGGGCCTAAAGATTTTGGAGCTTTGTGTTACTAGTAGGTCTAGGCTGAAGCTGAAATGCTCATTTAACCAAGGTTCTGTGATGAAGATTGCATCATGGCTGTAGACAGTTATTAGATCTAATATTTAATGCATTCCTGACATTTAGAAGCAAGCATGGAAGGTCGAGGTTTAGAGAAGTCAAAGTAAGATTGTCAGGTTTTATCATATTGAGGTCTACAAGGTTGGTGAATTGAGCTTCTATGAAGATTGGCTAAATGCTTATCAGTATGTAGTGACACTGGTATATTGTGGCTATTTGTCTATTGGTATCAGTATTGTGGCCTAAATAACGCCTGATTAAAATATTGTGCCCTTTATATCGTTTACCAAAATATTGCCCAGTTTATGTTAATAATAGAAAATCTATACTCAATGAAGTAATATTTTTGTACACAATATTTGTGCCAAATGTTATTTTTATTATTGATATTCTGATATATACCCCTTGACATTTTAGTGGCCCATTTTTCACAAGTTGAGGGCATTCTATTAGGGAAATATATATATATATATATATATATATATATATATATATATATATATATATTGCAAGAACAGTCCAGCCTTACTTCCGATTGCTTCCACCTGATGGGGTTGGTGCTGACCGGCGGGCGCTGGACCCGCTATAATTTTTGAAGTATTCTCGCGCTGCCAGAGCGTAAGAAAAGGTCGCACTCAGGGTTTCAAAATTGGAGTAAAGTATTTATTGACTTGACGCTGTTTCGACAGCACGGTCTTTGTCAAAAAGTCATACAAAGACCCGGAAGTGGCAGTGACCTTTTAAGCATTTCCTGTGTTATACAATAGACATAAACAATCTGTGCAAAGTGGAAAACAGACTTAAAAACTTTATCGATTCGTTATAAAATAACAATACGTAGATAAAGAGAACAAGGATTATTGAAAATCTTGCATTGTGCAAAAATAACAATTTATATAGTCAAAAAATTAATTAAGACTAATTCTCTATTTTAAACAAAGCAGCCATGGTTACAGAGCTGGTAAGCCTTGTGGCAAATACCACTGGTATTCCACTTGCATGTGCTTGAAGAAATAAACGGGCAAGTGCCCTTTATTTTTGGTATCCATACTTTCTAAATATATGTAAGGGTCTGCTTAAATCAAAGTGCACTGGGTTAAGCCCACTGCGGGTCTAATATCAAAAAGACAAAATTTAAAGGTACTATTGAAAAAGGCAATAAGGTGGAAAAAGAAAAATAGAAAAATAATAATGTGACCTAAACAGGAAGGGGGCAGATCTATACAGATCTACAGAGCAGCCGCTCTAATAACATGGTCAGTAAATGCGCTAAGAAGTGTAATGAACTGACATTGGGAAGTGACGCTAGGATGTATGGAGAAACTAAATAGTGTACGGTTGGCAATTCTAACAAAGCAAAGATGATGTGTAGTCTCATTACACTAGCCTAAATGCACATGGAGGTCCTCCTCATGGTTGAGGCCTCCCGGGTCTTGCTTTGTAGTCTCACTATATATTCAGATTCCAGGCGTCGCAGATGACGTTCCCGATCTCCTCCTCTCGCTGATGCAGGGACCCTGTCAATGCCAAAATAAGAGATTTTAGAGCTGATGTCACTGACATCTGAATGCACTGATGCACAGTGTTTTGCTATGGCATATGACATATCACCATTCCTGAGGGCGCGCAAATGCTCTAAAATGCGTTTCTTCACCGGGAAAATTGTGCTACCAACGTAACACAAGCCACAAATACAGGTTAAAACATAAACAACATAGTCAGAATTGCAATTGATAAAATTGTAAATCTTCCCACTTTTTCCATTAGGCTGTTTAAAAACTTTCACATTTGTACTGTTACTGCACGCTTTACACCTCCCGCACTTGTGGAAACCCGGGAGATCCCTCAACCAGGTGCCCCTTGACTTGTTTTTGGCGGATAGGTGACTGTGCACTAACATGTCCTTCAAAGACTGACATTTCCTATAGGTGATGTGTGGTGATGGACTAACCAGATTGCCGATTACAGCATCGTTCTTGACTATGTGCCAATGTTTGCGCACTATCTTATGAACTTGCTGTGAGGCATGATTGAAAGTGGTGATCAGTCTCACTTCATGTTTCCCACAATCTTTCTCTTTTGGAATCAGTAACATGTTTCTGTTCTTGATGGCCACCTTTTCAGTTGCATTTTTGATATGCCTCACAGTGTAGCCCCTATTCCTAAAACGACCCCTCATGTTTTTGGCTTCTTTCTCATAGGCATCCGGGGAACTACAGTTACGCTTCGCTCTAAGAAGCTCCCCATAGGGAATACTCCTCTTCAAAGCCATTGGATGATGGCTGTCCGCATGTAGGATACTATTGCTAGATGTCGGCTTCCTAAAAAGGCTTGTATGTAATGTCCCATGTTTCACCTCAACCAAAATATCTAGAAATTCAATGGTGGAGGGGTCAGTTTTACTGGTGAACTTTAAGTTCAGGATGTTATCTGAAAGGCCCTGAATAAAAATATCAAGGGCTTCCTGTGGACCATCCCATATCAGAAAAATATCGTCAATGTAGCGGGTCCACAGGATGACATTGTTAATATAAGTGTTGTTACCATCATGCCACAAATGCTCCGCCTCCCACCACCCCATGAACAAACAGGCGTAGCTAGGAGCGAAGCAACTTCCCATGGCCGTACCAGTGTACTGTTCATACCACTCATCCTCAAATAGAAAACAGTTGTTATATAGGCAAAATTGCAACATCCGTATTAAAAGCATGGTGTGGTCATACATATTCAAAGGTCTGTCTCTCAGATAATATTTACATGCTTCCAAACCCAAATCATGGTCTATGCATGTATACAGAGCAACAACATCTATTGTTGCCAGGATGTAAGTCTCATTCCATGGAATCTCCTGGATTTTAGACAGAAAGTCCATGGTATCTCTACAGTAAGAGGGTAGGTTTAGAACATATGGACAGAGGAAATAGTCCAAGTACATAGAAGTATTTTCAAGAAGACTGTTATTGGCCGAGATGATTGGTCTGCCAGGTGGATCTGTGGGGTGTTTATGCACTTTTGGCAACATATAAAAGACAGGAGTCACTGGTTTCTGCACCAGCAAAAACAGGAACTCATTTTGACTCAACATGTCATTTTCACGCCAATCATGCAATAGGCTATGATATTCCTGTATGGTTTTATTGTACCTTGCCAAACCGGACCTCAAATAGCTTCCTGAAAATTCAAGCTGACGCTTCGCCTCAATTCGATATTTGTTGACGTCCCATAAGACCACATTGCCCCCCTTATCGGAGGGTTTAATCACAAATGTGGTTACTTGTTTTAAAGAGTGCAATCCTGCTCTTTGTGATGTTGTAAGGTTTTTGGCAAAATTGTTCCCTGTTTTTTCCATAACACCAACAGATCCCGTAAGATGGTCTCGTGAAAAGTATCGAGACCATCATGTAATGTTATCGGGTTGAATTTCGATTTGGGTTTGAAGTCATTTCTAGAGCTCTTAGAAGGTGGCCATCAAGAACAGAAACATGTTACTGATTCCAAAAGAGAAAGATTGTGGGAAACATGAAGTGAGACTGATCACCACTTTCAATCATGCCTCACAGCAAGTTCATAAGATAGTGCGCAAACATTGGCACATAGTCAAGAACGATGCTGTAATCGGCAATCTGGTTAGTCCATCACCACACATCACCTATAGGAAATGTCAGTCTTTGAAGGACATGTTAGTGCACAGTCACCTATCCGCCAAAAACAAGTCAAGGGGCACCTGGTTGAGGGATCTCCCGGGTTTCCACAAGTGCGGGAGGTGTAAAGCGTGCAGTAACAGTACAAATGTGAAAGTTTTTAAACAGCCTAATGGAAAAAGTGGGAAGATTTACAATTTTATCAATTGCAATTCTGACTATGTTGTTTATGTTTTAACCTGTATTTGTGGCTTGTGTTACGTTGGTAGCACAATTTTCCCGGTGAAGAAACGCATTTTAGAGCATTTGCGCGCCCTCAGGAATGGTGATATGTCATATGCCATAGCAAAACACTGTGCATCAGTGCATTCAGATGTCAGTGACATCAGCTCTAAAATCTCTTATTTTGGCATTGACAGGGTCCCTGCATCAGCGAGAGGAGGAGATCGGGAACGTCATCTGCGACGCCTGGAATCTGAATATATAGTGAGACTACAAAGCAAGACCCCGGGAGGCCTCAACCATGAGGAGGACCTCCATGTGCATTTAGGCTAGTGTAATGAGACTACACATCATCTTTGCTTTGTTAGAATTGCCAACCGTACACTATTTAGTTTCTCCATACATCCTGGCGTCACTTCCCAATGTCAGTTCATTACACTTCTTAGCGCATTTACTGACCATGTTATTAGAGCGGCTGCTCTGTAGATCTGTATAGATCTGCCCCCCTTCCTGTTTAGGTCACATTATTATTTTTCTATTTTTCTTTTTCCACCTTATTGCCTTTTTCAATAGTACCTTTAAATTTTGTCTTTTTGATATTAGACCCGCAGTGGGCTTAACCCAGTGTCCTTTGATTTAAGCAGACCCTTACATATATTTAGAAAGTATGGATACCAAAAATAAAGGGCACTTGCCCGTTTATTTCTTCAAGCACATGCAAGTGGAATACCAGTGGTATTTGCCACAAGGCTTACCAGCTCTGTAACCATGGCTGCTTTGTTTAAAATAGAGAATTAGTCTTAATTAATTTTTTGACTATATAAATTGTTATTTTTGCACAATGCAAGATTTTCAATAATCCTTGTTCTCTTTATCTACGTATTGTTATTTTATAACGAATCGATAAAGTTTTTAAGTCTGTTTTCCACTTTGCACAGATTGTTTATGTCTATTGTATAACACAGGAAATGCTTAAAAGGTCACTGCCACTTCCGGGTCTTTGTATGACTTTTGACAAAGACCGTGCTGTCGAAACGCGTCAAGTCAATAAATACTTTACTCCAATTTTTGAAACCCTGAGTGCGACCTTTTCTTACGCTCTGGCAGCGCGAGAATACTTCAAAAAATAAATAAATATATATATATATATATATATATATATATATATATATATATAATCTGACAATTTGGTCCCAAGATGAAGGGCGCACTTGTTAGCTGGTGCTTGCGGCAAGGCTGGACCAGTCCTTGAATAATTATTTTCCACCAAGAATTAATCACACAGCACTCTCCAGAGGTTTTTTAACTTTAGTTTAATGAGCCATCCTTACTCCACCTACGTGTTTCGACCTACTGGTCTTGATCACGGTACACGGCAGTAGTTCATCTTTGTTTTCCACTTTTTGTACCAAATTCCCTATTTGCCTATTATGATGCATTGTGGGATAGGTCGTTTTTACATTGCATAAATTTATGCCAAACAAATATATAAAAAAAATTATATATATACAAAAATTTACAAATCTCTTCACTGGTTCGTTTTTGAGTGATTTACAATTTATCACAGAGTAAGGATATTTTAACCCGCTATGACTCTTGTTACCGTTATAATGTGTATATTTCTGTATTATAGTAATACACATAAGTGGTTAACCTCATATATGTTGGTACTTCTTTTTGCATCTGCGCCTACACTTAGACTCAATATCAATTCATATTTTTATAGTGGGCTTAGTGCCCCCTCCCCACCAGTGAAGAGATTTGTTAATTTTTGTATATATATAATTTTTTTTATATATTTGTTTGGCATAAATTTATGCAATGTAAAAACTACCTATCCCACAATGCATCATAATAGGTAAATTGGGAATTTGGTATAAAAAGTGGAAAGCAAAGATGGACTACTGCCATGTACCGTGATCAAGACCAGTAGGTCGAAACGCGTAGGTGAAGTAAGGATGGATCATTAAACTAAAGTTAAAAACCTCTGGAGAGTGCTGCATGTTTAATTCTTGGTGTAAAAAAAATATTATATATATATATATATATATATATATATATATATTAATATATATATTAAAGACACAAGGTAAAATAAGGAAGACCATTAGAAAATGAATTACAACTGAATGTATTGCTCCACACCAATCATTCGAGTTCAGAGTCTCTATGCTATAAAATCACTGACAATGAATCAGGCTGCACTCTATGGCTCAGTGTCAGGCACGATGTGTCAGGACCTGTTTTCTTCTAATTGACTAAGGGATTATAAACACATAGAGTGCTATTTAAAAGTAGGAAGGTGAAACACATTCAACCTCATCTTGCAGTTTACTGCCTCATTTAGAGTTGGGTGACTTGTTGAGTTTCTGGTGGTGAGGCCTCAGCTGTCTCTCCTGCCAGACAGTTCTTAGTTGCGTACATTCAACCCAGGGCCACTGATTTCACGGCATACGAAGGGCATCCTAAATTGGCTGGGTGGAGTGACAAAACAACTCTGCTGTGCTCTGCGGAGTTCCACAAGCAGCAGAGTGAGGTAAGTCACGCTGCTCGTGCTGATTTTTAGAGCTGGGCATTTGTCCCGTGCTGTAAAATCAGAGTGAACGGCACCAAGCACAGCGCAAGAGAGCGCAGCTTCTTTCTGCCTCTCAAGTAGATATTCTACTTGAGCTGCAGCTCCCTCAACGTGAGCGGCACATTTCTCAACGTGAGTGATAGCGACCTGCCGCGACTGCCCGCGTTGAGAAATCTCACCAGGAGGTGGTGTAGCAGTGGGTTTTTCCCCACTTTTCAACGTAACGTTGGCAAGCCACAGAGAAGAAAAAATCCGCTCCACACAACTCTGCTGAGTTTTTTGGAACTCCGCGCTCTACACAGAGCGTGGAGTGGGAACATGTCAATGCAAGAGGAGCTGAGTTTACCACCTAGGCTTAATACTAATGAGGATAGACCTTCTAAATCCTTTCTTTTCTTTTCATGACCATAATGTAAACAGTGGCAGTTGGGTACAGAAATAAAAAATCAATGACTGACTCACAACGGTGCTGCAATGAGAAAAAATTATCCACCCTTCTGTGTTGTTCCATCCTGAATAGATTTTCACTGCAAGTCACTTATAGACTCAATGTAACATTCTAAGTCATAAAAAATAGCACTTTTAAATTGACTTTCAAATTCACAACAAGGATCTCCAGTCATTTATAATACCACTGGGTATTGCTGAGTTTCCAGCATTGACTTTCCACTAGGTCCGGGCGTAATTTGCATAATTTGGGAAATTATATGTTACGCTTGCAATGCAAAATTGCGCTATTTTGCTACTTTGCGTAATTGTGCACCATTTCTGGCAAAAATTACTGTAAATGTGCCAGTCCCAGTAACAATCTATTGCAAATGCACAGGGACAACAGACGGCAGGCGGCTGTTAGTTGCAATGCTTTTGTTTCTTCGCCACTTTTTTAAGTGTGAAATGTGTTCATGTGTCAAAAATTGCCAAGAGGACCCATTTTGCGCAAAGATTTTGTGCTAAATAACAGATTTGCATTTTGCGTAAATATGTGAAATTTCATGTAATTACGTGAAAACAAATTATATGAATTTTGCACACCCCTACTCTCTGCAATAATTGCAAATCAGTTAAGAATTTTTTATAACATGAAGCTGCTATCAAGTATTTGCCTGTCTCCTCCTACCACCTCCCCATGTTTAAGGTTTAAGGCAACAAGAGGATTACAGCCACTCAGAAGGCCCCTTGACCCATTCTCCATATTAAGATGCCGCTTGATAGCTCACTCGTAACCTTAAGACAACTCCTGGGAAATCATTCCCATCAGCATCATCTTCAAGTATTTCAGATGAAGGAGCATCCTCAAAGACAGTTTGTAATCCATTTGTTCCAGTTCAGAACGGAAACATATAACTGACTTGTTCTTCTAATTTCATTACACTAACATCAGTAAAAAAAAACTCCTTATAATTTCCAGCATACTGAAAATTCATAGCTGAATGAAATTCATCAACCAAAATAATGAATTACAGAAATGAGAATGCAAGTACAGTAATGATCCAGGGTGGTCATGGACACCTACCCCTTTTTGATGTGCATTTGAGCTCTTTAGTTGCCACACATTTAAATGGATGGGTCAGCTGCTGAGGTTAGTCCAGTCACCAATGCCAGCTCTTCATTCTCAATCTAGACCTAACTTTTTCCAATTATAACCACATGAATCAGACAATCAACAGAATAACCAAAAGAAAACAATAGGCTTTAGCATCACTACTAAGCAGAGTGCTCAAAGAGAATCACATATTCCACAGACCCATATTAGAATTCGAAAGTTAATTACCCTGTTAAATCAAGCCTCACCAGCCGGACCGTGAAGTTCAGTATCTAAGATTAATCACGCCACACACCCTAGTTCTGACACTAACTTAAGAGAAGCCAGATAAATCCCTATTCAGCAAAGAAGAAACTAGAGTATCTTAGGGATGACAGAGACTTGGTTCTAGGCTGACATCAGCATCTTTCCCAACACCCTTATGCCATCAACTTTCCAAATACAATTAAACAAAAACTTTGTGCCAGAGGTGCTGTTGAGACACTTGTTGACCACGAGACAATGACTTGATCTGAGGTACGGGATTCAAACCATATGTAATTTGAATACATGGCAGTTGCATATTTCTTTCTTTCCCAGATAAACCATTCATCCTATTAATATACCACATATGAGGGTACATTCTTGCCTTCATCAGGAAATTGTGTATATGGCTTTATTAGCTAATGATTTATAAATAACAGTAATACTCCTCTACGGCTTCAATCTCTAGGTTGACATGCTGAGCAATTTTGAAAAATGCCACTCATTTGGTCAAAAACGTAGTATCACTTGGGTTTATCGAAAGGATATGAGTCCCAGCTGATCACACTTTGGACCTGAGCTTCACCAGTGGTATGACCTCAGACGCTAACCCCATTTTGTGTTTAGATGGTTCCATTTTCACAATTTTTGCAATTTCTGGTTGCAACAATAGAAAAATGAAACCAATTAGAATTGCTAACCTTAATTAGAGCTGGCATTGAAGAAGGTCTCATCAACAAGATTCCACAAAGTATTCAGTACTATGATACTTCCACAAACCTCAACAAATAATATCCCAATCTTTTTTTTTAAATGTCATCCAGATAACGCTGAATAAAGTGGCTCACTTACAACTCAAAAATCCAAATCTATTGGGAAGGTAGCCAACTCACCCAGATTCCTAAGCTCAGCAAGAAAAAGTTAACCTGATATTTTTTCTCCATTTTACTTTGCCTCATATATTAGGTAGTTCGCCCCTTGCTTCTGCTATACTGTTATTTGTCTTTTTACTATAATTCATGCACTTCAACACCTTTATTTGCCTTTTCCCCCTTTATTTTGTTTTATTTTACATTCCAAATACCTCCTTCACAGAAGGTTAGGAAATGAAGCAACTGGGCTCTAGTTTGCTTCCATCCCTCCCCTCCATGTCCATTTTTTTTCTTTCATTCTTCCAGACAAGTGAAAGTTCACCATTTGTTCCTCTCTCTGCTGCAAGCTACTTAATTGTCATCAATGTGGCAGCAAGGCATGCTGTCCTTTTCCTTCCTGAATATCTGCAAGCCATCAACAGATTTCCTATACTAATGACCTATATTTTTGATTCTTTTTATTAGTATAGAATTTCTTTTTTAGCAAAAACAAAATATAATTCAAATCAGAATAGCACTATTACAAACCATCAGACATTTCATTGTATAGAGAGAATAGAAACAAATGGAAAGTGGAGAGCATTCATAATTAATTATTAAGAGAAAAATACAACAACATTACTTTAAAAAAACATATCATTTATCCAAACAATTCCAATTTGTTTAAAATCTTTTTAAGGATCCGCTTCCTGCTACACATACATTTTAACCCTCATGATTTTTGGCATCCATTGATTAAAGGAAGGTACATCGTTGATTTTCCATTTTTGTAGTATCAAAGATCTTGAGATGACTGATTTGAGATAATGATTATCTTCTAATTTGAAAAAAGGAGTTTTAAATTATAATTTATGAAACCTCCATCGACGTCTTCTAACTTTAATGGAACGTCGCATGAGACTGCTGAGAGACACCGCTGCTATGGTATACAAAAGATAGATCTTGATATGTACTCTATTCTCTAAACAGAGGTTTAACTGATTACAATTGAAATCTCCGTTTTCAAATCAGAAATAATTATGATCTCAAATTATTCATTGACTCACTTAATAGGGGGTCTTGGATCTTCACACAAATTTTCTGTCCTGAAGATGCTCTCACAGATATATCACAACAGAGACCAAAACATCGACACCTAACCCAATTTTCCTTTTAGTTATTGTTAAATTTAATTTGAGAGATCTAGTTTCTATGTATAGGACAGACTCTATATCTGACATTATAGGAAGTGAGTATTCATACATTGATAACTAACTAACTTCCATAGTTAATAATTGAAATATCTGTTATCAATGTATGTGACGATTTTGTTGTGAACCCCTCATTTTATGTATGTGTTTTGATATTAATAAAATATGCACCTGGCTATTTATTTCATTAGACAAATCGATGTATGCACTGCTTTAATTGATTTGTGATATCATGGTTAGACATCTTGAGTAAGTGATAAATTGGCAAAAAGTTCTGTGAAAAACAAATCCGTTGTAAGCACCATTACCTGTTTAACTTTCCAAGTGACATCTTTAGAACTGTAATCCAAAACCCGACTTCAACATTAAATAACATATCTATGGGATTTGGCCCTCTTGTCAGGGTCATCCTCCCAAATCTATTCCCTTTACCATCCATTTGTTTGCTGAATTCCTTTTAGTTAGCCTTAGGATTCTATGGACTTTACCACTGCTAACCAGTGCTAAAGTGCTTGTGCCCTCTCTTCTAAACATGGTAAAATTGGTTCAGGCCCAATTGAGTGGTGGACATGTGAGTTTGTTATTTGTATTGAAAAAGGATAGTGGAGGGATAGAAGAGGGAAGGGTTTGCATTTACATAGTGCATGCTACCCCTGATGAGCTGTTGAAGCGCTTTCTGGCGGCTAGCAAGCTACTCTGGAACCCAAAAAAGATTAGTGGTGAATTAGTATAGGGAATTATTAAATTAATTTGAGCGGTGGACATGTTAGTCTGTAATTTTGATTGAAAAATAATAGTGGAGGGCTAATAGAGGGAAGGGTTTGCATTTATATTTATGTAGCGCTTGCTACCCCTGATGAGGTGTTGAAGTGCTTTTCGGCGGGTGGCACGCTACTCCGGAACCTAAACAGAATTAGTACAGGGAAGTATGAAATTAATTTGAGTGGTGGACATGTTAGGGAAGGATTTAGATTATTTTTAGCTCATAGCAGTAAGAGGAGGTTTGTGATGAGTAAAGAGGAGGTGGATGGGGAAGAGTCAGAGGGAAGGATTTAGAAAGGCGTGTTTGGGAGATCTGAACAGTAAAAGAGATATGAGATGTTGCAAGTAGGGGTAGAGAATGGAAGAGTCTAGAAAGGGTTATTGTGGGGATTGTAGTAGTAAAATGGGGTTTGGGATGAGTGAGAGAGTGGAGGTAGAGGATATACTGAGAGTGGTATAGAGTGAGAAATAGGTGAGAGTCTACAAAGGGTTATTTTGGTGATCATAGTAGTGTAATGGGGTTTGGGATGAGTGAGAGAGAGAGTGGAGGTAGAGGATATATTGTGAGAGGTGTAGGGTGAGATATAGGGTAGTATATTTGGAGATGCTAAATTAGAAGCAAAGTAATAAATATAAAGATACATACGGCCATTGGATGTATATATGTATAGGGATGTAATAAATGTAGATTTCAGTTACATTTAATAAACTCAGACTTTCAAGTGTTGCTGTATTTAAAGTGAATTATTTGTTTTTATTAATGTTTTCTTTTTTTGTAATTCAACAGTGAATCAAATGCAGATAAATAGTTATGATATGATAAAAATGTATTTATTTATGCGGTCACCTATATACATGTTAAACATAGAATGATATAACCATAAGTAATATGCACGTTTGTTAAGCAGAAGTAATGAATATCTTTGTATATAAAAACATAATTGTTATACACATTTATACAAAGCAATACACATATGTAGGTACACATCTATAGTCCAAATAAATGCTTATACACAGAGGGATATGCTGTATTTAAAGTTAATTTATGCGTTTTATTAATTTTGGGGGGTAATTCAATAGTGAATCAATTATAGATAAATAGTTATGATATGATAATAGATGTATTAATTTATTCAGTATCCTATGTACATGTTTAACATAGAATGAAATACCCATAAGTAATATGTACATTTGTTGAGCAGAAGTAACGAATATCTATATATTTAAAAACATAATTGTTATACACGTTTATACAAAGCAATACACATATGTAGGTACACATCTTTAGTCCAAATAAATGCTTATACACAGAGGGATATGCTGTATAATTATGTTTGAGTATGGTGGTTATGTGGGGAAGAGCCAACTCTTGAGTAGTCTTCTGAAAATAAGGTAGTCATCTGTTGATCTTATGTTTGGGTGTAAAGAATTCCATATTTTGGCTGCTTAAACAGAGAAGGATGTGCCACCTATGGTTTTTTTCTTGTATGGTGGGATTTTGGGGTGAGGTGCCAATCTAGAGTGGTGGTTCCTTTGTTGAATGTATTTGGTGATTTCATTCCTGATGAAGAGAGGTCCTGTTCCATGAATCACTTTGTGGGTGATACAAAGCAGCTTGAATGTGGATCTTCTGGCAACTGGTAACCAATGTAGGGCTTTCAAGTAAACCTGGGCGTAGTTCGCGGAGTTGCACTACGCAGCACTAGGCGAAGTGCAAAAATAACTCCGCCGCACTACGTGGAGCTACGCGAGCGGCGGAGTACGATCGAAAAATGCAGTTCGCGGTGATTGCACAGTGCCGGATGCTTGTCCGCACTGTGCAATCATTGCGAACGGCACCATGCACAGTGCAAGCGGTCCCTGCTTTCCTTCTCTGCCACTCGAGTAGATTTTTACTCGAGCAGCAGCTTTCTCAACGCAAACGGGCAGTTTCTCATTGCGAGCTGTCGCGAGCATACGCGACCACTCGCAATGAGAAACCTGACCCCCCGCGTTGAGAAATCTCGCCGGGATGTTGATTTTCCACGCTCGCGCTCGCCAACTTGATGTTGACAATCGCAAACGAGGAAAAATCTCGCCGGGGGGTTGATTTTCCTCGCTTGCGGTCGCCAACTCAACGTACGCGAGCGAGGAAAAACACTACGCTACGCAACGCGAAGAGGAGTTTTTTGGATCTCCGCGTAACGCGGAGTGCAGGAAACTCCGCAAACTCTGCGAGTGGAGCGGAGTTCACCGCCAAGGGTTACTTTCAAGGCCGGTGAGATATGGGGTTGTGGCTTTATATGTAAGATTAGTCTGGCAGCAGAGGTCTGAATCCTTTGTACTCTTTTCATAGTTATTAAAGTTGATCCTTGGTAGAGGCAGTTGGCGTAATCGAGTTTAGACAGAACAAGAGAAATAGTAGCCTGGACCTTGTGTGAAAATCCCAGGTGGGGGAAGATGTGTCACAGAGTTTTTATAGAAATGAAACTTGAGCTTGCTCGTTTGTCCACTTGTGCGTTTATTGGCAGGTTGGAGTCCATGATAATTCGGAGGTTCTTTGATACTTTAGGCTGTGTTTCCAGGTCATCACGCCAGACGGGAAGTGGGTTATAATTTTTCCAATCGCCAAACATGAGTATTTAGAAGCATTCAAATTGAGATGGCTCCATGTCATCCACTGATCCACGGCTCTTAGACAACTGAAAATTTGTGAGTGTCTAATGTCTTTAGGGCTTTCCAGTTTAAGGAGTATTTATGTGTCACCTGCATAGGTGTAGCATGTGAGGTGAAATTAATTTATCAGTGTCTGTAATAACTTCATGTAAATGTTGTAAAGCATTTGTGAGATGATAGAGCCTTGAGAGACCCCTGCTTTTGTGAAATACGTTTTGGATGAAAAAGGGGGGTATGGATGACATTAGTTCTATTGTGAAGATAGGATGTGATCCAGTCGACAGCAGTCCCCGTATGCCGGCTTCGTAGAGTCTTTGTATTGGAGTGTCATGGTCAACCGTGCCAAAGGCAGCTGAGAGGTCCAAGAGAAGTAGTGCAACAACCCTGTTCCGGTCAACTGTGTTCTGCAGGTCATCCCAGATGACAATGAGGGCAGATTATGTGCCTCTTCCTGGACGGAATCCTGTTTGGAAGTCTAAAAGTATGGAATAATCTTCAAGAATTGGGCCATCTGGACGAAAGCTGCTCTTTCTATCAGTTTGCCCAGGAAAGGTCATTTTGGATTCGGTCTGTAGTTGTCAGGGTTAAGCGTGTCCAGGTTTATTTTCTTTATTAATGGGCGTATGTATGATTTTTTTAGATCTTCTGGAAATATTCTGGTAGGTAAGGAATTGTTGATGATTCTTCTTACTGGTTTGGCAGCAGATGAAGTTAGAAGAATTTTCGTGAAGGTTTGTGGTGGACGGGGGTCAAAAGGGCTGCCAGCAGGCCTGCTTGCTTTGACCAGGTCCATAAATTCATCGTGTGAAATTTGTTGGAAGGAATGGAGAGGCTGGGTTAGAGTACTCTTGGACTGTTGTTTTGGAAAAGGGTCGGTGCTGCAGGTTTTCTTTGTTTTAAATAGTCCAACATGTCTGGTTTGGTCGTGTAATGATTTGCCAGTTTGTCTGCGAATTCTTGAGCACTGGGATGAGCTCCTTCGAGGTAATTTGGGTTTAGGAAAATCATGTGAGAATTTTATAGCATTCTTCATTTGCACATTTAGCATTTTGAATTCTGTCTGAATAGTATCTTTTCTCAGCTTTTTTGATTGCTGATTTCTATAATCTGTTAAGTTTCTGTAGGTGAACTTTGTCTTGATTGGTGTTTGTTTTGAGTCAGATGCATTGTATCTTTCTAATTTGCTGTTTTATCTCTATATTTCTACAAGGTGCCTGTTGGTGTTTCTTTTGTTCTGTTGTGTCATACTCAGTGGTATTAGGATATCAAAAGCTTCCTGTAGCCACTCATATAGTTTTTTAACAGAATTTATTGTGTCTATATCTGTACTGGATGTTAGTTGTGTTTCCAAGTGTTCATAATTGAGTTTATTCCACGGTCGATAGGTGGATGCACTAAAGGTGGCTTTAGGTGTGTTGCTTTGTGTTGTTTTATGTTGAAAGTAAGCAAATGGGGGTCTGACAATGTGACTGGAGTCATCGTTTGAAAGGTAACTAGTTCTGTGTTAGCAAAAATGACATCTAGGATGTATCCAGCAATGTGTGTGGGTTTGTGGATGATCTGATGTAGGTTCAGTGCATCTAGGCCAGAGAGGATTGTTTTTGGATGTGGCATATTGGGTTTGTCAAACCAAATGTTTAGGTCACCCAGAATGCATAGGTTGGAGTGTAGTGTTATAAGGTTTGAAACTGTGTCTAGAAGTGTTTCTGGGAATGTTTCATTGCTAGGTGGAGGTCTGTAAAGGAGCAGGAAGTCACAGGAGGAAGATGGTGTAGAGTTGCATCTGGTGAAGAGGGCCTCACAACCTTGTATGGAGACATCGTCACCTTTAGTGATATTTAATGTTTGCTTGAACACAATAGCTAGGCCACCTCCTCTTTTGCCTACACAATTTTGTGTTATGGTTTGAAAGCCTAGAGGAATGGCTTCATGCAAGTCTGGAGCCATATCATCTCCCAACCATGATTCTGTTAGGAAAAGTAAGACAGGCTGTGTGTAAGTGAGGATGTTGTAGATGTGATGCTTGTTTTTATAGAGTGATCAAGCATTTATTAGTAGGCAGTTTAGAGAATGTGCTTCGGTGATGGTGTGCCTTTGTTTTGTAGAAGAGTGAGCAGTAATTTGTGGCATTGTAGCTGGTGTGTAGTCAGTGCTGGTATTAGCTGTATGAGGATAGCAACAGCGTATCTGTTCTGTGTCATTTTCCTCGTCCAGCTGACTAAGAAGGCATTTGGATGGGTCTGCGTATCCAGGTGGTAGAGATGATGGTTGAGAGTGATTCGTTGAGCTGTATTGTTTTCGTAGAGTACCCTTGTTGTGCAGTAGACATGGAGATGCAAATTGTGCAGAGCGGCATCTTGCTTATTTTGTTTGCATCTGTTTAGGGCAGAAGGTGTATGAGTTAGGTGTGGTGGTGCAACATGTGGGTCATGTTGTAAGTTTCTAAATTGTCCGATAGATGAAAGGTAGTTAAAAGAAAGTTGCTGTGTATATGTGTTACGTGTGGGGGAAGAGAGAAAGCTTGGCAGTGGAGTTGGTTTAGAGAGTCTGTTATTTGTGTAGTCAGTAAGGTGGGATTTGGTGTATGTTTCTAGTTTGTGACAGGAAGTATTATGAGGTGTGTGTGAGAGAATTTGTTGTGCTGATGTTTGTGTTATGTTTTGTTTATGAGGAGTAGTGTAAGGAGGTGATGATGTATTTGTTTTCTGAGAGGACTTTGTATGTAAAGTATTGTTGGTGAGCGGAAGCTGCAAGGTAAAGGGGGTGGTGATGTTTTTTGGAAAAGAGTGTATATGGTGTGTGAGAGGGGATGGACAAGAGTTAGGAGTGTTTGTTTTAGAATGGATTGCAAAAAGAGGTAATATGTGTGGTGCATCGGAGTGTAAGTGTAGAAGAGGAGGGTATTGGTGGATGGAAAGATGAAAGGCTGAGTATAGGTTCATTGGTGACAGAAAGGGGTCTGTTAGAAGTAATTAGAGCAGGGAGTGTGTCTGGATGGGATATAGTTATGTATGGTGTGGATGTAGGTTATATTTGTGATTAGTGGGCTGGTCAGTGGTATAGGATAGGCTGGTGTTTTGTGTGTGATTGAAGGTGCAAATGTGTGGTAGTTGGGGTAAAAGGGTGTAAAGCTATGGTTAGTGGCATCTTGTATCTGGTCCTTTTCGAGAGTCTGGGTATTTTTAAAAACATAAAGCATTTGGATCCTGCTTCATTGATCATCCTGTCCAAGTAAAAGTTATTATAATATTATGATAATACTAGTAGTAGCGGCTCAAATTATCATATCCTAAAGAGCTGCCTGATAGTACATTTTGATTTTAGGAAGTGCCAACCCCCCCTTTCTCCCCTATCCAATTGTAACATCTTCAGATTGAGTTGTGGTTTCTTTCCCTGCCCTATAAAGTGTCATATTATATCTAGTTAATCAAAAAAAGACTGCTGAAGTTTAATCATAACATTAGAAAAAATGGTTAGAGGTAGTGCCTGCTATTTGTTCAGAAACCTAAGAGCCGTATCTAGTGTTTGGGGCTTAATTTTGATGAAAAAGGTAATTGAAGTTTATTATAACGAAAGTCCCCAAGTATTTATTGGGAGCAGTAGATAGCTAATGAGCCCTCATATCCATAGGTAAAACCAACGGGTTGCTGTTAAATAATAAGGCTTCTGATTTTGAATGATTAGTTTTGTATCCCTCTATCTAAGTGAATTCTTCTATTTTAGAAGTTCCATTATCAATATTTGTTTCTTCCTCAGCCAAGAAGAGTATCATATCGTCTGCAAACAATTTCAATGTTGTGGCTCCAAGAACCGGGAGTAGAATGCTGTTATCTTGATGGATTGTGCAGGCAAGAGGTTCGATAAGTAAAGAAAAGAGGATTGGGAACATTGAACAACCCTATCAAGTCCCACAACTTTCAACAATTCCTCAGGCCAGTTTTCAATTCATTATGGTTTTTGCTTCCACGTTTTTATATAAATTTCTCAATAAATGGACAAAGGTATTTGAAAATTAAAATTTAGTAATGGTTTGAGCTAATGGGGCCAATTTATTTGTTAAGATTTTAGTCAAAGCTTTGTAGTCGCTATTAAGTAGATTTATCGGGTGATACAAGTTCGGGTTTTCTGATGGCTTCTTTTTTTTCAAAATGCTGACTATAAACCAGGAATATTGCCGCCTGTAAGATTTTTATTAAACAAAATGACCAAGCATTTTCTTAAATGTGTATGAACGATTTATAAATCTCAGCTGGTAAACTGTCACTTTCACAAGCTTTTGCATTAGGGGAACAATTAATTACATTTTCCTCTTCGACTAATGTAATTAATTGGTGCTGCAATGGCTACTTGCTGATCTTAAAATATAGCTGATAGGGTAATATCTTCCAACCATTTGTTAATAGCCTCTAGCGTATGTTTTTGAGATTCTGAATATAATTCTGAATAGTGTTTGAGAAAAACCACTGTGATTGAGTCTGAGTCTGACTGAGTGACTACTTCTCCTGTGTCTGTGCTGAGGGTGGATTTCATAGAATTACTATTGTTTTTTTATTTTACTGACCAAGCTAGATATCTACCCACATGCTTATTTTCCTCATAAGATAGGTATTTGAATTAACTATTTCGGCCGCCATAAAGTTATCTTTTAAATTCTGCTTTTCTTGGCTTAACTTTAGCTTTGCAGAAGAAGCTTTCATTGTAATAAAAGCATGGGTTATCTGATATAGTGAAGTTTGTAGCTGCTTAAGTTTTGGTTTCTCGTGTTAAGTCTGCTTGATTTAAGTGAAATTGCCTGCCCTCTGATAAATGCCTTTAAAGTGCCCCAAACAGAAAAGGAAGAGGCTGTACCTATATTTTGATCCAGGAACTCCTCTACTGCAAGCAGCATATTCTCCACCCAAGTTTTGCTAACTAATACGGATTTATAAATACACCATCTGTAGTGGATTGTATTACACTTTTCTATAATTAGCTCGATCAACACAGCTGAGGGACTAGAAAAGCCGCTAGCTAGAATCTCTGTTTTACCTCGACAAACTAAATGTGATATTGAGAAAATTCAATTAGAGAGGCTGCATTGATATTTTTATAGAAGCATGTGAATTGTTTATCATGTGCTTGGTCAACTGGTCATAGATCTATCAAGGCCAAATCCAGTGTTAACCTTTTCAGAAATGTTATGGATTTTGGTTTATTTTGTTGCTTATTTATTCACAAAGAGTCCAAATAAAATTTTGAATGAGGTTAAAGTCACCCCCATTATGATTAAACCGGTTGATCCCATTGAACTATATAATTCCTCCATCACTGTTCTTGAATCTTCAAGGGGCCGTATTAATTTATTAGGTTGATAACCTGCTTTTGCACCAAGGTTTTGACTCAGATCCATCTGACCCCTGGATTGCTGAATAAAATCCTGTATCTCACTGCACAGCTCTTTTGAGATTAATATGGCCATGACTCTAACTGCTACATTTGCCAATTCAAAAAAGGAAAGGGCAACAAAAATTGGAATTCTTGACCAAGATGGAATTGTTTTGAAATGGATTTCCTGAAAGAAAAAAACACTTGCATTAGAAACCGTTAACCAGGACAGAATTGATCTATATTTGATCCTATTGTTGAGGCCATTAGCGTTGCACAGAACTACCTATATAGGCTTAAAAATCATGATTCCTCTTTTGATTCGCTGTAGCAACTGTCATGCCAGCATTGTGAATTCTTTTTAGGGGGCTAAACGAACGACTGCTGCCATATCAACTTCAACAACAAGAATTGGATCTAGACATACATTTAAGACTCTAA
Source organism: Calotriton arnoldi (assembly GCA_963921515.1). Classification (NCBI taxonomy): domain Eukaryota; kingdom Metazoa; phylum Chordata; class Amphibia; order Caudata; family Salamandridae; genus Calotriton; species Calotriton arnoldi. The sequence goes on along the minus strand of CAWUFW010014225.1, from coordinate 48,612 downwards.
CTTCCATTTGTGCTATTTTCCCCAAATATCTTCCTAATATTTTTCAAATTTTTCTTTGCAAAGGTGCACCTCCCCACCCTATACCTTGTTCCTCCACCCTATCTCGGGTAAGTGCACCCAGAACCCCACCCTTACGGGTCCTTGTGATAGCACTATTCAACCCTCCCTCAAAAGACCATCCAAAAAGTGCCCACCCTTTTGACCCCCCCAAATTGAGTGCCTTGGACGTTTGCTCCTCCTTATTCCCCAACTCCCTCCTACATTATGCCAAAGCATTACCAAGCTCTTTTTTTTTTTACATAACTTTGGCAAGAATATAGCATTTCAACAATCGAAGTGACCTAGTATCTAGAAATATAAATACAGAAAAGCGCAAAACAAACAGCAGAGGAGAGTCAAGAAAGTAAAAACAAGGATAAAAGAAAGAAAAGAAAAGGCATCTTATTCCCTCTTGCCGTTACAGTCCTTAAATCTATCCCAAGACAGATTCCAAAAATTCCTTGGCTCACATTACTGAAGAGAAAACCTGAAATTGTCCATTGTATATTACTTTCAACTTAGATTGCTGTACCAGCCCAGCTTGGGTGCCTACCTTCTTGAATCCACTTATCATTGTTTTAAATTATTTAAATCACCGTGCTGTAGTCAAGGACATGTCAGTAAAAATCTTAAATGAATAATTGTCTGCGGTTTGAAAAGATTTAGCTTGCATTGCTTTGGTCAATATCCTTTCTTTATCACAAAAGTATCCGATGGTGACCAAGATAATGCAAGGATATTTTGCGTTGGGGATATGGCGGCTAGGAACTCTATGGGCATGCATAACTTTAAGATCTGTGTCTTTTTTGAGCTGCTCTGGGATGACTTGCATTATAATCACATTCATTTATGAGCTTGGTCGCATTTTGTCCGTTCTTGTGGCCCTCAAGTGTCCCCACAAAGCATAAATTAGATTGACGAGATCTATCTTCCTTCTCTTCCAATTTGAGCTTCAGGTCTGTTATATCTGTTTTAAATCTCTTTGTTAGAAGTTCCAAGTATCTATACTGATTTCCATATCTGATATTCTTTGCTCAGCTTGCTCCATTCGATCATTAAAATGCATCAGATGTGCATTAATGGTGCTTAGCTGTTCACTGAACTCCTAGTACTCCTTTTCTTATGACATTTTTATTTCTTAGATTCCCCCCAAGATTTGCTTAAGAGTCAGAGCTATCACAGATAAAGAAAATGATGTAGGAGTGGGTGGACCACCAACTATGTCCTTAGGCGGCAAAGTGAATTGTGCTAAGCTTGATGAAGGAGCAGATGGTGATGGCAGATTAGCATTCCCTACAATTGACAATATGATCTCCATCGGGGTATTGTCTGGCCTTAGAGTTTCTTGAGAACTACTGGGTTTTGTGGGAAGGATGATAGAAATGCTTGTGTCCTTTTGCAGTGGGCTAGGGAGGCTAGAAAGGTTTCTATCATTGCCCCTTTCATTTGCTTGGGATGCCATACTTTCCGTAGTAACAGCCTTTATACTTGTAGAAAAAATCATATATGTTGTTTATGGCAATAAAGCTGATAGTAGTTGTTCACCAGCTTCGATTTGAGGGCCCACTTGCTAGACCTGGTATTGAGCGGGCTGTACGAGAGAGGCAGGGTGGTTACATTGCATCACTACCTATGAAATGCTATTATCCCTTGGTTCCGAGCTTGCAGCCATACTACTGTATAAGGAAATCTCTGATTATCCCATTGCAGCTAAATGTCCGCCACACGGTCTGATGTGTGCATGTACGGCGCGATGCGCATCGACGCGTACCCGCTGTAGGGGGTGCCCCTGTTTGCCTCGCACCCATTGAGTCAATGGGAGCCCGCGTACGCGTTGTACGACCGGCTCCCATTGACTTCAATGGGAGTCCGACCGAATCGAGTCCGGGTGCATGCGTGCGCATCGTACTCGTTCGGTCGGACTGCCAGAGTCCGATTCGGTCGGAAATCTCTCCGGGTCCGGCTCGGTCGGAGAGGTTTCCGGCCCGAATCGGAATCGGCCCATTAGTGTCCTGCCTTAGTGCCCTGCATGCCTCCATATCGATCCTGGAAGCAGTCTCAGCCATGGAGCATGACGGGAGCTCTTGGTGACCCAGTCCTCGTAGCGCTTGCAGCCTATCCATACTAGTAACCTCTTCTTACCACTGATTCCCCTATCACCTGACTTCTTGTGTTGCTCACCATGTTAGGACATGCAAGAATAAATTGCAGGTACTAAGATATCTAACTCTGTTAATGCCCTATTGTGAAATTTCAGATGACTTCTGAAGCAGGCTAATCTAGGGCATCTTATGATCAGTGACTACGATCTATACTTTCTAACCATTGTAGAAACCTGGCTCTGTAACAACTGTGATATGGTTATTTCCCTGTCTATTATTATTATTATTATTATTATTAGATTTATATGGCGCACAGCTACCCGGAGGTTTCCCGGTGCCTACGGACATGCAAAGCAAGAGAGAGGGTCATAGTTAGTAAAAGATTCTACTGATTAAAAAGCCATGTTTTCAGCTCTTTGCGGAATTTGAGATAGTGTTTTTCAAGACGGAGCTGCATTGGAAGGGAGTTCCACAGGGAAGGAGCTAGATAGGCAAAAGAACGTCCTCCCATTCTGGCTCGTTTGATCCTGGGTACCTGGAATTTTAGTTGAGTGGAGGAACGTAGTAAGCGTGAGGGACGATAGTGGTGTACCAAAGCATTTAGATAGTGGGGAGCTGAGCCTATATTTATTTTGTGCATATAGCATAGTGCTTTAAATTTGGCACGATTGTCAATTCTCAGCCAGTGTAGTTTACGAAGAGCCCCTGAAATGGAGGCCATTTTGGGAAGTTGACAGAGCAAACCCCATCCTAGCTACAGGATCTGTAATGCTGACCGGACTTCCAGCACTGGTGGGTGACTTGTGTTTTTGTTCAAGGCCTTCTTAAAATGTCCTGCTTGCAACATCCCACCTTCACCTTAACAGGAATACTTACTATTAAATGCAGCCTTCTCCCACTATTATGTCATCTCTTTCTTCATATAACACCCTCTAGACTTTGCTTACCAGTTAGAGAAGCCTTTACAACGTTCTCAATTTCGAATGCCACCACTGCCCCTAGTGTTCTAATTCATAGAACATATTTATAATGTATTATTTAGTTTAAAAAAATATAAAATATTTTATTAATATTTTTAATTTAAAATAAATGCAACAAATTGTTATTAAAATGTAATTGAATTACTTTAATTCTTTACATAACTTTGAATAATTATTAATGCATAACAAAATAATTTAATCTGCTTAACTTCAGGTGGGTATTTATTTTTTAATTTAAACTTCAGAAAAACATTACAATATTTAAAAATGTAATACAAAATTAAGTTATTTGTCCAATAGCATGTTTTCTCTAGTTTTAAATTCAAATTACATAACCTTAATTGACAATAATATTTAACAAAAAAATATGCTTCACATTTTTGGGGTGTGAAATATATCTTTTTTCATTTTCCCCATTCTTTACCATAGAGGCCATAGAGGGATTCCACGGTCAAGGTGGAGAACTTCGCTTAGTAAAGCAAAATAAAAAATGTTTATTGAACAGTTAACAAATAGAAGCTGTTTTCCAATTAGCAAACAGTATAAAAAGGCCACAAACTGCACCATATAAAGACAATTCCAGCAGGATTACAAACCTACAAGACAACTGCAACATTTCCACGAAACACTAAATGCTACAAACAAAGTAAGTTTGAATAAAATGAAAGCTAACAAAATTAATAAATAACTAAATGTATTTTAAAATAAAAACGATTAAAACTATGCTACATATTTATGTCTACAAATAACAGGTACATCCTATAGAAAAAGAAAAAAGCTAAAGAAAATAAAATAAAGGCACAGGCACCTGTTTACTCGAAATAAAAAAAAAAGTTAGGGGCTTATTATGACTTTGGCAGACACACCGCCAGCCCGCAGAGGTCGGGAGAATGCCACCAAGCCAGTGTCATCCTGAATGCCACATTACAACATTACCGAGGGGCTGGTGGTGTGTTAGCAGCGCATTCAAGGCAGCAGCATGCTTTGGCTGTAGGAGAGAGCCCGGAATCAATGCTGGCCGCACTGATGCACCTCCAGCAAGTCGGGCGCACTGTTTGCATAACCCATTTCATGAACGGCAAACAGTGGGCACACCAACATTGTTGGAATAGGGGGGCGCAACACGGGCCCAGGCCACAATGCACATAGGCTACATCACGAGGGCCCCTCTTTGTGGTCCTGTACCTGCCTTTATGCCGACCTTTTCATGGCGGTGTCCCCACCATGAAAAGGTCAGCAGAAAGGCAGGTCTTAATACACATGGTGGTGCCCATGCTGACACCACCACCATTGACCGCCACTATCCCTACTGACGCGGTAAATCAAATGTCGGCGATGGCGGCAGTGGTCTTGTGGAGGTCTGATCACACAGCTCGTAATCGGGCAGTTGGACCACCAAGGAGGCGGTCGTAAGACTGCCAAAGCCAGTACGGCAGTCCCAAGACCGCCAAAGTCATAAACAGCCCCTCAGTTTTGGAAGAAAAACAGCAAACTAATAAACTAAAAATAACCCTTTAACAAAGGTAAAAAATAAAATAAGCAAACGCCTTTCTAAATTTTTCATTAAACAATAAACTAACACAGCTAACAAATTTTTCTTCTCAACAGACTGTAACAAAAGAAAACTGTGCCAACAATGACACCAAACATGCCTACACAGCAAAAATCTACAACTAAAAAACAACATCCAGGATCAAAGTTAAAATATGCATCTGCAATATAAAAATGTTAAGATAAATATAACATCACATATTTTTTTGAATAATGAATGTATATTTTCTATACTCTAAAACTCACAGATAAAGTGTAAGAAACAGAAAAATATATCAATTCCCAAAAAAGGACGCTGTTATTAAATTATAGAGGATGTAGTTATAGTAAGGAGAGCACCTCCAATGAGAAAACATACTGGAAAAACATGAAATATTATTCAAAAGCATTCTATGGCAGGACTACCACTACAAATGAATTAGTTGAACACTTTAGTAAAATAGAATCCTAAATTATTTTACATGACCTAAAAGAGGCCAGTATGAGCTCGTAGGAGCCAGCATGAATAATACTTAAAAATATTCTACCAAATGTTCCTGAAGAAGCAACAGGTCAACTTTTTCGCATAGCAACCCTAAAATGCCAGAACAGTAAAACAGCCAGAGAAACATCAGTAGTACCTAAAAAATATGAAGATATAAAAAGACACCTTTTTACTACGTGACAACCTCCTCAATGATAAAAGAATGAACATTTATGCTATCAATAGCAACTTACTAATTTAAATTCAATGTAACACATGGATGGATGATGGATGTCACTTTTAAGGTGTGCCTTCCACCATTCAAGACAAATGTACACAATACATGGTCAATATCAAAATACAAACACCAGAAGAGTGTATGCACTGTTACTAAGCTAACTAAGTGCAACTTGTAATGAAATGTTAATGCAGATAAAACAACAAGCTGAAACTATAGCCCACCAAACATCATCTAAGATTTTGAACAAGGAATGATTTGAAACTTAGTTATAATCTCTCACATTCTGATGCATGATAGTGTTTAGTGAGTTCTGTTACAGGGACATATGCTAAAGCTATTAAATCAGGGTTAATTGCATATTCTACACTCAGGGCGGATTTTTGTAGGTGCCTCCATATGCTCTGGATACCGTGATAGTAACACCCCAGAGCATATGAAGGCACCTACAAAAATCAACCCTGAGTGTAGAACATGCAATGAATCCAGATTTTACACATAGCTAATTGCTTTAGCATATGTCCCTGTAACAGAAGTCACTAAACACTATCATATGTTAATTGAATCTCCTTATTACCAACAACATGAAACAAAACTAGCTCCAATAAAGAACTATTTTAAAGATACTTGGGTTGGAATGTCTATGACAGCACCGTGTCCCAAGAAGCAAATAATGCAGTGGAAGGGTAGCAAAATGTTTTCCAAGGAACACTTGGAAGAAGCCCCCTACAGTCTACCAAGTCCTAGAAGTACTTAAAACAGAACAAAGCTGCAAGGATCTAAGAGTGGATCAATACCTAACCCAACTCACACCGAAAATCTCCACACATACTAAACAAATGTGTGCAAGTCTAGCATTCAAAATAAGACATTTAACCCACTACCCAGGCCTACCATATCGAGACTCAGTTGGAAGTCCCCTACTCAAGAGCAGATTTACTATTTCCACTCCAATCTTAAGCACATTGGAGAAAGTGTTGGTCTTTGGGGGCACAGTCAGATTTACTTTTCCCACTTCAAACATAATACATTTGGGAAAGGGTTGGGCTTTAAGGGATTCAGATTTATAATATCAACTCCAAACCTAACCACATTGGGGAAAGTCGTGTTGGGCTTTAAGGGGTTCAGATTTACTATTTCCTCTAGAAATGTACCCACACTCCAAGTGTTAGAAGTTAAGGGATTCACATTTACTATTTCCTTCTCAAACATAATCACATTGCTGAAATTGTTGGAGTGTAGAGGCGGGAAGGTGGTTGAGATTTACTATTCCAACTTTGTGACATTGGGGAAAGTATTGGACTTGGGGGGTGGCCTGATTTAAAATTCACACTCCAAACTTAACCACATTAGGGAAAGTGCTAGACCTTTGAGAGTTCAGCTTTACTATTCCAAATACAAACCTAACTACATTGGGGGAAAGGACTGGATTTTGAGGGGTTCCAATTTACTATTCCAACTCTAAACTTAACCATGTTGGTGAAAATATTGGGCCTTGAAAGGATTAGAGTTACTAATTTAGCTCCAAACTTCACCAAAATGGGGGAGAGTGCTGGACTTTGGGGGGAGGGGAGAGGTCAGAGTGACTGTTCCAACACTAAACTTCACCACCTTGGGAAAAACGTCGGTCTTTGGTGTGTTCAGATGTATTATTTTGATGCAAACTTAACTACATTTTGGAAAATGTTAGGAATTTGGGGTGTGGGGCAAGTTTTACTATTTCTATTCCTGCTTATTCAGATTGGGGAAAGGGTGGACTTTGGGTGAACGTGTTGGGCTTTAGTGGGGTCACATTTACTATTCCCACTTCTAACTTAAACACATAGGGGAAGAGTTGGACTTTAAAGTTGTTCACATTTACAACATTGACTCCAACCCAACCATATGGTCGTGTTAGACTTTGTGGGAAGGTATAAGATTTACTTTTCTCGCTCCAAACATGACCACATTGGGGAAAGTGTTGGACTGTGGGAAAAAGGGGTTCAGATGTATTATTTCCACTACAACCTTAACCACATTGGGGAAGTGTTAGACTTTAAGTGGTTCAGATTTACTACTTTCTAACCATTTTGAAGAAAGGGGGGGGTGACATCTACTATTTTCAATCCATATAACCACATTGCTCACAGTGTTTAACACTGTGGAGGGTGGGTGGGCATGTTTCAGATGTACTGTTCGAACTGCAAACCTTATAAAATTGGGAAAAATGTTGGACTTTGAGGGTTTAGATTTATTATTCCAACTCCAAACCAAATTTACTATTCCCTGACTAACCTTCACCACATTGAGTAAAGTGTTAGACTTTGGGGGGATAAATGTACTATTCCGACTACAAACTTGGGCCTGATTTAGATCTAGGCAGATGGGTTACTCTGTCACAACGGTGACAAATATCCCATCCACCGAAATATAAATCCCATAGGATGTAATGGGATTTATATTTTGGCAGCCGGGTTATCCGTCACCATTGTGATAGAGTAACCTGTCCACCAATATCTAAATCAGGCCTTTAATCACATTGGGAAAAGTGTTGGACTTTGAGGGGTTTAGATTTACTGTTCAAACTTCCAGCTTAACCTTCCAGCTTAACCACACATGGGAAAGAATTGGACTTTGGACTTTGGGAGGGGCTCAGATTGACTCTTTCAACTAAAAACTTAATCACACTGGGGAAAGTGTTGGACTTGGGGGGGTTGACATCTGCTATTCTCACTCCGCACCTAACCACATTGGGGAGCGTATTGGAATTAAAATGATGCAGATTTATTATTTCAACCACAAACTTCACAACATTGTGGGCTTTGCTGGGGCTGGGATAAGATTTACCATTCCATATCCAAATATATCCACATTGGCAATAGTGTTGGACTTTGGGGGAGGGGGTCAGATGTAATATTCCTACTCCAAGCTTAACCATATAGGGAAAATTTAATATTTCAACTCCAAACCTAACCAACTATGGGGAACGTCATGTTGGACTTTAATAGGTTCAGAATAACTATTTCCACTCTACATTTAACCACATTGAGGAAAGACTTAGGTCCTGATTATGAGTTTTGCAGTGTGGGAGCGGGTTGCCATGCCACCGTCCCGCTCCCACATGCCAAACGTCACCACCGGCCGCTTGCCAGATTATGAGTTATCTCGTGGTCTGGAAGTGGTCCTTTGCCATTCTCTAGGTAGTGACTATTAAAAAGGCACCACAATTGGAGCGCAAAAGCCCGTTCCAGCATGGAATGGACTGTGCAGTGGGGCACACCATGTGCCCCCCTGCCTGTATCCCATGTCCCTAAGGCTACAGGAGGCCCTGTAGGGCCCCCTTTGTTTCCTCACTGCCACACTTTTCATGGCGGACTCACCACCATGAAAAGTGAGGCAGTCAGGAAACTCATAATGTGCTCGGTGGTGCCGCAGTGGCACCACCAAGCATATTGCAGCCTTAGACCACCGTTCCAACCCCAGGGATCGTGGACCCCTGATGGTTGCAGCGGTCCTTTGGTGGTCTGATCGCCGTAGTTGTAATACGGCAGTCAGACTGCCGGTGTGGTGGTCCCCGACTGCCACCGCACCTCCACTGTGGGTCTGGTGGTACTGTGGACTGCCAAACTCGTAATCGGGCCCTTAGACTTTTTGATCATCAAATATACTATTCCCACTCCAAAATAACCACATTGCACAAAGTGTTGGTCTTGGGGGAGGAGGTCAGATTTACTGTTCCAACTCAAAACGTTATCACATTGGAGAAAAAGTTGGACTTTGGGGGGTGGAATTTCAGGTTACTATTTCCACTGCAAACTTAACCACAATGGGGAAACTGTTGGAATTGTGGTATGGTCTGATTTACTACTCAAACTCCAAACTTCACCACATTAGGGAAAGTGTTAACTTTTTGGAGTTCAGTTTTACTGCTTCAACTTCAAGCTTAACTACATTGAGGAATGTACTGGACTTTGAGGGGTTCAGATGTATTATCCCGACTCCAAACGTAATCACCTTGGGGAAAGTGTCGGGCATTAAGGGATTCAGGTCAACTATTTCATCTCCAAACTTAACCACATTGGGGAACGTGTTGAACTTTGGGGTCTTTTTTAGAGGGGGTAAAATGTTCTATTCCCACTCTAGACTTCACCAAAGTGGGGAAAGTGTTGGACTCTGGGGGTGGGGGGGTTAAAGGTACTATTTTCATGCCAAACTTAACCACATCCGGGAAAGTGTTGGATTTGGGGGTTGGTCTGATTTACTATTTGCACTCCAAACTTCATCACATTAGGGAAGTGTTGAGCTTTTGGGAATTCAGCTTTAGTATTTCTTCTACAAACCTTCCCTCTACGGGGCTTTGAGGGGTTCAGCTGTACTATTACAACTCCAGACTTAACCACATTGGTGAAAGTATTGGCCACCAAGAGGTTCAGGTTCACTATTTCAACTCCAAACTTAACCACATTGGGGAAAGTGTTGAATTGTTTAGGTGTTTTTTGTTTGGGGGGGTTCAGATTTATTATTCCCACTCTAAACTTCCCTAAACTGAGGAAAGTGTTGGAATTTTGGGGGTGGGGAGTCAAAGTTCCTATTTCCACTCCAAACCTAACCACTTTGGGGATAGTGTTGGTCTTTGAGGGATTCAAATTCATTATTCTCACTCCAAACCTAACCACATTGGGGAAAGTGTTGGGCTTGGGAGGATGGTCTGATTTACTACTCATACTCCAAATTTCCCCACATTGGGGAAATTGTTGAACTGAGGTCAGCTTTACTATTTCAGCTAGAAACTTAACCACATTGGGAAAAGGGTTGTGTATTAAGGGGTTCAGTTTTACTATTTCAACTCCAAACTTAACCACATTGATAAAATTGTTAGACTTTGGGGGGGCATATTTACTATTCAAATTCCAAAGTTAACCACATTGGTGAAAGTGTTGGACTTTAGGGTGGGGAGGGGCTACATTTACTGTTCCCACTCCAAATTTATTTAGATTGAGGAAAGTGTTAGTCTTTGGGGGAATGGGTCAAATTTACTACTCCTCTGCAAACTTAAGCACAATGGGTAACATGGTGGTTCAGATTTACTATTTCAAAACCAAACTACTTCCCACTAAAAACGTACATTCCCACTCCAAATTTATTTACTTTGAGGAAAGTGTTAGACTTTGGGGACGGGGGGTCATGTCTACTATACCCAATCCAAATGTGCCCACGTTGCTGAAATTGTGGACTTGGGTGGTTCGGGGGTGGGGGCATTCTGATTTAATGTTCCATCTCCGAACTTCTCCACAATGGAGAAAGTTTAGACTTCGGGATTCAGATATATTTCTTCGACTCCAAACATAACCACATTGGGAAAGTGTTGGGCTTTGGGGTGATGTCAAATTTACTATTCCAACCATAAACATCTCCACATGGGGGAAAACATTGGACATTGGCACAGATTTACTTCTTCATTTCCAAATGTAATCACATTGGGAAAAGTGTTGGACTTTGGGGCAGGGGTTCGGAATTAAAATTCCCACTCCAAACATAACCACAATAGAAAAGGTGTTAGACTTTGTGAAGGGGTTCAGATTTACTATATCTGCTCCAAAACTAACTACATTAGGGAAAGTTGCTGGACTTTAAAGGGTTCATATTTACTATTCCCATTACAAACCTAACCATATTGGGGAAAGTGTTGGACTTTGGGGGGATAAATGTACTGTTCTCACTCAAACATAACCACAATGATGAAAGTGTTGGACTTTGGGGACCTCAGATGTACTATTCCAACTCCACACCTAAACCCCTTTGAAGAAAGTGTTGATCTTTGTAGGCATCCACTTATATATTCCAAATGTAACCACATTGGGGAACATGTTAGACTTTGGTGAGGGTCAATGCTACTATTCCCACTTCAAATTTAACCACATTATTGGAAAGTGTTGGACTTTGAGAGGGAAGGAGTTCAAATGTCCTATTACCACTCCAAACATCACAACATGACTGTCAGTGTTGAACTTCTAGATTTCAAATGTAACTATTCCCACAAATAATAGTAAACATACCTAGGGGTGGGCAAAAATTCTGCTCCGCCGGCGGAGTTCACGGAGGTTTGCCCTTTTGTGTTGTGCTTGGCAGCTCACCCATGTTAAGTTGGCGAGCTAGAATATGCATCCACTAGTATGGTTTCTGGGTACTAGAACGCCACTTCAGGAGAGATTTCTCAATGAAAGTGGTCACAGCAGGTCATGAGCATTCGGGTTTAGAAAGCTGCCACTGGAGTAGAAAATCTAATTGAGCAGCAGAAAGAAGCAGTGCCCTCTGACGTGCCGTCTTGTGCCATTTGTGCTGATTTCACAGTGCAGAACAAGCTCCTGGGGCTAGAAATCAGCGTGACATGCCATATTCCGCTCACTCATGGAACTCTGCAGAATCTCATGGAGTTTTTATGCAACTCCACAAAATTACGCAGAGTGAAACTCCACGAGTTCCGCCCACCCCTAGACATAACACAAAAAAATTCATAGAAATCCACTTTAATTATCCCAAAAAGTAAACCACAGAAGATAAAAAAGCAAATTGAGATTACTATCAAAACTTTTTAGAAAATAACACATTTTTATTGTCACTTACAAATCAAAATGTATAATTAATTTAAAAAAATAACACTATTTCAAAACATGAAAAAAATTCACATTTTTAAATTACATTAATAAATTACATAAATCAAATGTAAAAAATAGGCAAATTGCATGAAAACCTAAAAATCTGCAATATTAACAATATTAAAACATCATTTAAAACAATTAAAACTTACTTATGAAGTTATAAATTTTGCATAATCATAAAACAGAAAGATAAAAATATAATTTAATAAAAATATTTGTTATAAAAAAAAGTAAATGTAAAAAGAAAAATCAACCCTACAATTTCAAACATAAGCCCACCATATTCCCCAATTGTTGGACTGGGCCCATTCTGCCAGGTCACCCCAGATTGTTGTCTTCAATTGCTGAATTCATTTTTGGGACTCTGCTAATCAGTGGTAAAGTGCTTGTGCTCTTCCTTGAAAACATAGTAACACTCGCCTACACCTGACTGGTACAATTAATTTTCTTTTAAGTCCCTAGTACATGATACTGCATATACTCAGGGCCAGTAAATTAAATTATACTAGTAGGCTTCAGCACTCATTGTGCCACCCACTTGGGTAACCTTGTAAAACACGTCTCAGGCCTGCCACTGCAGCATGTAGTGGTTTTAAACTCCCATTTTGACCTGACAAGAAAATCCATTTGCAAGGCGAAAACCCTCCTTTTTAATACTAATAAGTCACCCCTAAGGTAGGCCCTAAGGATTCCTAGATCAGGGTGCATGATATTCAAAAAGTAGGACATGTGTGTTTAGGTTCCGCATGTCCTGACAGTGAAATATTCTTAAAGTTGTTTTTAACTATTGTAAGGCTATCACTCCCATAGACTAACACTGGGTACCTTATTACACTTAATATGTGATTAAGTCAGTTTGGGAAAGAGAAATGCTTCTTCCACCCAATTGAATTGTAATTTAAAACCCTCACAATGGTAAAGTCTGGTTTCAAGTTACTATTCTGAAAATGCTACTTTAAGAAAGTTGGCATAGTTCTGCCGTAAACCAAATGTTCCTTTCTGCCAGTGTCCAGGGTCACATGACTGTGAATGGTTCTCCTGTTGTGTTTTAAGTATTCGTCCCAGACATGAGGACAATAAAGCATTGGGTGTGGGGCAGGATGTTTTTTCTCTTGCTCAGGATGTCCTGAAGGGTTGTACTCAGCCTTCCTGAGCTTCAAAGAATATCCTGAGCCACCCCTTTCCTTACTTCTATAAGCTGCCTGCACTGCCACTGACAAATGCAGCCCACACCTAGGTCTGCCTGCTCTTTGTTGCCCAGGAAACCAGGAAGTTTAGACGAAGGAGTCTTCCCCACCCATAGGAAGGCACTGGAGATATAAATGGCACCTTCCGAATCTCTCATCAGAACACTTTTGAACCTGTGGAAGAATCAAAAGAAGGACTGCCCTGATTTCTGAAGAAGGAAGAATGGACTTGCTTGCCCTGAACCCAGGCTCCCAAGCTTCGACTCCAAGGGTCAGTGGCTGACCTCCACTTTCAGCTCCAGGGACACAAAAAGCTTCAAAAGGACTCCCCGCAGCAGCACAGCTGACTAGGACCAACTGGACCTGCCTAGGCTTACCTGAGCCTTGCTGCTGGTCTCTGCTGGAGTGAGTCCTGATCCCTAAGTGTTGCGCCCCAGGTCCTGGACCATCGGCTGGTATCACAGAGTACTCTTCCTGAACTCAAGGTAAAGATACAGACATTTTGGACTCTGTGTGACCATTGTGGCCATGAAGCGGCCTCTTTGCTTGAGAAATGGCTGCCGTGCGACAGTCGCCAAAGTGAAGCTTCAATGGAATCTGCACTTTGCACTGACAGCGACTGTTCATAATGACCGCCAACGTGAAGCTCCTGTGAGACTTGCATTTGTGCCAACAGTGACAGACCTTCGTGCTATGAAGGATTTTTGTTTGTTTACATTTTTGTGCATCATTCACAATGTACAGAATATAGTTTCACATTTGTCATTATTCATGTTGTTTTCAATTATATCAGAATGATTTTGGAGTTCTGTTAATTTCCTATGAGAAAATAAACCCTCGACTTTGGGATTGAGCGAGAGGCCTTCCATTCCTAGTAGGGATGCTGTACGTTTCTCTACTGATTTTGTTGCCCATTTGGCACTTAGAATATTTCTGATTTTGCAAATTTCTGTATGTATATTTGCGGAGTGCCCTCATGACAATTAACCTGTGTCATATTTTTGAATTCTTGCAATAAATCTTTAAACTATTCCCCTGATCTAGAATTCAGTTATTGAGTAGGTCTTTTCACTTAATTGACTGTTTTTCTAAAATGTTTATTTTGCTGAGAGGTACCTTATCTTTGGGATACATTGCCTCATGAATTTGAGGTTTTACGACACCGCCGATTCATTGAAATTGTGGGCCTCCTCTTGAGGTAAGTTTTGGACTCTTAATAATTTTGGTGTTCCCTGCTCCCACAGCGCCAAAACATCGACTGTCTGTGTGGCCCGACCTGCTCCTCACACTGACAACGACCTCTTTGCACATGTGAACAGCAGATCCTTGCATGAACTGGGAAGGTTACTCTGCAGTGGGACGAGCCTGGTCCCTGTATGCAACTCGCGGTCTATCACAGTCAGCCTGAACTTGTGACTTTATCCTGCTTCAGTGCAACCAGATGACCGCAAGTGGTGCTTCTTGCTTTTGGCATTATTTTCACCTGGCACTTTAAAAACTCATATCTCCATTTCCATTGATTGGATTTTTGTCTTTTTGGTGTCATTATAGTTTTACATTTTACGCTATATTTCTAAATTAATTTGGCGTTTTTCTTGTGTTGTGTTTTCGCTTTATTACTGTTTGATTGCTGCATAAACAGTTCCCACATTGCTTCTAAGTTAAGCCTGTCTTCTTTTGTGCCAAGCTACCAGAGGGTTAAGCACTGGCTTATTTAGTGACTTTTTGTGGTTCACCCTGACAAAGATTGTGTTTATTAATCGAGTGGGACCTCCACCCCTGTCAAATAATAACTCAATTTCTTACACCTGTAAATCCAAAGTCCCACTCCTAAAATTATTATACAAAAAAAGCATTTTAGATACAAATGCAAAAAATAGAACAAAAGAAAAATACAAAATTCACTTGAAAATGATACAAATTACAAAGATATAACACATAATATTTCAAACAATGTTAAAAAACACTTTAAAAAAACCACAGTAATTTTACCTGCGATATTCTGAGCCACGATATTTTTGAACTCATCATATTTAAAACAATGTTTTATTAGAACACCATGCATGACAATGGCCATTATCTTGATCTTGTTTTTTTCTGTTCAACAGCTTTGATGTCCTTTGTGGCTACTTTTCTCTTTCACTGGAATTATGTTTAGCTATACCTTTTGTTCCATCACTTTGCCCTCTGACATTCTTCACTGGTTACTAGTATCCAACATTTTAAGGTCTTATTCTACACTCTCTTCTAGCAATAATATTGTAAAAACTGTTTAGAACTCTACCTCCATTGATGGACGACCTGACCATGGGCATATAACACTTCTGGCCCCTATTAAAATCCTTAAAAAGCATACTGCTTCCCAAAGATCACAGCAGTGTACTTCCAGGCTTTCTTCCAATCTGACAGCCATGAAATCACTATGCAAAAAGCGGGAATGACAATAGCATAAAAGTTATGATCCCAATTAAAAAGCTGGACTCTCTGTATAAAAGAAAGGTATTTGCTTCTCACTTCAAGAATGTATCTGCTCTATCCCTCACATTACCAATGTGATCTCTGATACTGCCTAAGAACTGAGCCATTTCACTTGCAAGACCTCACAATCCCCCATTGAAGCTCTATTTTAATTTTCACTAAAAAAGAAACTGTTAGAAACATCACCTCCTCTTCATCAAGTTTCTGCAACTCTGCTCTGATCCATCTCCCTCCGTAAATATTGAGATTCATTATAAAGATGTCAGAAATAGCACCAAAAAGCACAAAGTGCCAACTCTGGATATCTAGTCACGCCGGACCAGGAGAAAGTCACAGTTTCAGGCAGACCATAATGGAGCACAGGCTGGCTACAGGGACCCGGTTAGGCCTGCTGAACAAAGTACCTTAAATCCTAGTTTGTGTATCATCGTGAGCATCTGTGTCAAAGATGCATATGGTAGCCAAAGCAATGTGTCAGTTCAGGGATGTGGCGAGGCTGCAGTGCGAGGTCCTGCGTAAGCGTCAAGGGTACCGTCAATGAGGGCTTATGATGTGAAGTCTGGCTTCAAGGATGTGTTGTGCAGTTGGGGTGATTTTTTGGTTCCGATGAGCTGTGAGGCTGCAATGCGAAGTCTGGTGACGTTGTCAAGGCTGCCGTTGATGAGGGATGTGAGGGTCTGTGCTGAGGATGCGTCGCACAGTGGCGGCTCCAATGTGGTGACAGGCTGCAATGCCATGCAAGTCTTTCTGACAGTTCTGATCCATGTAGCAGCAGCGATTCATCAGATATGCTTGGAGTTGCACTACGCAGCAGCGGAGATGCATAGGTTCCACTGGATCCACAGAGGCTGGCAGAGTACCTTAGGCCCACTTTTAAGGATGCAGGACAGGGGTGGCACCACTGGGCAGGGTAGACACAGATGGCAGAGGCCAGATGCTGCATTCAAGACGTTTGGGGCCTTTTGTCCCTGAGGCTCAAGTCAGGAGACCAGCCAACTAGCCCTTCAAGTCACTCTGGTGGTCCTAAGTTCAAGAGATGCAGGTCCAGTCCTTCTCACCCAGGCAAGAGGGCAGCAAGCAGCAGGTCAGTACAGCAGGGCAGCAGTTTTTCAGAGCAACAGTCCAGCAGGGTGGAAGTCTTTTCAGCAGCACAGCAGTCCTTCTTCCTGGCAGAGTATCCACAGTTCCACAAGTGTACTGGAGAGGTGGTGTCTGAGGTCCAAATGTAATACCTGGTACCCTTCCTCTGGAAGGTGGGAGAAATCCCCTTTGAAGTCCCCAGGCATCCTGCTTTCCCTTTCCTGGCTCCAGACTAGCTACAGAGGATATGCAGCCCTTTGTGTGGCGGCAGAACACAGCATATTCAAGTGTAAGTAGGGCAGGGTCCAACTCCGCCCTCCCATCCTACCAGTGATGGCACACCTAAGCTCCCTTATGTTTGTGGCTGTCTAGGAGGAACACACAAAGCCCAACTGTCAGCTACACCCAGTCAGGTGACTAAGGGACAGGCTACAGGTACATGTTGGCTAAGACAGGAAAATGGCAACTTTCTAAATGTGGCATTTTCAAAGTTGTACTTTAAAATCCAACTTTACCATGCGTTAGGAGTTTCCATCACAATGCTAAAGATCAAACATGTACTGGTTACCTGCTCCCATTTGAAAATTACAGCCTATTAAATGTAATAGCTTAATTCCAATGTTGCCCTAAGGTTTTTTCCATGAATATTGGGTTGGTTAAGAAGATGTTGTCATAAGATCGTTCTCAAGGAGGATGCCAGACCAGTTATACACAAGATGAATGGAGTACCCATAACTATGAGAGCTGCTTTAAAAAAAGAAATGTGCCGGTTGGAAACAGAGGGTTAATAGAGCAGGTTGAGTATGCTAATTGTGTAAGCCCCATTGTTTTAGTGAAGAAACCTGATGGGGGGACCATTTCTGTGTTGATCTCTGTGATCGAAATAAATCAATATGGGTGGATCAGTATCCACTCCCTAACATTAATGAGTTGCTGGGTGTACTGGCCGAACAAGAGTGTTTAGATTTGTCACAAGCCTATCAGATTAAATTACATCAATCCTCAAAGCACCTAACATAATTTACCACTCCAGTGTGATTGTATAGATTTGTGCATATGCCATTTGGCTGAGCTTTCTCTTCTGTGGTTTTTCAAAGAGTTATGCAGAAGCTGTTTGAGGGTGAGTCCAATGTTAAATTCTTTCAGGATGGCATCTTGATATGGGGAAAGGATGGAAATGAGCACAATGGAATTTTATATAAGTGCTGAGGAAATTAAGTGAGGCTGGATTAACAGTGAGCCTGAAATAGTGTTGATTTGCTGTAAAACAGGTGGAATATCTTGGTCATACAATTTCAGAGAATGACATAAGCCCAACTTCAAACTGGTGGAGGCACTAAAGGATGCTTCGTCACCTGTAAATAAAGACCAACATAGATCCTTCCTGGGAATGTCTGAATATTATGCTACGTTTATTGAGCTTTTTCAGATATTGCCAAGAAATTAAGGGTTCTATTGAAGAAATATGCAACATTTGTGTGGACACAAGATTTTGAAGATGCTTTTGTGAATATAAAAGACTGTATAATTAATGCTGTTAATTTGAAACCATTTGATATAAATGATCAATCTATTTTAGTGACCGATGCCAGTCTTTATGGGCTGTGTGGGGTTCTAATGCAGAGGAAAAACAGGTAAGAGAGGTTAGAGTTGTTTTTGCTTCCTGTACTCTCAGGGGTGCTGAAAAAACATACAGCATTATTGAGAAGGAAGCTTTAGCATGCTGATGGGCAATTAAGCATTTTAAGAACTATATATGGGGACATCCTTTGGATTAAGAATGGATCACAAACCTTTGGTGGAGTTGTTCTCTGCCAAGGATGCCAGGAAAGCTACACCTAGATTAGCTTAATGGCTATATTATTTGCAAGAGTTTCCTTTTGTCATAAAATAAGTTACTGGACATATGAATATTAATGCAGACTGTCTTACACGATTACCTTTAAAAATTGATGAACAGGAAATGCAACATAAAATGGTTGATGAAAATGATGTTGTTGTTGGTTTGTTATCTGAGTGGGGTAATTTGCTGTACGATGGACATGGAGGTATGTCAGGAATGAAAAGGAAGGCAAGGGAACATTTTTGTTTTGTGGCCAGGCATGGAATGTATGATTGAGAGGCATGTGAGAGATTGTTTGCCATGTTCAAGGAGTGATAAGAATCATAAATCACAAGAAACGCCAATTACTCCTATGAAGTTTCCCAATGAACCATTAACAAAAATATTTGGCTTGGACATCTGTGATCCATTTTCGGTGAAAGGTTGTTTTGGGAAGTATGCCATAGTATTAATGGACTATTTTTCCAAGTGGCCAGAGGTTAAGTTTGTGAACTGTGTGAATTCTGATGCAGGTATTGATTTTGAGTGAGTTATTTATGCGTGAAGAATAGCCAAATGAGATAGTCAAGGATAACGGCCCACAATTTGTTTCTGGTCTGATGGAGGAATTTTTAAGAATAAATGGAGTTACGCATCATCGTACAGCACTATATCAGCCTAGGGCAAATGGTTTAATCGAAAGGTTTAATCCTATATTGGTGTAAAGCATATAATTTTATTTCGTGTAATGATTTATGCTGGAAGAAAGAATGCTGATCTGGAACTATAGGACCGCTTTCCATTCAGCTACTGGTGTCACACCCTTTTATTTACTAAAAGGGAGGAATCTACATTCCCTCGTGTATCCTCTGTGGATGTGTAAAAATGAGGTCTGTTGGAGACATAAATAGTGCAAAGGACAAAGTTAAAGGTAAGGTGGTGAAATATCAACAAGGATATCAACTGAGACAAGAAAGAATATCAAACTGCAAAGCATGCTCAATTAAGGAGGGTGATTGGGTTTGGTATAGGAAAGGAAGTTTGGGAAAAATAGGTGAAACAGTGTGGTCATTTCCATGTAGAGTATCCAAGGTCCAAGGAAATACTGTGGCATTGGATGACGGAAATATATGGAATGCGAGGAAATTATCGAAGTGTCATTCTATTGAGGTAAAGGATGGGGTTTGAACTTTGGGTAAGAAATGTCATGTATTATGATGTGTCATTCAAATGTCTTTATAACTTGGTTGAATTTCAATGTTTTATATTTTATGCATTTTTAAAATTGTTATTTTATGTAGGTATTTATGTTAATTTAGACTAGTTTTATTGAGAGGTCTGATTAAAAAGAGGAGATATGTTGCATTATCATCTCCCGATGTAGTTGGTAGAATACTGGTGATGTAACATGGAATGTTGGAAGATGAACGAGTGAATGTTTAAGTATCGGTAGCTTCTGTTGGACAGGGAGTTGGAAGATGTACCTATGTACTAGAGCAATAAAGTACATGTTACCCACAACTCTTGGACTTAATAGGTGGCCATTTTTGTTTTGTATTTATGATGTCACAGTCTAGATCCAATGTGGGCATGCACTGACGTGTACTCATGAACGTTTGTGCCACTTTCTACACAAATCGGAAGATTTAAATTGATTTTTCATATTTGTCAGCCATCTTGGATTTTGATTAGACTATATGATGTCATAGGCAAGATCCACTTGGTGTCTTGCTCTTATATGATTACTATTACAAAGACAAATGTCTGTACCAACTGCAGCTTTGTATCACAAGGTGAATGATTTTCATTAGAAAATAGGCTTAACAGCTGTACTATCATATCTCTCCTCAACATAGATATTCCCCAACATTGCGTCCCTACGATTGCAACCGTAGGGAGTAGCTGGTCCATCCTGATAAATCAGGGTTTATAACTGAACAACACATGGGGGTTAACACCAAAAATCTCTCCACCGCCTTGACATTGGAACCACTGGGACAAAGCAGTCACTCCTGGCCACCTTGGATGCGGAGAAGGCATTTGACAGGGTGGACTGGGAGTTCATGACAGACATGTGGAGATCAATGGGCATAGGGAAACTTTTGTGAAAGGGATACTGGCAGGCTAGGGAGGGAATACACTTCAATGGACGCCACTCACATTGGATTACGATCAAGCAGGGTAAAAGATAGGGGTGTTCTTTGTCACCTCTGCTCCTTGAGCTCACGCTGGAACCCCTATCACAACATATTAGGGCCAACCCCAAAATTGTGGGCATTAAATTTGGCACTCAAGACATTAAGCTCACGATGTTCCTAGATGATATCCTTCTTTCCATTACACGCCCTCAGATTTCCCTCCCGGCTGACCTGGATGATTTGTTCGCCTATCGGGAAGTCTTGGGGTTCAAGATTAACACCTCTAATTTGGAAATACTGAACATCTCCAACCCCAGGCCAATAATCGAACAATTAAAAGCCCTACCTCCTTTCATGTGGGCACCGGACCATATAAACTATCTGGGATTGGCACTGGCCACCATCCTTTCTAAAACTTGAGACATTAACCTCCAACTGCTGTGTTTGGGTGTGAGGGCTGAATTAAACAGCTGGAATTACAAATCACTATCCTTGTTTGGCCGCATAGCAGCATACAAACTGGCCATTTTACCCATGATCCAATTTGTGTTCCAGACCTTGCCCCTCTAGATACCTAAAGACTATCTTACAGATTTGCAGGCAATATGTAACACGTTTCTGTGGGAGGGTAAGGGAGAGCACCTGGCCAGAAAACAATGTTTCCAGCACCCACAGCACGAGGATCTGGAGCTCCCATACCTTGCCACCTGTTGTGCAGCAGCTCACTTGTGATACTTAGGGCCTGATAACGATCTTGGTGGATGGGAAACTCCTTCACAAACATGACAGATATCCCGTCCGCCGTATTACAAGTTCCATAGGACATAAGGGAATTGTAATTTGGCAGATGGGCTATCAGTCTTGTTTATGACGAAGTAGCCCTGCATGCCAAGAGCATAATCAGGCCCTTAATTAATTGGAAATGAAGGGGAACAAGCAAGGGGTGGTGTATGATTGATCATAAAATGGTGGTGGGCCACTATGGGAGATCCGCTGGCAACCTAAAGCATACCGGATCACAACACTTTATTGATCTCCGGTCATGAGAGCCACGTTAGCGGTCTGGGACAATATAGCGGTGAAAAGAGGTCTCACCACATTCCCTTCGCCGTTTAGCCCCCCTATGGGACAATCCAGAGGTTACACCAGGCATGGATAGGACTCTTCTTCCGAAGGTGGTTGGAGGGAGGGTGCAAGATGCTCAGAGAGCTGTTTGACTGAGGGGAAATAAAAACTTCTGACCAACTACAAACCGAATTTGCGCTCCCAGAGGCAGAACATTTCCACTACCTACAGCTACGACATCGGCTCCTGCCCCCAAAAATGAAACAAGGGGCCACTTGATGCATTACCCCTTTCGGAAAATACTTCTTACACTGCGGTCAGCAATGCCATATCCCATTTATATAAGATACCAAATATGAGGGTGGGCAACGTGAAACTGCCTTTCTTATGACCTTCGAAAAGGAACTGGGCATAACGCTTGGCCATGAACAGTGAGGAGAAATAATGGAACTCACAAATAACTTTGCATCCCATGCAGGGGGCAGAGAGTCTCTCTTGAAGATTTTCTACCAATGGCACTATACCACAATGTGCCTGGAGAAAATAGAAGGTGGGAGAAGCCTGATGTGTTGGAGGGAGAGCTGTAAGGAGGTAACATTCAATCAATCAGTCAGTGGCTTGGCAGAGTGCTTCTTGCTACCTGTGAGGTTATCCAGGCACTGACATTAACACACATTCTATGATCGTGCCCCACGTTGAGGCCCTTTTAGATGATGGTCCTAGACCAAGTGTAAGCCATCACTGGCTCTGCCCTGGCCCACTGCCCAGAGGTGACACTGTTGAGCCACCCGGCCCCAGACATCTTTCCGCTGTATGGACCGAGGGGCCGATTAATCTCCCATTTGCTATTAGTAGCAAAACAGACCATCTTAGGCCTCTAGGGTCAGAGTGCCTACTGCCAGAACAGAAATGGCCGGAAAAACTGTGGTGGACTCTGGGCATGGCAGAAGGGACGGAAAGGGAATTTACCAAACAATGGAGCTTGTTGTTCACCTACTTTAGCAAAGACTACAAAGAACTCTCTTGCCCTAAAAGACTTCCAGTGATGAACATTCTAGATGACTATCAAGTAAATAGCTATTATTCAGCGATATGCCTGTCCCACAAAATGCAGTCAAAAGCTTGACACTATAAAACTAGGCAAGGAGGGGAACATTGACTTAATGGACTTTAGGCAGGGTCAACAACGATGGACACTGGAAGATGGTGAGGAGGAGGGAGGAACAGGGCTATGGGGAGGGAGAGAGGAATTGTTTTTTCCACAACACTGCATATCTTATGTTATATATCAGCATGGTCCGAAGATGTGGGCCCCAAAGGTGAATAGTAATGCAGACATTAAAAATGCCAATAAAAGTGTACTGGAACCTAAAAGAGAACACAGTTACTCATCACAAAAATATATCAAAATAAACCAACCATATTTCCTTCCCTGTACTTTCTGAAAATATGTCAAGTTGACACAACACTTACGAGTACGATGGTCCTGGGACCGCCATGCTCACAGCTGTGGTCCAACCTTCACAGTCCGCCCGCCGTATTGATTGCGGTGGTGGGATGGCCATCAGCCTTCTACAAGACCGCCGGCACGCCAGGATCCTGGATCCCACAGTGCTGGTGGTGTGTGAAATGAGGATGAATGGATGCGGTGCCGATTCCGGCACCACTGTCCATATTACGACTTGCCCTTCTGCAAGCCTTTTTCATGGTGATGCTCCCGCCATTAAACAGCTGGTGGAAGGGCAAGGGGGGAGCCCCAAACAGGGTCCCTATGCAAATCTGCCCATGGGGGTGGGTGCAGTGGGCACATGTGCCCCCCCAAATGTGCATGGTCGTGCGTGCACTGTGTGGCATGAATGACATGGCGCATTCCACACTGTGCACGGGTGAGCATTCAGAGCTGTCATGGCGGCGGTATGCTGTATAGCCTCTCCTATGAGCCTAACATACCCGTCGCCATGACACCGCCGCCACACCGCCCGCTCACCCTGGATTATACTCGTAATCCGGTGGACGGTTGCACCATGGGGCGGTGGTGGTCCCAGCCGAAGACCGCCAAACTTGGAATAAGGCCCTAATAGTTTTTTGCATGTGATTCCATAATGCCGTTGTCACCGCACTCCAGTGGAGGGCAGAATTGATGCACTTCACTTCCCGATCAGTGCTGCCTCACCTCATTTTGCTCCTCTTCATGGCATTACTGTACATAGCTTCATTGCTTCCACAACATCTCAGCAGAACAGGAGCATGATGAAGCACCCAACAGGACCATGAGAGGTAGAAGTTCAAATTAACTAGGCAGGCAAGTAGCAGCCACAAAGACAAATGTGCTGCCCCAGCAGCGTGGCTCAATTTATTCACTTCATTGTTCAATCTGCATACATGCTAACATTTTGAGCCTGGTAAGAGGGAGATTTTGAAAACAAATTGTGGGAATTGATTTTCTCCACTGACTTACATTGAAGAGGAGGGAATATTAGGCAGGAGAACCCTGAAATAAAGCCATTTGGCCTTAAAAAATTGGGAGTTGCCCACCTGAATTGGGTCTGTTGGCATTGTATGAATCAGTGCTGTTTCACTTCAGAAGCTCCTCTTCTCTCACTGCATCTGGCTTTAGTATCAGTACAACATCTCAGGGGCAGCAAGTCAGAGCACTCTGAAACAGTGGACTCTGAAAGATTAAACAGTTCAACGTTACTCTGCAGGAAGATAGGACAAAACATGTTGATGCACATGTGAGTACCATACCATAAATACAGCAGAAATACAGTGCCTCCACTTTTCACTTGAGATGAAAACAATGGACAGATGGTGCACATGCAGATATGCTTAAACATTAACTGACTTAGCTGCATCTAGAATAGGTTGTTCTGATGTTGTACCTGACCCAATTCCTTTGTTTCTCATATTTCACTGAGGGGTGCTAGGACCTTGAGTCACTTTCCTATTTTAACTTGATGTTCTTTGCTTGCACTTTACCTTCTTCGTACCACAATTGAAGGTGCTTGGCCACACTTCTACTAGTTATTTTATTTTTTATTGTAGTTAACTTGAGTTGCTAGTTTTGCCCACTTTTTCTGCCTGGCTCGTCTGACTGGAGGCAGGGTCAGTGACTGCTCAGACTTGTATTCGGCTGAGAATCAAGCACTGGTTGCCATAAAGGTGTTCCAAAGGCAAGTTTGTCTATCCCTGTCCACAACCATCCATGTGTGCACTAAATGCAGCCAGCAGACGACCATGCTGCATAAGGCGCTTGAATTAGGGTTGCAGGGGGTGCTGCAGGACCCTCAGAAATATTCATACTGAATTCAGAAGGTGAATGAGCAATAAGGATGCTTTAAATTTTGTGTTAATCTTGTCACATTTGCTATACTTCAAAGACACAGGTGAAATATTTGGCTATGTCTTATGATGAAATGCTGCTTAGTTGGAAACTGGAGTGTATTTTTATAACTTTGACAAAGTGAGAGGGGTTTGTAAAAGTGATCTAGGTGACAATACTGCTGGGGTACAGGAAACGAAAGAAGCGGCTGTAGAATGTCAATTTTTTCCTAACACACAACATTTAAAGTTCTGTGAATGAACTATACACATATTTCTAATTATATCAGCAATTAGGAAAGCACAAATGAAGCACTTTTGTTTAATGTTGAAGTGTGATGGAAACAAAGGTTTTATTACCATCAAAACAAATCAAGACATTTTACTTTGTGATGCGCAAATGTTAAATATTCACTGAAATAAGATTTCCACACATTATTGATTCTGCACTATATAGTTTTTTTGAGTAAAACTGCATGTCTATGCAAATTTAAGGGACATTTAAATGGAAAATGTACTGTCTGTAAATGACAGTGTGCTCCTACACTAGTGCTAAAAAAAGGCACCACCAGCTCATAGCACACCCTTACCACTCTTCTGCTGAATGGATATGGCACATTTCCAACACCCCACTCTAAAATTGTTCCAGCACCGCTGCCATGCTGCCTCCCTAAATAGTAATTCTTCTTGTCATTTTACTGCAGGTAAACCTCTTCTCCCTCTATTTTCAACGGTTCTGCCCATGAGGGGGAAATAAAAAACAGAAATCAAAAGGAAAAGCTACTTCAGGCATCTTTCTGGTTTAACTGAAGCAGGTTTATGTAACGTACTCTGCACTGTAAAAAACAGAAACAACATAAATGTTTTAATCACCCATGCTTATCTTCACCTACCTGCATGACCGAGACTTGATCCTCAAATGATTGTGGCTGTATACCTGAGGAACTTGTTTCAGAAGGTTACAAAATGATCCGTACCGACAGAGTAGAAACAAACATTGGCAAAGCCAATAGTTTTCCCCTATGTGAGATCTATTGGTTTTGTCAATGCTTTTTAAACATGTTGCACAGCAGTGCATGCTGCTATGTAATATGGCTTAAAGTAAATAAAAAAGCGCTATGACCTGGCCATCATTGACCGCGTCATAGTAATTCTGGCAATGAGGGGAAATGTGCTAGAAATGACTAGCCTCCCTCCATCGGACTTATCTCAATCAGTTCAAATAAGAACATTTACCTTAGACTCCCATATTTCATTGGGATGTCCCTCAAGCTTCCATAATCTTGCCTTTGTTATTTAACCTTTAGCTCTTTCTCCTTGCACACATGCTACTGAAATTGCACACTAAAACGTATTTCTACATGGACAACACACTTTATTCTGAAGCTGCATGAAAAGCCAAATGATCCAGCTCTAACCTCCCGCTAATTCTGGAAGCTACCCAGAAATTAAGGGCCCATAACCTTTTAAAATTTGAAATTCCACCATGCGCAAGAGATCCAAATGGGATAACTCACTATTGCGCGCATCAATGGTCATTTGTCCAGAACCAGTAGCTGCGAGACATAACTTGGATACTATTCTTGACACCCAATTGACCAAGGAACCACAAATAACCATGGTTACAAAGTCCTAATTTTACCACTTTAAAAAGCTGAGTATTATATTTGCTTTTCTAACCTTCCAACATAAAATCATTCTTGCCAAAGCATATATCCAATCTAGACTTGTTTTTGGCAACTCTTTCTACCTGGGCCTTCCCAAAAACCACAGCTTGCCTACAATGAGTCCAGAATTGCATTGACATAATTCTTTTCAATCTAAATATCTATGTGACCATGTCTCAAATGATCTCAAGCAATTGCATTAGCCAGCTCAACCCCTAAAAGGATTCAATTTAGATCAGTGTTCAACCAGCACAATGTTTGTCTTGGAAACAGCCCATACTTTTTTGCGAATAAATTCAAGAGATACTCCCCAACCTGCTACCTCAGATCTGAAAATAAATTGAAAGGCTAGTTAAATGGGGAGCACAATCCTTTCAGGTACAAACTGTGGAAGTTTCTAATTGCCAGGGGACTCCCAGGTCCCGCATTTCCCATGACAATTGTAGCGCTAGCCTTGCCCACTAAGCAGTGCTTCATTTAACATGCAGAGGACTCTACTGTGCGGGCACCAGAGAAGGACCAGAGCATAAGAAACACTTGTCAGTATGTGCCAGGAGACTCCCAGGCCCAGAGTCTCCTGTGCTGATGGAAGCACTAGCCCTACCCCCCAAGGAGCATTGTATTTAACACGTGGAGGATCCTGCTGAGCGCGATATCAGAGAAGATGCAGGTGTGGAAGAAACACATATCAGAACTTGTTGAGGAACTCCCAGGCCCAGGGTCCTCTCTATCAATGGTAGCACTAGCACTGTCAACAAGCAGTACTTTATTTAACTCACCAAGGGTCCCACTGCATGGAACACCAGACAAGCACTGGGGGCTGAAGAAATACTTCCCAGCACTTTCCGGGGTCTATGGCCAGGCCCTTGTCCCCTTTGCTAAGAGTACCACTTGCCCTACCCACCAAGCAGCATCTTTATGGAAACACAGAGTCTCCTATAGTGTGATACATTGGTGAGAACTGGGGGCAGAAGAAACACTTGCCAGCACCTGCCCTGGTAATCTGAGTACCACAGCCCCCTTTGCAGATGGTAGAGCTGGCCCCACCAACCAAGCAGCACTTCATTAAATGCACTGAGGCTCCCACTGTGCAAGACACCAGAGGAAGACTGGGGGCAGAAGAAATAATTGGCAATATTTACCTTGGGACTCCCAGGCTAGAGTCCCATTTGCTAATGTCACAGCTAGATGTGCCCACCATGCAGCACTTTATTTAATGTGCTGAGGCTCCCATTGCGTGGGGCACAAAAGGAGGACTGGAGGCAAAAGAAACACTTGCAGATGAAATGCTTGCCATCATTTGCAAGGGGACTTGATACTGGAGCCAGCCCTTCCCCTCAAGCAACGCTTTTTATGGTTCTGTGGATCCAGCTGCACAGGAAACCAGTGGAGGACTGGGAAATACTGGCCAAACTTTGCATTGGGACCCTCAGGTCCATATTTCTCTTTGCTGATGGTTGTGGTAGCCCTGCATATCAAGCAGTTCTCTTTTTAATGCAATGAGGCTCCAGCTGTGAAGGACATGCATAGGTACAACCAGTTGTGGGTTGTGTGAAGCCGAAACCATGGTCGGGCAAACCAGCACCCATCCAAGCCCAGATGATACTGAGATTAGCCATGTCCCTTGGTTTTCAGACTGAGAATACTAATTATTGCTTTTTTTTGCTTCTCTTATGTTTTTACTAACCCTGGGCGGTGAACTCCGCTCCGCTCGCGGAGTTCCCTGCACTCCGCGTTACGCGGAGATCGCGGAGTTCCGAAAAACTCTGCTTCGCGTAGCATAGTTTTTTTCCGCGCTCGCGTTCGTCAACGTCAAGTTGCCGACCGCGAGCGAGGAAAATCAACCTCCCGGCGAGATTTTTCCTAGTTCGCGATCGTCAACATCAAGTTGGTCAGCGCGAGCGTGGAAAATCAACATTCCGGCAAGATTTGTCAACGCGGTGAGGTCAGGTTTCTCATTGCGAGTGGTCGCGTATGCTCACGACAGCTCGCAATGAGAAACTGCCCGTTCGCGTTGAGAAAGCTGCTGCTCGAGTAAAAATCTACTCGAGCGGCAGAAAAGGAAAGCAGGGACCGCTTGCACTGTGCATGGTGCCGTTCGCAATGATGCACAGTGCGGACAAGCATCCGGCAGTGTGCAATCACCGCGAACGGCATTTTTCGATCGTACTCCGTCGCTCGCGTAGCTCTGCGTAGTGCGGCAGAGTTGTTTTTGCACGTCGCGTAGTGCCGCGTAGTGCAACTCCGCGAACTACGCCCAGGGTTAATTTTTACAACATCCTCTGCCTGCTAAATCCTGCTGTGTGAACAATAAAGTGTATTTTATATCAGTGCTTGCATCTCTTTTGTCACTGCATTCAACCTCCTCTGAATGCATCAAAGACTGAATCTATTTGAGTTACTGATAAGCAGCTCTTAGCCTATAGCATAATTCATCGGAATATGTATGGCCCTTGAGATAGTCGACCACTCTCAAAGAAGCATGAGACTCTTCCAGCCTACATCATTTTAAAGTACAATTCTTTATATGAGACCTCTTTAAATTAGTTGTGGTTTCTGGATTCCTTCCTCCTGGATTGCTATCTATAATAACTTTTGTTCTTGATATTTCGGTTCGAACCAGTGTACTAACAAGAACAAAAGAGTGGGAATCCAAACTATTTTGCTGCAAACTTTAATCTAAATTCTTAATGTGTCTTCTTTCATGCTTCAAAGAGTATTTTAAGATTTAAGGGATATGTGATTTTTATATTAGCTGCTTTTTGTTTTACTATTAATTTAGTAATTTATTATATGTTTAGTGACAAAGATTTGCAAAGTACTGAAACTGATTAATATTGTGTGGTTTGCTTGCACAAAGTTTGTTGGTATGGGAAAAAGGGAAGTGGACCAGAGTTTTATACTGGAGAATAAGCAATAAAATCAAGTAGTACACTGATTCACAATAAAATGGGATTGCCCTTGAACGACTTTGAAACTCTGCTTGGCCCTGGTGATGCCAATGTTTTACACTAACCTTTACTGGGACTCAATCCTAATTCCATTCTTGGATATGATAAACCCATAGAACCAACTAGTACTTCTAAGGGTGCTAAAAAAAAAAGAAGAAAAAAACATGTGAATATAAAGCCAGTGGGTCAAAAGATTTAAATTAAATGTCACAGGTTCCTCTTTAATGCAACAACAGTATTGCATGCTGGATTAAATAGATGGACACGCCAAGGGTATCACGTCCTTAAATTCTAATGTTCCAATCACCTCTGTTGATGGCACTTTAGTTGATGTAAAATGCAATTACAACTTTGTTGCTTTAGCCTTCAAAGCCCCTAGGGTTCATCCATACGGATACAACCTCATTGGAGCAAGTTGTTATTTTTCCAACTATCCAGTGGTACCAGAATTTGCACTTGCAAAAAACACCTGGATGTGAATGCTCTTCTAAAATTGCAGTACTCTTAGATATGATCTCGGGGTTAGAAAACAAAAAGCCACCAAGCTGGAGCAATAATTTATCACTTTAAGGCAACACATGGCAACAAGGAGTGGGTCGAACCTAAACCCAAATATAACAAAAAACTGGTTTGCCGAATAACTCGTAATGCTAAAGCTGATGCAATTATACATCATACCCCACAAATCCTCAAATACCACACTCAGAAATCCTACCTGGTTTCACACATTTGTCTAACAGACAAGAGATTCCCATTATCATTGCAGGCCTATTCACTCAAACCGGAACTTGTCCATGGTAGTTTGTAAGGACTTGCCTGAAAGTTGTTCATCAGTGTATGCCCCTCCCTGGACTTAGTCCATTGGAACCTGCTTGTTCAATAAAGGTAATTCAAAGTGACACCAGCCTATCAGTATACATGGAGGGGGTGCCAAAACTTAAACAAGGTAAAAGGTCTCTGGCAAATAAGCCATACAGTTGATCAGAAGCATCAGGCCACTATCAGTGATTGGAGCTGATATTACAAACACTAAACGTGTCTCATCTAGTACTGCATCTATCTCAAAGTGATAAGGTAGTAAAAGGCAGCCTTTGACTACAGAGCAATACTTGCAAAGGACTCAAATATAGAAAGGAAATGCTACCTCCATTCAACCTTACTGTTAGAGTTGAAACCAGTGTGATACATGGCCATACGGCATTCTCAAATGCAAGGGAGTAACCAGAAAAGTTAAATTCCCCCCACTTTGAGTAATTTCCTAAATGGCAATAAACAAGAGAAGTATGTTTTCACCCCGTGGAAACTTTTGAAAGAAAACGCCTTTTATATTTAATAGTCTTTATATGCCTTATGTCTTTCGTTGCATCTTTCCTTCAACCTTCTATTGATCCATCCTTCCATCCTGCTATCTTTCCTTCCATCCACATTTCCTTCTATCTTCTCTTCCAACCTTCTATCTTCCCATGTTTCCTAACACCTTTCGATCAGTCCATTCTTGAATATTCTTGTCCATATTTCTATCCATACTTTCTTCCATTTTGGTATCCTTCCTGTAATCCTTCCATTGTTCCATCCTTCCTTCCAACTTTTCTTACATGCTAGTATGTGTCTTTCTCTTTTTTCTTCTATTGGTGTTCATTTATTTTCATTCCCTTCCTACAGGCTTATCTTTCAAAATTTATCCCATCCTTCCATCCCTAGTTTTATCTCCTTTCCACCCTTCTTTTGTGCTGTGAGGCGAATAGTAAACAGCAGTGTAGTTTATGTATCTGACTAGGCTTGGAAGAGGGTTTTGCGTAGCAAAGGCATTATGATTTCATGTTAAAATTCTGATGTGCAGGAGCTCCTTTGACAGTTGGTGAAGGGAGACGAAGAGCG
Organism: Calotriton arnoldi; assembly: GCA_963921515.1. NCBI lineage: Eukaryota > Metazoa > Chordata > Amphibia > Caudata > Salamandridae > Calotriton > Calotriton arnoldi. Next base: position 17,014 of record CAWUFW010014225.1, on the reverse strand, counting down.
CGCAGCCTACCTTTGATTGCTGTACCCTGCCAGGTTACTAACAGCAAACATAGGGCCTGGTTTAGAGCTTGGCGGATCTGGTTCCGCCATCACTTTTCTGTCGGTTAATCTGTCTGCCTACTAGGCGGTCCGCATGCTCAATTTAGATGCTGGTGGTTCTATGGACGATAATCCATCTGAGTGCCGCTAACTCTGCTTAGTTTTCCTCCCACATCAACAGCCACATAGGCAAAAGTGGCTGTCAGACGGAGTCCAGCCAATATTACTGATGGGCCAATTACAATGTGCTTTCCCGTCTACGTAACTGTGGCGGGACAACCTTCACACCTGATTTAGTTGTTTTGAAGAGATATAAGGTAGAAACTAACATTTCTTTTCTTTTTTTCACTTCTGTTTCTGTCATGAACCGGATCATCCAAGTCCTTTCTTTGCTACTGCAACTTGACCATGAAGCAAATCAACCCCGTTGTCACCAGATTCGAAGGTAGCTTCTTTTTTACTTGTTAGTTTTTGAATTGTCTGTTTATATTTGCTGTGGACTCGTGCATTTGTTAGTTTCTTCTACAAGTATTTTTTTCTAATGTGTAATGCATATGTGTGTAATGTTTTTGTTTAAGAAATTTAAAGAAACACACATATATTAATCTTTTGTTTTATGTTTTATTTTTTTTCAAATTTGGTGCAAGCTTCCTTCACGATAATGGTCACACACAAAATTTGACATTAATCAAAATTCATAATGTGTTCATACAGGTGCGTTTAATTATTTTTCGTAAACTATCAAATTATAAACATAGGCATTACACATTTTTTAATAACTTAAATTTAATATAATTTAGTAATTGCACTAGAAAAATAAATGTAAAATCAATGTTAGTTCTAAACTTAAATCATTTTATTTATTTATGTAACATTTCCCCCTTGTCTAGTGCATGTTTTGTATTTTATTAAATTAGAAAGAAAAAATTAATTTAATTTTCTTTCTTTATGCTGCAAATCCTTTATTTTTTATTTTTATTGAGTGGATTCAAGCATTACAATTGATGCAAAGAAGGAAAAAAACGATTTTATTGAGCAAATCTGTCCAATGGAGCAATCGATACATAAAGTGCTAGTGCGATAAAGATAAAGTGCTAACAATACAATACAACCAGAAATACAGTGCAAATATCACAAAAATGAGAAAAAGAGCAGCTGCCATTATAAATTACATCGATAGAAGCAATTCAATCCTGGATCATACTTGAGTTGGATAAAAGAAAAAACAATAAAGTTTATATTATTACAAAAGATTAGTTCCCATCTAAAAGAGAAAAGACCTGCATAGTAGAAAAAATTAAGAACATTAGGGGGTGAGAGTGCCACCAAGCGATTTAGAATAAATTATTAAAAAACCCTGACCAGGTCGCTGCAAATCTCTCAAGGGACCCTATATTTTGGCATGTGCTTCTTCCCAGATATACGTCCTAACCATCTTCTCGTACCAATGATGAATCGAAGGTATCTTATGGGACTTCCAATTCTGGAGAATTAGGGACCTAGCCACTGCTGTCCCTATAGAAAAAAAAAATATTGCTGGTACTTTGACAAGTGCTGGACCTCTATTGAAGAACCAAATAAGACCAATTTAAGAGAAGGGGTAATATGGACTGATAGTGCTAACAATTTATTTATCATTTGAAATACATCGGGCCAAAATTGGTGTAGATCACAACAATTTTAAAAAATATGATTCCAAGACCTAATCTCTAGATCCCCGCATCTAAAACAATACTCTGAGGAAGCCGGGAACATCTTGTGCAGTCTTTTCAGCGTATAGTAGGTTAGCCATCTTGACAAAAAGGCCACTATTATATAGTTGGCAGCTCCCAGGGCTCTGTGCCCTACTTCACGTAAGGTTTGCCATTCTTTTTTGCTCATACTGCACCTGGTTTCTTTTAATAGTTTAGACAAAAAGTTACCAATCACTTTCTGTTCCCCCAACATCGATAAAGAAGAATACCAATTGCCGACTCCAGTTAGGGCCTGAACATATAGTTAGCTTAAGATCCTAGAAGACTAATTATTTGTCATAGCATGATTTGTTTTTAAAAAGCTTGAAATTTGATTAAAGTTAAACGAAAGGGCTGAAAACCTAGGGACCAGCTGCTGGGACAGCGACTCGCTAGGGATCAAGTTCGATAAATTGAAAAAGTCCCCCAAACGTTTAGAGCCCGCCTCCTTCCATAGTTGCAGGGACCCCTGAGAGAGCTGTAAGCCAGAAGCCTGGCAATCATCAATTTTTAAATATGAATGATATCTAGGAATTTTAAGTAGTTTGAAAAATACTTGTATGCAATAAACTAGATCTGATATTGTCTTATATCTAGATTTTTTTGGCAATTTCGGGGAACGAAGGAAAACAGGTAATTTAATTGCACTCTCAACCAACATCGTATTTAGCATAACATTTTCAAATTTAGATGATATCATTGGGAGTTGAACCAAAAAATTCAACAATGCTGCATGATAATACAGCTCAAAATTTGGGAGGGCGAGCCCTCCCTGAGTCGGATCTAATAGTAAAATTGCTAGCGAAGTTCTTGGCTGTTAATTTCCCCAAATAAAACTCCGAATTAGTTTATGTACCTCACTAAAATAGGATTTAGGTATTTTAATAAGAAGGTGAATAAAAAAAAAAAAAATAATGGTAAAATGGCCATTTTAACCAGGGAGACACGACCTATTAAAGTTAAAGGAAGAAGAGACCATCTGTCTAATAACCTCCTAGTTTTTTTTAAGTGTGCTTTCATAGTTTAGCATAAATAATTGATCATAATGGTTGGTCACGAATAAGCCTAAATATCTAATATGTTTAGAGACTGCCTGTTGAGGAAGAAAAGGAAGTGATGCAGAGGGAGCATTAAACCAGAGTATCTCAGTCTTTGCTTGATTTAGCCTATACCTACCTATTCGTGTGAAAGTTGTTATTTCATCAAATGCGTTGAAAATATTAGATGACTCTGCTGATAAGTAAAGAATAATAGAATCTGCGAATAATAACATTTTTGGCATGGCCGCTAAAGGAGGCACTATCTGGAGATTATTACGAATTTTTATTGGCAGAGGTTCTATAAAAAGCGAGAATAGAAGAGGGGACAGCGGGAATCCCGGTCTTGTTCCACGCCTGATCTTAACTATGCCAGCCTCTTCTTTAGTTATCAAAATTTTATCCTCTGAACCTATATAAAGCTCTTTTAGCATTTTAACCAGCTGCTCAGGGAGACCGAATTTTTGCAACATAAAAACAAAGCCTGCCAGTCAACAAGGTTGAATGCTTTTTCTGCATCAAGCATTAAAATCGCTGCCTTGACCTTGTTGACTGACAGGAAATCGATTGCTTGTGTTAAGAAGTAGGTGCTGGAGGCCATAGATCTATGAGGTATAAAACCTGTCTGATCCTGATGGACCACCTGTTGTGCACACGGAGCCAGCCTTGATGCTCAGATTTTCATAAATATTTTATAATCTACGTTTAATAGACTAATGGGGCGGTATGCGCTAGGATCGCTAGGATCCTTATCTTTCTTAAGAAAGCAAACCACCACCGCTTCTTTAATGTTTTTAGATATAGGCTCACCATTTTTTATCAGATTAAAACATTTTGTAAGAAAAGGCAAAAGCATATGCTCAAAGGTCTTGAAAACTTCAACGGGGAGGCCGTCATTACCTGCGGATTTTGCATTAGCTATAGTTTTTAATGTATTGCTAACTTTGGTTTGTGAGATAGGGTTATCGAGGGAGTCGCTCATGCTCTTTGAGATAGAGGGCAGTTGTAGAGATTCAAAATATTGTATGAGTGAAGCTAGGCTAATTTCCTGCGTTTCCTCATATATAGTTTTCAAATGTCGCAGGAAAACTTTGGCAATTTTTTCCTTTGACTCTTCTACAATACCCGTATCTGGATCTCTGATCTGAGTGACTACATTTTGACTACCCCGGATTTTTGTAGCCCAGGCCAAATATTGTCCTATATGTTGGCTTTCCTCATAGAGTTTTTGTTTATAAGCCTTACTCCCCTTCATTGCCTGTAGATTAAAAAATTGCCTCAGCTTGTCTTTAGCTACCCCTAGGTCTCAGAGAGAGGCCATTTTTTTTTAAATTCTGAGTTAGCCTTGTTTAAACTATCACTAGATTTTTTCGACCGCTGACTGTAGCGAGAGTACCTTTTGGGATCATAGTTTGCTCGCCGCAGATGTATATGCTATTACCGGGCCTCTGAAGGCTGATTTAAAAGCCTCCCACACAAAAAACACAGGGGCAGAATTCTCATTGATTTCAAAGAAGTTTTTAATGAAAAGCTGCATTGCAGTGATCCAATCCGCATCTTCAAGAAGGGATTTACCGAAGTACTTCTAGACCGAGTTTTATTCAGATGAATTATCGTAGAAATAACTGAATGATCGGAAAAGGAGTTGGAAATGGTGTCAGACTCCCCTCTGAATAGCAAGTTGTCAATTTAAAAAAATCTATTTGGGAGGCAGTCTTTTACCTAGAGGAGAAGCAAGTACAGTGTGACTGCCCTGGATGTCTTTGGCGCCGCAGATCCAACAGGGCAAAATCTTGTTTCATCCTGTTGATCAACTTAGTTGATTTGGGTTTTAATTGCTTCTTAGCTGGATTTTAAAAGTGTCTAGGCGGATATTCTGAATATAGGTGAAGTCTCCCCCCCCCCCAATTATTGAACCCTCAGCATCAGCCAATAAATCATAGATTTGGAGCAAAGCCAAAGTGTCATCGAATATAGGGCCATAATAAGCAAAAGATTAAAGGATACCCCTCTAAACCTAATTTTTTTTAAATCCATCGGCCTTGAACATCTCAACTAACTTTAAGTACTTCACAATTACAATTATTAGAAAATATAATAGCAACTCCGCGAACAGACATACTTACGGAAGCAAAATAAGCTTGATTATACCCCTTAGGAACAATCAATTTAGGTGTGTTTGACTTAAAATGAGTTTCCTGAATGAACAGACCCTGGGAGGAGAAAGGCAGCAACCAAGTCAACATAGAGCTTGCTTTTCTAGAATTCAACAATCCTTGTGCATTACATGAAATTATTTTGATACTATCCATTTGTTATGAAAAGTTACAGCTTTCATAGCACCAAAAACACGGGAGTTGAACATTGAAAACAAACAAAATAAACACAAATAAATATAAAGAAGAAATAAATTTGATCCACTCGTTTTTCTCTGCTACCCCAACCCACACTTGACCCACCCTGCCCATCCACGTAGCGGGAGACCCCCTTGCATCGTGCCACATGGGATCAGTATCTGAAAGGATGCCAGAATTGCATCCTAAGCCGGTTGAAATCGCTTCCGTCCCCTAACCACCCACCCCTATCTTCCGCCAGCACCCCTAAGAAGGTGCGACCCCCCCAAAAGAAAGAAAAAGAAGGATTAATTCAAATTCTAAATACATCTTTAGTTTCTAATTGACTTTAGAAAAGCCTGGGCTTCAGAAAGAACATTAAAGATCTTGAATTGTCCTATCCAAAGAACCTTGAGTTTAGTGGATTGAACTAAGGAGGCTTGGGCACCTATCAACCTAAATTCAAAGGCTATTTGTTGAAAGGCCCTTCTCCGCCTAGCTGAAGCCACAGAAAGATCAGAAAAAATCTGTAAGGAAACGTTTTGCAGGACTGTGAATATTTTCTGCTGAATTGCCCTCAAAAGAACTTGTTCCTTGATCCGGGAATCCAAAAAGTTGACCAAGATAGTTCGAGGATATTTAGCCCCTGGAGGCTGATGGAAGGGAACTCCATGTGCCTGCATGATTGTCAAATCCTCAGGGGCATATTGATGGGCTGAGGAACTGACTGTATTTGACCCTGAGATTTGCTTCCTTCCGGAATTCCCGTGAACCTGAGATTGGAGCATCTTACATGATTCTCCAGTGATTCTAATTTCAACTCCAATTCGGCGATTTTGGCAAACTGAGGTGTAGAACGAGATTGCAGAAGCGCCAGTTTATCTTCAATAGCTGAGATTCTTTGCTCAGCTGCCTGTAGCTGTTTTGGAAGTGCCAGTAGGGTTTCCTCCATTCTAGTAAATCTTTGATTTAATAACTCCGTATCCAAAGCTTGCTATACATTAAGCCTGCGAATCTCCGCCAAGATTGTATCAAGCACCTTTTTAACAGTCTCTGATAGAAACTTCTGCGGAGCGCTGGGATTTTTGAGACAGGATGCTTGCGAGGGAGCATTAAGCTCAAGAGTTGCAATCGCTTGAGAGCCAAAACTCTGTACTGTAGAGGGCTCAGAAGGAAGTTCATCTGAGATGAGGAGGACAGCTAGAGAGCTACAGTTTGACTTCTCTCTCCCATTTTGAGAGTCCCCCTCCTCAGTTGTTAACAGCGTTGGTCCACCCGATGTCATATTGCCATAAGAGTTGCCTGGTGATAACCCCATACTGGCATCAGCACGGACCTCCGCACAGGCAGGCTTAAGCCCTAAGGGGCCTATTACGATGGCGGTCGGAAAACCTCCCCGACCGCCGTGGTAGCGGGAAAAGACCACCCGCATGGACTGCGACATCACCACCGGTCGAATTACGATGACCCGCACTCGAAATCCGGCTGCAGCGGTCTGATCGCGGGCCTTAACATTGCGGCGGTTGCTGCTGCCCGCAGCACTACCGCGATGCCGAAAGGAGCATGTCCTGCATTTCCCTGCACTGCGTGGCAGGCACTGCACAGTGCCTGCCACCTGGAACAGGGAAATGTAGGGGGGACCATGGGTACCCCCCCAGTGCACACCCCCTAACACATTGGGGGCCCGCAACTGGCCCCCGGAAGACAATCTCCGCATGCCTTTCCATGGCGGTTTGACCGCTGAGGAAAGGCTGGCTACCGCCGGCATCATAATCCTGCTGGCGGAGCCTGCTCTGCACCGCCACCATTATCCCGGTCCTGCTCCGTCCGCCAGGTAGGAGTGCGGATGGCAAAAGGCGGAAAAGCGGCGGTCGGAATTTCCCACCGCCGCGGTCACCACCGCCATCCTAATTTGACCAGAGGTTTGCTTGGTGGCGATCGCGGGTGGATGTCCACCGCCGGTCTGGCGGGCGCCACCGCCGGTCTGGCGGGCGCCACTGCCGACCCGGTGGTGGACATCCGACTGCCATCGTAATAGACCCCTAAATTTTGAAATAAGGGAAAAGTTTTAACTTTTTGAGAAGGCCGGCTCTCTTCATTTGTATTGTGCTCCGCACTTGTCTTCAATTGAGTTGGAGAAGGAGTTAAGTTCTCTGAGCCGCTAGAAAATGAAAAAGAGACACATGCTGCTTCTGCTTGAGCTTCTGCAATGCTTAACTTGTGCAGCAGTGAACCACCAGCTTCACACTTGCCCTCCTCTTTCACCGTCTAGCCAGGATTAAAAGAGAAATCCGGAGAGCCTCCCGGAGTCTCCATCTGTTTATCTCGCCATCCGGCAACTCTGCTTTGAGAAGCTTTCTTGCGCTGTTTTGGGGGACAGGAGGGACTGGAGAAGCAATTTTAGTATGAAGTTGTCGCATGACAGTAGGGCGCATATAATGTCAATGAATATAAATCACCAACGCCACAGAATATTTAATGACAGGCAAGGCCCCCTTTAGGCAAGAACCAGCGGGAAGCACATACCTTGAGTGTCACCTTGCCGCCTCCTTTTACCAGTGACAGCCTCAGGTGCTCCTAACCAGTCCGAAATAATCGTAGGCAAAAAGAAAAAACTGAGTTGGTCAATCCTCTTGACAGCAACATGCAAGCAGAACCTCAGCAAAACCTAAGCGGCAGCTCGTGAGGTTCTTTTAGCCGTGCCGCCGGCTTCTTCAGTTTTTCAGATCCATCACCGCTGGAGCTCCGCATGTAGGCACAACTTCCAGCGTCTGACGGAGAAAGATGGCGGGGCCGGGGAAGGCCGATTCTACAGACGTCAGCAGCAGGACATGGGGCAGCAGCTGCCGACAGCCAAATTTGAATTTTTTTAAGGTGTAATGCATATGTTTTTATTTTCTCACTAATTAAGTTCAAATAAACACACCTGTATTAACACTTAAAAATGTCAAATCTGTCTTTGGTGTAAGTGTCCATTAACATGACGAATGCTTGCACCAAATTTTAATCTTCATTACGTATATTTTTAATGAATTTTTGGACTTTACAAATATGTTGTTTAAAAAAACTTTTGCATTTCCTGTCATAAATGTAAGTAAGAATATGGGGCCGATTCCGATCTCGGTCGGAGGCGCACCCAATACCATTCGGTCGGGAAAAAAGCCATGCGAATGCCTGTTTCCCGACCGATCCGTACATCATTCCGAACGAGTAAGTACGATGCGCACAACAGCATAGAATCCGGCCGAGTCGTACTCACCCAATCCAGGTCCTGTTCTCCGACCGAGGCGAATCCGGAAATGCAGAATCGAGTCGCACGGAAGGGAAAATGCAGCCCCGTCCGGCCGAACAAGTACGATGCGCTCTCCGTACGCGCCGAACCCGTTGCTACGTCCGGCACGTCAAAGCTTCCGGGAGAGGCGCACATAAGCTCCGATTCGCGCCACAACACGATCCACGGCTACGAGGCGAACACGCCAGCGACGAGGACGACACGAAGCAACGAGAAAGACGAACGAGACGAACCAACCATGAATCCCTTCATTCCGATCCTACCAATATTCTACATTTACTACCGGAACAGGCACGGACGCGTACGGCGCAGAAGGCAAGTCAGACACCAACCACACAAACATACAACACGTACACGACACATCACACACACACAGAGGGATGCAGAATTTACTTACACCAGCAACAGCAGCACCATAGGGGCGGGATGCCCATCACCAATGCCACATATGCACACAGGGGCCTGGATGCGCACCACCACTACCACCCCTACCCAGGGGGGGCTGGATGCCAACTACTACTACCACCCTTAGCCATGGGGGTGCCAGATGCCCACCACTACTACCACCCTTACCCAGGGGGGGCTGGATGCCTACCACTACTACCACCCTTAGCCAGGGGGGGCTGGATGCCTACCACTACTACCACCCTTACCCAGGGGGGCTGGATGCCTACCACAACTACCACCCTTACCCAGGGGGGGCTGGATGCCTACCACTACTACCACCCTTAGCCATGGGGGTGCCAGATGCCTACCACTACTACCACCCTTAGCCAGGGGGGCTGGATGCCAACCACTACTACCACCCTTAGCCATGGGGGTGCCAGATGCCCACCACTACTACCACCCTTACCCAGGGGGCTGGATGCCTACCACTACTACCACCCTTAGCCAGGGGGCTGGATGCCTACCACTACTACCACCCTTACCCAGGGGGCTGGATGCCTACCACTACTACCACCCTTACCCAGGGGGCCTGGATGCCTACCACTACTACCACCCTTAGCCAGGGGGGCTGGATGCCTACCACTACTACCACCCTTACCCAGGGGGCTGGATGCCTACCACAACTACCACCCTTACCCAGGGGGGCTGGATGCCTACCACTACTACCACCCTTAGCCATGGGGGTGCCAGATGCCTACCACTACTACCACCCTTAGCCAGGGGCTGGATGCCAACCACTACTACCACCCTTAGCCATGGGGTGCCAGATGCCCACCACTACTACCACCCTTGCCAGGGGGGCTGGATGCCTACCACTACTACCACCCTTACCCAGGGGGGCTGGATGCCTACCACTACTACCACGCTTAGCCATGGGGGTGCCAGATGCCTACCACTACTACCACCCTTAGCCAGGGGGGCTGGATGCCTACCACTACTACCACCCTTAGCCATGGGGGTGCCAGATGCCTACCACTACTACCACCCTTAGCCAGGGGCTGGATGCCAACCACTACTACCACCCTTAGCCATGGGGGTGCCAGATGCCCACCACTACTACCACCCTTACCCAGGGGGCTGGATGCCTACCACTACTACCACCCTTAGCCAGGGGGGCTGGATGCCTACCACTACTACCACCCTTACCCAGGGGGCTGGATGCCTACCACTACTACCACCCTTAGCCAGGGGGTGCCAGATGCCCACCACTACTACCACCCTCAGCCATGGGGGTGCCAGATGCCTACCACTACTACCACCCTTAGCCAGGGGGGGCTGGATGCCTACCACTACTACCACCCTTAGCCAGGGGGGGCTGGATGCCTACCACTACTACCACCCTTAGCCAGGGGGGGCCAGATGCCTACCACTACTACCACCCTTACCCAGGGGGCTGGATGCCTACCACTACTACCACCCTTAGCCAGGGGTGTGCCAGATGCCCACCACTACTACCACCCTTACCCAGGGGGCTGGATGCCTACCACTACTACCACCCTTAGCCATGGGGGTGCCAGATGCCTACCACTACTACCACCCTTACCCAGGGGGGCTGGATGCCTACCACTACTACCACCTCTACCCATGGGGGCTGGATGCCTACCACCAACACCACCCCCACTCATAGGATGGACAATGCATGACACAACCAGCACACCACAACCTAGGGAATGCAAGAAAAAGACATCCCCCAACACCATGACAAGCGTGTGTAGACTGTGTCAAATGCCTACAACACTGAACATGACTTTGAACATACAATGTGACCCCCTATCACATGTGCCACACATATATGTGTGTGGCCCCCACAATGCAAGCAGGCCATGACCATTGTGGCAATGGGGTCCAAACCCCCATCATCACAGTGACCAAAAGGTAAGTGTGGGGTCCATAGCTGAAGCACATTTTGAACATTGTGGCAATGGGGTCCAAACCCCCATCATCACAGTGACCAAAAGGTAAGTGTGGGGTCCATACCTGAAGCACATTTTGAACATTGTGGCAATGGGGTCCAAAACCCCATCATCACAGTGACCAAAAGGTAAGTGTGGGGTCCATAGCTGAAGCACATTTTGAACATTGTGGCAATGGGGTCCAAACCCCCATCATCACAGTGACCAAAAGGTAAGTGTGGGGTCCATAGCTGAAGCACATTTTGAACATTGTGGCAATGGGGTCCAAACCCCCATCATCACAGTGACCAAAATGTAAGTGTTGACAAAGAAAAAGCTGCAACTGCCAAACTGCATGGATGATTCCTGGTCACAGAACATAAAACACATCAGTGGCAAAGTAGTGCATGTGTCCCATTGCAACATAGATTGGGGGAGGCAAATACTGCAGTGCAAATAAGACATACCTTTGGCCATGTGCAGACAAACAACACCCATGAGGGCTGACACAGTCAACATTCATCAATGACACAATGACAGAAGTGACCATCAGAATGCAGACCCACATATTTGCACCAATGGGCACACAAATGCAGATACCCTGTGGAGACTGTAGATGTGAGGTGAACAGATACCATACCATGGCAGCAATGGGACACACAAACCATGATCATTGTGCTGACCGATGACCTAGGAGTCCCAGGGACAGCAGGGAAACCCACCAAACAACATACAGCCAATGGCACACCTAAGATATGCCAATGCAGTGGTGCAGATGCACAAACACAAACAGGCAGACCCACACTGCACATCATACACAACAGGTGAGGGGGTGCCAGTGTCCCCAGGCAACCACACAACACATGAGGAGGCCTGAATACCAATTACACAGATGTGCATACAGTGCCACACAAAGGTAACTCATGGATCCAAATCCCTATGTGGGCAATCAGGCATTGTCAGATGAGAGGGAGCACAAATCACACATGTCACACAAGCACGTAGGAACAGCAACTGACACAGCAAGACACAGACACACCACAGCACTACCCCCAGGGCCCCCACAATGTGGTGACCCTGGGCTGCCTTACAATCCCACTGTGATGACAAAGCTAAATGTCGTTCACACTGTGAACCACAGTCATGTGTCCTGAGCAACAAACTACCATCACACCTACACAAGCACAAATCAATCAGCACGGCCAGTAAGCCAAGGCCAACATGGAGGCAGGGGTCTAGCCGGGCAACAACTCTCATCTGCACACACTCAACACCACACACCTCGACCTCCAACAATGTGCAGCAGTGAAGCACACATGCACTGGTGACATTGCACATGCACCCATGACAATCCCAGGGTGGTGGGTGGGAACCAAGGTGCAGAAACACATCACACATGGCCACTCAACAAGACTCCTGAATGTCTGACACACTGCACCCTACGCTGTACATGGACATGACGGCAATACCACACCAACCAATGGGATCCCAGCCACAGTCACACACCAATGAAGAAGCCAAGGTCACCCACAAAGAACACACATAGACAACAACCAACATTGCAGCCCGGACCCTGAGGAGTGCCAGCAGTCACACACACAACGTGTCACAATCACTGAAAGATAACACAAACTGGAAATCACATGACAGGTGTAAACAACAAGTGCCAAGGGAAACCTGACTGTGACCCATCTGCGTCTGCACACAAACTCAGCCCTGACAGCAAACACACCTATGGGTGACACCCTGATGACCAGTAATGTGCCATGCACCCACATCACAGAGAACCCAGGGAGAAGACTTTGGGGGAACATAGGTCAACTCAGCAAGCATCACAAACAGGTACAACACTAGGGATCACAGCATGCACAGCAAAACGGAAGTGAACACACAGACATGCTCATACAACACACACCTTGGGCGCAGGCAATGTCACAGGAGTACACACTGCCATGAGGGGACTCCACTCCTGTGTGAGGAAAGCTGTGCCATATGTTGCCTCAGTAGGGCCCCATCATGTCAGCTGAGCACTTGGTCACACAATCAACAATTAGCACCAAATGAAGGCTCCCGTCACATCAGCCTGGTCATGGGAGTGCCAACGAAATCATCAGCACAGATCCAACACACTTGTATAGCAATGTTGCACTGACAACACAGATGAGTCCTTCCCCATTGATGCCCAAACCTGCATGTCCAGTGGAGATGGCCACACGGTCAGGGAAGTAGGCGAATTGAACAATGGCAGGCACAACAGATGTGCAGGGGTGGAAGCCACAGATGTGAAATTGCTAATGTAAGTAGGAAATCCCATTGCCAAATACTGAACACATGACACCCTCAGATGCTGCTAAGGATGACATGGATACACCACAGGATAGGACACATTCCCCTGGACCACATGTGTTCCTGCACAGTAACACTTCATTATCATGAGACCAAATATCACCATCACTGCAGCAAGGGCATGGTTAGCATCATCAACAACATGTACATCAGAAGCATAAGCACTAGAGAACAGAAAGTTGCTTTATTCAGCATATGTGTGTCCAAAAACTCAGAGAACAGTAATGCTCCAACAAAGGCCAATGGCCAGTCCATCAAGTAAGTCAATACAGGGTGACAGTGGCAGATGTCACCCTACGCATGCCTGCACTGCACAAAACCAGGGACAATCCACTAGGAGGGGCAACCGGGGGCAGGCCAGGCACCGCAGGAGACAGGATCAGGGCTCACCAGGAGGAGGCAGGGAAGGGGTGGTGGGTGCTGGAGAGCCACTGACAACTGCAGTGGAGGTGTCTGACATGGTGTGTGCCGGCACAACTGGGGGCATGACTCAGATGTTGTGGGTGCCGGCACGACTGCAGTGGACCCTGCAGATGGAGTGGACAGGTCCGCCACTGCAGTGCCCAAGTCAGACAGGGTGGTAGTGGACTCCACTGCAGTGCCTACCTCCAGGGGAGGAGAATGGGGAACAGGCAAGGTGGGCTGGACAGAGGGGAGGACACCCTCACCACATCAGTTGCACAGACAAGCGCAGCGGGGGTGTGGTGCCGGGAGAGCAAGTGGCAGGGGAGAAGGCCGGATCCTCTTGGGGATGGTATATCTGTGGGTGGGGAACCTGGGGCAGGGTGTGGTGGGGGCACCTGTGGAGTGGGGGCCTGAGGGATGGAGGAAGGAGACCTGGTGCCTGAGCTGCAGGGCGGCGGCGGGGTCTTGCTCCTACGACTCCGGGGGGACTTGCGGGTGGGGGCCTCAGTCTGTCTGCGCCTGGGGGAGGGTGTCCGGGGGCGAGGGCACTCTGCTCCGTGTGGGTGGGCTTCCTCTTCCCCCTGAATGCTGTATCAGCTGGATCGGAGGGGAAGAGGCCGAGGTCACTGAGGAAGAGCCGCTGTGTCTTTGGGGTTGCAGGTGAGGCAAGGGAGGGTGCTTTGGAGGAGAGGCAACTGAGGACTGCGCAGTGCTTGTGGATGCGTGTGTGTGTTCCAGGGCCCCATCCCCTGTGAGTCTGTTTCAGTCCCTGACTGTGCGTGCTGTGCTTTGTTTGTGGCGTGTGTGTCTGTGTGCTGGACGTGTGTGTGCTGGTGTGTGCCTGTGCCGGTGTGTGTGTGCTTGGGACGGGTAAGGTGCTGGGGAGTGTGGATGGAGCAGAGGCAGGAGGGGTGAGGGACTGTCTGAGGAGGGACACTGCTGCCGTCAGGGAGGAGTCCATGGACCTATTGCCCCTCTGTAGGTCAGACATGCCCGATGAGATGCCCTCCATGAACGACACCAGCTGAGTCAACAGAGCGGTGTGCGCATGGAGGACACTCAGCATGGCTGTCTGCCCTACATGGAGCTGGCGAAGGAGGTACACAGACTCCTCACTCAGGGCAGCAGGGGACACAGGGGCAGGGGTGCGGTGCCTGGCCCAAAGGAGACACGCTCCCGAACATGGGAGCCTCCACGGACCTGGGGAATGGGAGCCGATGGGAGGGCGGTGGTGGTGCTGGTGGTGGCGGGGACAGCAACACTAGCTGGGGTGTGGTGGCTGCTGACACCCGCCTCCATAAGGGAGTCATCCTCCGAGCCGCTGTGGTCCTCAGCTGAGGTGGATGCTGCTGAGGACTCCTCGGTGTGGCTCCCCTCGCCCTCCGTGCCACTGGGTCCCTCCGACCACTCCTCGGCTGCTGACCCAGTCTGGCTCTCCGGCTCCTCCTGGTCCGTGGAGCTGTCCCCTTCCGTGGCCGTGGATGTATCTGCAAACAATGGGGAAACAGACAGACATCAGTCACCTGCACCAAACGCACACACCACTGTGAGCACAGCACATTACAGAGCAAGCCCTGGCATCATTAGTTGAACATTGCTAAAAGTGCCCTAACTGAACAGGAGAAGCCAATTGTCAGTCTGATGCCAACCATGGCACTCACATCCCACATGGCCTTGCACACATCTGTCTGGTGTCTGTTGGATAGCAACACCCCAGTGTGGACACATGCACCACCTACACAGTAGTTGGACAGTGCAGAGGACACGGTGTAGCATGTGGACATGCACACATCACAACTCTTGCCACTGAGTCAGTACAGGTTTCCGGATGAAAGGGATGCCCAGAGTCAAATAGGAAATGCATGTGATGCATACCAGCGACAGACACCATGATGCACCCATGTCCTGATAGCCATCGCCACAATGGTGTGCATGTAGCACATGTCACTCCCCTGCAGGATCACCAATAAGTAGACACATGCCATGGCGGAGGCATGACTGCTAAGTCATACATCACTGTCTCAGTGATGTATGACTTGGCAGCCAGACAACAACACTCTGCACTGTGTCACAATAGTAGGTCATGGGGAATGCAAGTCCTGGAGCTGCACAAGTGCACATGTACATCCCCCACACAACACATCATCTTAACCCTCATCTGTCCAGGTCATACCGATTGGACATATGGGAGACCTGTGACACTACCCTCTGAACCTGAGCCCCTCACAATCTGCTGTGAATGGGAAACAGCTGCCTGAACTTCACATTCGCATACCCCAGTCTGCACGGGCAGCTGATCAAACACCTATGTGACACACAAGTATCGTCTCCTATGGTCACATCTCCAGTGGCATGCTGAGCCCCTACCGAGAAACACCCCAGCAGTCCTGGCAACAAATCCACAGCACACTGACACAGAGGCAGACACCTGAGGGGTCAAATCACTGCGCACAACGTGTCAGCTGATACACGGGAGTGGGAGTACAGGTGTATTGGATGGGCTGGAGTAGGCATGACTGTCCTGCCCCACATGAATGAGGGATGAGCCCTGGACAGTGGATAGCTGGCTATGTATGTGTGACACACGTAATCTGCACACTCCTGGGGCCCAAACATTGTTCCCACCCGCTGCATGGGTGTGTGCCAGATACCCCAGGCACATGTGGTGGCTCAGCTCAGCAAGTGGACCGCATATCAAAGCAACACGCAGATTACATGTCCGAACACAGGCATTGTGTGAACAATGGACCCACCCATGATGCCCACAACAGAGTTAGGAAACAGATGCTGTCCCCCACCTTGAGTGAAGCAAACTGCAAGGACACAGTCCCAAGTGACACAATTCCCTGAATGTAAGGGCCACACCTGGGTATCAGATGAGGAGTGGGCAGTGCACAATAGAGGGACATGGCTCCTGGACAACATGACTGCTGTACTGTGGCAGTTTAACCAGGCCAGAGGAGGGCACATAGCATGTAATACAGAGTTCACAGTGCAGTCTTTGACTCACCCCCTCCTTGCTGCTGTCTGGCCTTCAGCTGCCCATCCAGGTCTGGAAACACCACCGCCAGGATCTGGAGCATGTGGGGGTCAGGGTCCGTGTTCCGCCCCTCCTGCGAGGAGGCGACAGCTTCAGCTGGACCCGTGCAATCCTCCGGGTCCAGCCCCGAAGGTCCTGCCACCTCTTCTGGCAGTTGCGGATCCGGCGCTTGTAGACCCCCACGGACCGGACAGCCCGGACGATGTCCTTCCAGATCTCCTGCTTCCGATGGGCATTAACCTGTCAGGATGACAAAGTGAAAAGGCCATTACTACACATGCAACATATCCGTGCATGACACAGTTGTATATACATGTCTCAATCACAGGGGCACATGATGTACACAGGCAGTGCAACGCTGCCCATGGACAGTTTGCCAGAAGTCACTACATGGTATCATTGCATGGGAAGTAAAACCTTGTTCAAATGCACTGTCACTGCACCATACCT